>JAODAL010001651.1:0-200000 GCA_025379985.1 Phyllomedusa bahiana
AAAATCTTCCAAGTCCCCCCAACTTAAAAAAAAAAAAACACACTTAAAAAAAAAACACTCGCAGATCGTTCCTTGGGGTTTCAAAAAATGCCAGCTTTAAACCTTTCCCACACTGCTGTTTGGCTGTGCTGCAAACTCTCCTTCAGAAGCAAAAAGGGTGGTTGACATGTTCTTCCATGTTACACCTCACAAGGCAGAGTATGAAAGAAATGTGGCAAGTGTACAGTATACACTGCGATACATTAGTATTGCAATGTAATATACAAGTAATCACACCTCCTTGATAAAGTATTCTAGGGGGACAGAAAAACCGCGTTAAAAACTAATAAAAGTTTTCAAAATATAAAAAAATAAATGATAAACATTTCCACACTCTCTTTACCATAGATCATGTAAATATCACCTTATTTATCCTACACGTAAATGCTGTAAAAAAAAAAAAAAAGAGAATTGACTGTTAAAAATAAGTTGTATGTGCGTCAGAGTAGTAGCTATAACAATTACAGCTCAATTCATAAAAAAGGTTCATAGACAGAAAAATAAAAAAGTTATGACTCTCAAAAATATAGTCACACAAAGCAAATTAAAGAGAAATGTTATATTTCTAAGAAGTAAAACTTAAAAAAAAAAATTATATGAATATGGTGAGCACAATACTTTTTCATTTTTTGGGACAAGGAGGGTACTATATATTATATTATTACAATATAGGATACATAATTTTGGTTTTCCAACATATTACATGATACATTAAACAACTTCATACTGACCTACAAAAAAAGCCTTCATTCGGCTATGTCAGTAGAAAGCTAAAAAAAAAATTTAAAGTTGGGGAAAATAAAACCAAAATGGCGTTACCAAAATTTGAGGAGGAGGTTATTGCTTCTGTAGAATGTGTAATACTGCTCATACTCTTGACTGAATTACTGATCTATGTTGCATAAAGGTAAATCAGTAATATAACACTCCTAGAATGTAATACAGAGTTGAGGGGACTTAAAGGGGTTGTCTCACTACATTGATTTATCTTACCTCAGTCCTGTTTTCTTGATTTCATTTTTAATTCAGGGACGTGTTTACTGGCTTCTACTAGGCTGCAGTATATGCCAGGTCTGTAGCTATAGCAACCAGCGCTGCCAGCCTATCAGGAGAGAGATCGTACAGGTCTGTAGCTATAGTGACCTGAAGAGCTGATGCAGCCCATAAAGAGGGGATATCTAGGAATAGGTAGAACACTGTTAATGGACATATATTGTATATACATATTGTGTATTAAAATTTCAAGTGACTTGTTTTGCAAGATCTTTAACATAAAAAGCAATCCTTGTAGTGAGACAACCCCTTTAAAGTGCCACAATACAGGCTTTCTATACACTGCTTCACTAAAAACAATTAATGAGGTATCGTTTAGACCACTGGGTGTCTGAACATCATGTCAGAAGTGATTATTAGCTGAACTTTGGAGTTCCAAGTTTTGCTTTACAGTCTTTTTCACTATGCTGGGAAGAGATTTGCTTGTTCTAGATTTTCTTGGCCATGTGTTTTCTGCACCTTTTGATTAGTTTATGGATTGCACTTGCCTTGTGCCCAAATACAGTAATTTCTATGTACTGTACATTCTGTGTCTGTTGGTCATCCAGCTTCAGGCTTGGTCTACACAGCATAGGACAAAAAACTTGTTGAAAACCAAAACCTAAAAAACAATTTAAACGTGAGTATTTTGTTAGTAGTTTGTCCAAAGCAGCTGGGTTTCCGATGAGGTTTTTTGTTGAGGTTTTTGGCATGGTTTTTGTTTTTTGGGTAGTTTTTAATGTATGCAAAATGGGCAGTTTTTCAACAGAACCATTCAAAAAACGCTGAAAAAATGCGGTTTACATAGACTTCAGTAGTAAATTTTCGGAGCCCAAAAACGAGCAGGAAAAAAAACCGCCTGTGTAGACTACAGGTCGTTCTTTGTACTAAAGTCTATGTGGACGTTTTTCCGTCAGATTTTCAGTGGTTTCAAAAACTCAACTGTAAAAAAACAGAAGGAAAATCGCTGGTAGACAAAACCTTACATGCCTAAATTCTAAGCGAACCCTGCTTATATTGCTAAAAAGCTGTTCACCGGCTTTTTTTGGGGATGGTTTACAGCCGTACTGGCGCCGTATTTGCGCTGCATACGGCTGATCCGTCCCAGTATTCGGTAATAAAAGTTCTCATAGAGAACTATGGATTCTTCTCTTCCCCCCCCCCGGGTGAGGAGAAAGTACATGCACTTTATTTAGGGGGTTTACGCCCCAAAACAATGATGTCTATGGGGCCGGCGGCTGCCCCCCCCCCGCCCTTCCCCCCTGCCGGACCCGGCGTAATTGCGGGGCGAAACCCGCCCCCGAAATTTTAGACGGCAAAATAAGCCGTGTGAACTTGCCTTTGAAAATTAATCCCCCGGCCCATTTTATTGGTACACATGGTAGGGGGTTGGGCCCCCCTTTTTTGCTCAAACTGCCTCAATTTTTTCGTGGATAGTTTCACAAGGTGTTGAAGATGCTAAAATTGGTACCAAGGGGCCCAAAGGGGCCCAAAGAAAATATTCCCCCCCCCCTGACACCCCACCACCACCTGAACCTTTTATACAAGGCAGGAGGGGCCATGCTTTCATTTGGGTTGACCCCAAATTCTGCCCCCTACCACCAATGTCGCAGCAGAAATCGGACTCCTCAGACAGGCAAGTTTTTCCCAATCTTCTCTTCCAATTTCGTTTTGGGCTTGGGCAAATTGGAGCCTCTTTTCCCCTGCTTAGCTGAAAGGATGGCACCCCGGGGTGGGCTTCTGCTGCTGAGCCCATCTGCCTCAAAGTTCGCCGTATGTGCGTTTAAGTTTCTCTTTTTGCCTACCTTGGTTGTAAGGGGGCTATTTTTAGTCATGTTGCCTTTCTATCAGTCGAAAACCCGTCGCCCTTCTCCTTTTACCCCCTTGGATCAACAAGGCTTTTCCGCCCACGGGCTGCCGCTCACTGGTGTTTTTTTTTTTTTGGACCCTTTCTGTAAACCCTAGAGGTTGTGCGTGAAAATCCAGGAGATGCAGTTTTTGAAAAACCCGACCCGCCCTTCTGGCACCAACAACCCGCCCGTTTAAAGGGGACTCAAAACCTTTCTTCCCCCATACTGATGCTCGGTTTGAATGAGGGATTGTCTTGACCATGTCTACATGCCTAAATCATAGTTGCCGCATAGATTGGGTATTTGAAATTTAAGTGTTAACGACAGTTGGACAGGTTTATAATAAAGTGGGGTGAGTGTATAGTTTTCGCACCCCCAGGTCTCATGTTTGTAAAAGAATCATATGGCACAATTTTTCCCAAATGATATTTTTTTCCCTATGAAAAATTTACCCCTTTAAAGGGTTTAAATTAGAAAAAAGCAAAAACTTAATTCATTATATTTTATCTAGGCAGCCCCAAGATGCCTTATGATCCTTAAGATGCCTTAAGATCCTTATGTACACTGAGCTATAAAACAAAATCTGGATATCTCGTTACACTTAGAGGGGAGTCTGTCGGCGCTTTTTTTTTTCTTTGAGCTTTCAAGGCTGCTGAGTGCAAAAAGAAATGCTATAAATTAAAATAATATAACAGAAACAGAAAGCAAAGATACCTTTGGCTATAGTCATTCAAGCTGTAAAGCAAGAAGAATGGTTATGTGTTCAGCCCCCCTTTTTTACAATGCTCTAGAGGTGAGGCCTCCTTGTTAA
This sequence comes from Phyllomedusa bahiana, assembly GCA_025379985.1. NCBI lineage: Eukaryota > Metazoa > Chordata > Amphibia > Anura > Hylidae > Phyllomedusa > Phyllomedusa bahiana. The sequence continues at coordinate 3,733 of JAODAL010001651.1, forward strand.
AGGGGTTTACCTCATAAAAAAGTAATTTAAATAGATCCAGGGCCCTAGGAAAAATAAAGTCATACTCGCCTTTTTCCCGGTTCCAGGTCTTCCCGGTCTTTTTTGACACCCGCCCTTTGAAAAGGGGAAGTAAGCTGCGGAGTTGATGGCTGCAGTGGGCACGCCCCCCAATAATATATCATTTTAAAAATGAAAACCCCAAAAATGTGAGTAAAATTTGGGACACATAAGGGATAAAGAGGGAAAAAAAACGTGCCGCTGGAACCAGGGACCAAGGGAAGGTGAGTGTGACTCTTTTTTTTATTTTACTTGGGGCCCTGGAGTTATTTGAATGACTTTTTTATTAAATGGGCAACCCCTTTTAAGCAATGAGCAGTTCCCCGGCTACTCCTCTCTAAGCTCTAAGTGACAGCTCTAACAGTCTTCTCATTGGACATTGAAAGGAGGGACCAGAAATATGCTCAATGTTAAGATCCCTGGGCACTTAACAAGAAGGACCCGCCTTCTGGGCACTTGCAGGAACAGAGGCTTATACACTGAAACACATTCTTCACAGTTATGCAGCTTACATAACCATAAATGTACCTTTCCACTGCCTTGTCTGTTGTCCCTCTAGTGCTGTCAGCAGTTTTGAGGGCTAGATATGATGACTGACTTCCTTTTCATAGCAATATTTATGGACTGGGTCCTAACATATGTGTCCTAGACTGTAATATTTATAATATTCAACAAATATTTAAACCTGAAATATAATTAAAGTTCAAGAAAAAATGTGTATTGACACATATCACTTTGATAACAAAAGCTATGAGTTATTTTGCATTATTATTATTCCATCTCTTAACCAATGGAAGCGTTTTCTACAGAATTTTGGGTCTTATTTCTGTGATCTACCTTGTTTCTGGTCTCTTTCCTTTCAGACCTTTAAAGCTTACTTGTCTTTTCCAGTAAGATGTCTTAATCTTTGTGAATTATAGGTTCATCTTTGTCCTAATAGCATCATGGGGACGGTTTGATCAAGGATCTTCTTGTTTATTTTTCTTTCCATCGATTGTAATCTCAGAAGTTTTTACCATGACCAAAGTTCAAAAGGCATCAACACTTTTCCTCTCCTGTTTGTTTCTTTACTTTTTAGACTTTTCATGAACTTATCATAGCCTACACATATCTGATATTTGTCTTTCACATCCAAATCATTAACGATTAAGATCATTTAAACATTCTCAGTTCTTTACCTGTTGTACTCTATGCTGTATATAATTTATGGATTCTCTTATCGCCCATAGCTCATTGGTTTTCATAGTTACTCCAAGCTACTGCGTTCTTATACACAGAAGGCAAATCTTTGGAATTGTATCCATGAAGAAACCCATGACGGTTGAGTTTTCTGCGTATTGACGTGGTTGATGATTCTTCCACCAGTCTAGAACACGTAGTTAATTTTTTAATGCATAAATGGTCTAAGCAAAGTTTAAAGGGGTTTTGCCAAGAAGTTCCTTACCTAACAGGCTGCTACTCCCCTCTTGAGGCTTGAAAAAAGGGGCGTTGTGTTTCTGTGTTTAAAAAAACAAGTACCTCCTCTGTGATGTCATCGCTCTACCTCCCATGCACGCTCTTGATATTCCGTCTCTGTAGTTGAGCAAACATTGTTTGGCTAATCCACAGGGGATAACTGTATTGTATTTGTTTCTCCCTCTCACAAGAGAAGATGAGCTCCGAGCAGGCAGCATTTTATCATTTGTTCACAAACTGATGCAGGGGGAAGGAGGGATAAGCAGGTAGCGTCTGCATGTTTACTCAGATAACTACATTACAACCAGTGGATTCTCTATATAAAGACACGGGATCTTTTCTCCCCATTTCCCTTCAAAGCTCCTTCATGTTCCCTGCCATCAGATAAGAAGTGCAAACAATGCAAGCGCGGCCAGATCAGTTCCTGTCAGCTGCTGGTCATGTCTAATGTAAACTGTCAGGAAACTAAGGGCATGTAAGGAAGGCTGTAGCTCTCACAGGCTTCACTTTTTTTAATAACATATATTTAGAAAAGTGATTAAATACCCAGTTTGGATGATCTCACGTCAACATTAGATTGTGGCAAAACCACTTTAAGGTGCAACAGATCTCATGTTTTTAGTTCGCACAATCTGTAAATATCTGAGCTTAAACAACCAGTTAAAACCTCATTATGTTGAGTTGACTTTGTTCTCTCAGACTTCTTCCTTTTTTTAGACACCATTAGACATTTGAAAGGCTCTCCAGTTGTTCAGGAACTACTTTTGTGTATGCCACAGCTAGAACACGCCTGACACACTTGCTCTACCTTCTAACACAGACTCGGTCTCTGACCTGTAATGTTTTATGGTTTGGGTATGTTCACATGGTGTAATTGTGGGTCGTACTTCAGGGTGTAATTGAGCTGCAATACGCTCGAAGTACAGCCTGCAATTACGATAAAATCATAGCACTCAGTGAGTGACATGCCAGGGAAAACGGGAGTGAATGGGGGCCAGTGCAGAGTGCTTTAGAAGTACAAACTGGCCAGCACGTATTTCTAAAACTCCCGGCACATAGTGGTGCGCACAGTACGCGCCACTATACACTGGGTAAAAGCTGTGTGAATTCACCCTTACAAGTGATTCTGTTGTCTAAGAACTCCTACTTTCTGATAGATTACTCATGCTGGACTAATCAGGTGCTCCAACTATCAAGCTATACTCAACCCTTCCCTTATCCTGTTCAGCAACAATGGATGGGGTCTCTATCCAGCTTCTTACTCACTAGAGTTCCCAATCAGCCAATTGTTGCTGCTGCCACTCCTTCCTTTTGCTGTCCTTGACAAGGAACAAGTGGACTGGGTTCACCCACGGTGGTGGGATTTCTACTTCTTCCTATAATCTGGCCAAATCACTAATTTGGGGGAGCCGCAGTACAGGGCATGTTGTTATGGCCAGGCTTGGATTTGCTCACATAATTAATACAGTGCACTGAATGCATTCAGCTTGACTGTACTTAATCAGGCCAAATTTTCATATTTTACTACATATGGCAGAATTACACTTTGACATAATTCATATATCCAGTGCCTGTTAACGTCTGCAAGTTGCTGCTGGTCTGTTTGTGTTTGTTTAAAGCTATAACACAATCAAGATCAAAATGGTCACTGGGTTCTGCGCTATTCTAGCTTTCAAAAGTGACAGAACTCCTGATGGAAGAGTGGGATTTAAAGTAGTTTGAAAAAACCGAGGTTAGATGTAGACTATTAGGGCATGTCCCCACTGCACAGTTTTTCCGCCGCTTTTTCAGCCGGTTTGCGGTTTTTCTGACCGCCTTAAAAACCGGCCGAAAATGAGCACAATTGTGCTCTATCGAAAACCCGTGCAGCAGTCCTCACTGCACGGGTTTTCCGTCGGGCGTTTTGCGCGGCGGGCCGGCGGGAAAACATTGAGCTAGCACACTCTTCCGTCCGGTTTTCGGACGGAATCTGTGCTTCTCAATGTGAAGGAGGAGGGCTTTTCTCCGTTCATTGCGGAGAAAAGCCGTCGTCCCCCCCCAGCGGCCGTGGGGACGGGCTTAAAACACCGGCCGGTATTTGTCCTATGCCGTGGGGATGCTCCCTTAGTGATAAACTCTAAACAATGTGGTTAAAACCTAAAGAAGCATAAAAAGAAAAAGGTTGGACATAGACTATTAGTGATACATTCTAAATAAAGTTTGGAAGCTACATAAGTGTTATTACTTGATATTTCATAGTGAGGAACAAAATAAACATCAAAAATTAGCTGTGGAGTACCAAGGAGGACAGACTGTTCTACAACTAGCACTAATGACTACTGCACATGTATACTGACTGCTCATACGTACATACACTGGCATAGCAATGAGGATGGCAGGGGTGGTCTGCCTTGGGCAGCAAATTTGCAGACTCTCCTGCAGTCCTAGAAGAGTTGGCAAGCCTCTGTGGTGCTGCACATTTACGTCATTTGAAAGGCTGCAGGCTCAGAGGCTGTGCCTGCACCATACGCAGGGGCAGCCAGCTGTTTGGTACAGCTAGGCCCCTGTAGCAGTGGCCGGGATTGGAGCTTGCTCCAATCCCAGCCATTTAGCCCCCTAGATACAGTGGTCTGTGGCATCTAGGTGATGAGGAGAGGGAGGAGGCTCCCTTTGTCATTCATGGATGCTCCTGCAGCACAATCACAGAATGCATATGGTTGCCATGTACGGGAGCATAAAAAAATCTGATAGGCTGCCTTTTACATGTACGGTAGAATATATAACAATACAGTAATGATTTGCCATGTATTATAAAAGCGATCAAGCGTTTGCATAGCCCATTCCCATAAACTGACTACATAAAAATTAAAAACAGAAAGTATTTTTTTTTTAAATCAAAACCTCTGACTCCAAATTAAGAAAAACACTACATGCTGTAAAAAACAGTTCAATCACGCAGTCCAATCTATGAAATTGTGTTGTTTAACCAACGGTAAATGGTAAACAGAGAGAAAAAAACCCTGCCAGAACTGCATCTTTTTCATCCACAAAAAATAGAATAAAGTGATGAACACATGTACCCCAATATAATGTTAAAAAACTTCAGCTTATCCCACCAATAAAAAGCCCTCAAACAGCTCCATCATCAAGTAAGCATAACAGTTTTAGCCCTTAGCATATTCTAAAAAAAAAAATCCCTTATTCTAAGTACCAATAATTTATAGTTTGATGGGGAGCCCATGGAAAAGAGGCATGGTCTAATAAACAGGGGTTTGGTTTGCAAAAAGGGGGCAGCAAATTTAGTGATGGCCCCATTTGGCAGAAACTCTAGATAAGCCACTGTGTGTATATATACTTGTAGCCAAAACTGGAGACACAAGGCAGCTGAACTAAGAGTGTAGAAGATATAATTTTTATAACCCGGCTAAAACTAAGGCAAGATGGCCGAATTTCTCAAAAAATTCGGCGGGCATTGGCGAAAAAAATTTACCGAAAAATTTTATCGGTCCGGAAATTAAATTCAGGAAGGGAATCACGTTAAAAAAAGATTTTTCCACTCCCAAACTGCAGGTCTTTAATTCGGTTTACATGGTTTAAAATGAAGGAGAGGGACCTATGGTTGGTCTTCATACAAAGTTATTAATGATCCAAACCGCAATTATGCCCCGATTTAGAATGCCGCTTCACTAAAAAATAACCCTGCAATTAAAGTGCAAAAACTTTTAAAAAAACTTTTTAAGTTGATTTGGGCCTATAAAGTCATCCACGAAACTAAAAACGCTGAACCTTCAAGGGCAACATTAATATTTTTTTAATCCCTATGACGGCTTTAGCGACAAGATGATTTTTAAAGGTGGCCCTTGACGTTCCTGGAAAAATGGGCGGCCCCAAAAAGTTCTAAATGGGGCAAAATGTGAAAGAAAACGTATTTGCGCCATGTTTGTGGAGGTTTTGTTTTTCTGCTGTTCAAGCTTCAGTATAAGTGATGTGTTATCTGTATTCTACAGGTTGATTCGATTCTGGCAATACCAAATATGAAAGCTTTTCTTTGTTTCACGATTGTAAACAAAATAGCAAACATTCTCTATTTCTTACATTTGTGCTGCAGCGCCGTATTCTGAGACACATAACTTTTTTCTTTTCCACATGGGGACCTGAGTGAGGGTGCACTTTTTTCAGATTTAAGTGCAGTTTTTATTGGTACCATTTTGGGATAGATGCGACTTTTTGATCACTTTGAATTCTAACTTTTCGGGAATGTGAAATGAACGTTTGGAATTTCTTTTCTTCTACAGTGTTCTGTGTACGGGAAATGATGTTACATCTTAATAGATCAGACTTTTACAGATACGACAATACCTATTATGTCTAACTTTTTTATTTGTAAAATGGCAGAAAGGGGTGATTTGAACTTTTAATATCTTTAATTAATTTTTATACTTTTTTTTTTTTTTTAATTTAACACAGGCGGGAGTGATGTCACCATCCCAACCACAGCTCTAGAAAGGTGATCAGTAAACTAGGAACGCTTTTGTACAAAAACAGGAGATAAAATCTGCTCTAGCTCTGAAGGGAAGCAAATCAGAACAGCAATGTATTTGCTAATAGTCTTTATTTACCTTTCCCTATATTTTTAAAGCTAATCAATGAAATGGAAATATTTTTTAAGCTTTGTTTTCTGCAAGCAAGGGAAAAGATGTGCACCACCACCAAACACGTCACCTGATCCACGAAAACTGATCATTCCTTTAGCTTATATTTTATACAACAGGCCTTCAGGTTCAGTAACTTGAATATTTTAACACTTATTTTTTTATATTGTAGAATTCCTTAATGCATATAAAGTCCTAAGGAACATGCCATCATTTTTTCTTGCTGAAATAGGTATATAGTGGTTCAGTGGAGCCCTCATGCACATCTCTAATGTGGCTTTGCAATATGGCTGTAACGATTTCCAACCGGGATTGCTGGAAACGTCCGGATATGGCGGATCCTCTGGGCCCACCACGGGTGTAGATGGTAACGCTCGCAGTGGGTAGTCGAAGTGCAGGTCTCAATAGCCAGTGCTAGAATAGAGAACAGGGCACCGCAGGTGTAGCTGGTAAATTTCTGGCACAGTCCAGGTGTAGCTGGTAAATGTATGGCACAGTCCCAGGATGGTAGCAGACTTGGCATGATGCCAGGTAATAGCAGGTATTAGCAGGCTGGTGCAGCGGCAGGAGTTCAGTAGGAACTGGTAAACAGGTTAAATGTAAAGGTTGCAGCAGCCAAGGGGTCAAGCTCCATGCAGGAGAACCTCAACAACGAACTGACCCTGAGCACAGGGAGGAAGTTCCTTATGTAGTCAGAGGTCACTTGGCAGAAAACAGGAACACTGTGTCTCCAAATTCCAGAGGGCTGACGCGCGCGCGTCCTAGGGAGTGCACACACACGCCGAGGAAGCCACAGAGGACGGATACACGCGGGATCGCAGCCAGGTGAATAGCGCTGAGCAGCTGGGGACACAGGAGCAGGTACAAAGGCACAGTCGCTGTGAGCCCCGCACAGGGAGCCACAGCGGACCCAGAAACAGTGGCATGGACATGTCCGTGGTCCAAGCCACGGACCACGGCGTGATCCGTGACAGTGGCCATGTTTATATGCTGCTTGGATGCTACATATAGAGTGCCTACAACTTCTTAATATGTCGCAAGGATTCTTGTATTTTTCAGGTTACTGTTAACACTACTGATTATTATTAACATGATACCAACCTTTCCAATTTTCTCATATAAGTACATATAAGTAATATAAGTATATATAAGTAAGAGAAGGAAATTGACGCGTAAAATAAGCAGGTTAACCGATGCAGAAATTTTTGTTGACGCTTTAATTCTTTTATTCCTGTCTTATAAGAATCATAACTTTTCGATTTTTTTTTTTGGGTGAACGTTTTTTTTTTTTGCTAGACAAGTTCTATTTTTGAAAGATACCATTTAATGATCCATGTAATGTATTGTGAAATCAAACAAATTATTTGTGTAGTGGAACTTGAGAAAAAAAGTTACACTATTGTTTTTTAGCATTCACTTTTATGGAGCTCATCATGCTGTATAATGTAATTTTCACAGATATTCCAGCACATAGTCTTGGTTGCACTACCCGATACAGAATGCATTGTTCAATAATATTTTCTTTAATTTTTTTAAGGGTATAACAACATGTCTCACCCAATACAGCAATATCCTGTGAATAAGGCAGAAAAAAGAGAACATCTTCCAAAATGTGCATAATCATGTTGAGAAAATGAGTAAGGTATGTTGATCATTAAAATCCAAGCTAGAACAGACTACCAACATGAAACATCCAATCCTTACGTTATCTCTTTCATAACTGTTTGCGACACAGTTAGGGCTTGTTCACACGGCGTTTTTGTGATCCGTTTTACGGATCCGTTTTACGGATCCACAAAACGGATCTAACAATTGTCAGTTTTGATTAACATTGAGTTGAATGGCAAAAGCGCATCGCTGTTCCCACGGGAGATCGGCAATGCGCTTTGAGAGCTCCCCCTGCACCTGGCGCTTTTCGCATCCGCTTTAAGAATGGACCGGTCATTTTCTTATGGCGGTTTACGCAAGTGAATGCCCATTGGAGATAATGGAGTGCGCTTTTGGCACCTGTCCAAAAGCGCTCCACACTCCGGGTACGTTTCAGCTGCGTTTGCATCCTGAAAGCGATGCGAAAAGCGCACTGGGAGGTGGGGACGGGGATCGCAGGAGAGTTGTGCGGCGGGGCCAAACGGGACGCAGGTGTGGGCGGCAGCGGGAAGGGGCAGGTGTGCGGGGGGCAGTGGGAGCGCAGGTGAGCGGCGGCAGTGGGAGCGCAGGTGAGCGGCGGCAGCGGGAGTGCAGGGGGATCGGAGGTGAGCGGCGGCTGTTGGAGCGGTGACAGTGGAGGGGCGGGAGATTTGAAATGGCAAAGGGGCCCGGGGCGCTGTGAATGGACGGAGGTGCCGGGGCTCTGTCATATGGAGGGAGGTGGGGGCTGCTGCATAGGGAGGGAGGTGCCGGGGCTGCTGTAATGGAGAGAGAGAGAGGAGTATTTCTAAAAAACGCTCCGGAAAGCGGATGCGAAAAAGCAAGTAAAAAAGCATTAAAAAAAAAGGGGATCCAAATAAAGAAAAAAACTGCTGCTTTTTTGGGCGGACCGCTTTCCGGATGCGCTTTTCAAGTGCCCCCAAAAAGGATCTGTAAAAAGGATCCAAAACGCCGTGTGAACAAGCCCTAACTGTTATAACATCTCGCTGGAATAGAAAATGCATTCAAAGTGGAATGAGTTGTGCACAAATTGGCAAATAAAATAGAAAGTAACAAACAAACCTACATCTCTCCCATGTCTCATTTAGGCTTTGTTCACATCTGTGTCGCATGTTTTGTAAGAAATGATGATAAAAATAGGACACCAAACTGTGCTATTCTTTCTGTCTAAGCAAAGGACACCATGGAGGAAACCCAATGGACCCATTGTAATCAATAGGGTCCTTCAAGCACCATTGGTGGGTATTCACAGACGGATCCTTTTCTGTGACATGTCCCGAACGGAACCTCCAAAGCAGATGTAAACTAAGCTTTAAAGTGCATTTGTCTGCGTGCAACTCCCCAAAATTCTAAGATACACAGTGGGGTAAACAAGTATTTGATACACTGGCGATTTTTGCAACTTCTATATTTGGTACAGAAACCTTTGTCTGCAATTACAGAGGTCAGGCATTTCCTTTAGTAATCTTGACCGAGTGTGTACACACTGCAGCAGGAATATTGCCCCACTCCTCCATATAGCTCTTCTCTAGATCTTTGATGGCTGTTGTTGTGCTACATTGAATTTCAGCTCCCTCCAAAGATTTTCAGTTGGGTTCAGGTCTGGAACCTGGCTAGTACACTCCCAGACCTTAAAATGCTTTTTGGAGCCACTCTTTAGTTGCTCGGGCTGTGTGTTTCGGATCATTGTTGTCTTGTTGGAAGTCCCAAAAAAGATCCATATTCAATGCTCTTAAATGAAGTTGTTGGCCAAAATCTTGCGAAACAGGGCAACATCTATCTTCCCTTCAATACGGTGCAGTTGCCCTGTTCCCTTTACAGAAGAGCATACTCAGACTATGATGTTTCCACCCCATGATTCACAGTTGGGCACTGTGCTCTTGGGATTGAACTCATCCTTCTTTTTCCTCCAAACCTGGCGATTAAAGTTGATACCAAAAATTAATATTTTCGTATCATCTGAAAAAAAAATTTTCTCCCAAGCTTCTTCTGGATCATCCAGATAGTCATTGGTGAACTTCAGATGGGCCTGTACATGTGCTGGTGTGAGCATGAGGACTTTGTATGTCCTGCAGGATTTTAATCCAGGACAGCATAGTGTGTTACTAACGGTAAATTTGGAAACTGTGGTCCCTGCTCCATTCAGGACATTGACCAGGTCCTTCCATGTAGTTCTGGACTGAGTCCTGACCTTTCTCACAATCCTCCTTACTCCATCAGGCAAAATCTTGCATGAAACCCCAGACCGACGAAGATTGACAGTCATCTTGTGTTTTTCTAATAATTGCCCCAACAGTTGTTGCCTTCTCACCAAAGTGCTTGCCTATTGTCCTGTAGCCCACCCCAGTCTTGTGCAAGTCTACAATTTTGTCCCTGGTGTCGTTAGACAGCTCTTTGGTCTTGGCCATGGTGGAGAGGTTGGAGTGTGATTGAGTGTGTGAACAGGTGTCTTTTAAACAGGTAACCGTTTGAAACAGGTGAAATTAAGACAGGTAATTAGTGCAGAGTAGGAGGGCTTCTTAAAGAAAAAACTAGCAATTCTATGAGAGCCAGAACTCTTGCTGGTTGGTAGATGATCAAATACTTATTTCATGCAATAAAATGCAAATTAATGCTTTAAAAATCATACAATATGATTTTCTGGAATTTTTTAGAGATTCTATCTCTCACAGTTGAAGTGTACATCCAATAAAATTACACACCTCTCCATTCTTTATAGATGGGAAAACTTTAAAAATGGCCAGTGTATCAAATACTACTTTTCCCCCACTGCATTTTTGTGATCCACAGACTACACCTGTATTAATTTAAAGACATCTAACGTATCATCTGCATGACCATGGATATAGGATGAATACCAATTTGCCACGTTATCTTTAAATTCCCATGGTTATAATTGCCATGGAAAGAAATCCTCACTATAATGGTCCTACAGATTGCTTTGTGGTTTTAAAGTTTTGTACTGTTTTCAATGGGAATACTGGGCATAGTTTTATATTCTGAACTGTGGTAAATATTTTTTTCTAAAGAATATATCATATTTGCAAAATGGCGAAAAAAAACAAAAAACTTGAACTTAGTCACATGCTTTCTGCTTGTGTTTTACTCAAGAAACACATCAAGACCCAAGACTTGGACAAACCCTATTGAATGGGGCTAATCTACATCCAAAAATACTAAAAAATTATACAGTGTTTTTATATGTGGCACCTTGCTTTAAATGGCCAAAATCAGAATGATCTTTGATCCCAGCTGCTGACGACAGGTGAAAGCTGTAATGAACTGTCACCTGCCGTTCCTGAGCATGCTTCATACTTCCTACCTAATACTGGGATTAACCAAAGTAATCTGGGCAAAGTTAAGAATCATGGGCATTATACACTAGGCTGATGATACATAGACTGAGGGCCGCAAAAACCACAGGAAGTGTGAACGTTTACTTATTTATGAACATATAAAAAGAAAAGTCAAAGAGTCATCCCATCATCAAAGGATTGCTTGTTCAGCAGAACTGGAGTTGTCTCTTTAGTCCTCTTGGTTAATGCATTGATTAAGCAATTCATTAAAAGTGATGTATTGATGTCTTAAAAGTGAGGGCAGATGTCCCTCACGCTGCCAGGCAGTGTGTTAATATATTATCGTTCTGCACAACCTAGACCTGTGAGCAGTTTTACCAATTTTACATTTTTGAAACAAAAAAGGCATTAAATTAAGATAAAAAGAAGACAGGAGAACAACCATCAAATCAGAATAGGAAATGAGCCCCAATACAGTGATTTGTCTTCACTGGAATGGCCTCCCTTGTGTTCAGCCTGCCCACTTAATTCTCATCACTCATTCTCCTACATCCACAAAGGTTTTAGGGATATTGGTTCTCTTGCAGATATCCAGCTAGTAGATATAGAGAATTAAAGGGAATGTATCATCATAAAATGACTTATTGTTTAACTCACATTTTTATGTTAAACACATTTTTTAGGAATTTCTGGTTATTTTTTTTAATTTTCCCCCAGACCACTTTCAATATTTTTTTAAAAATTTTTAAAGCCCTGCAGTTTTCACTTTGGCCACTGGCCTAATACTGTCTGACATTTCCCTGTCTGTTTAGAGAGATTTTCAGTGTCTGCTCATTATCAGTAAAGCAGGGTCAAACGGGAAAAGGAGACACCATTGTGTACAGATAACACGGGAATCCAAACCAGTCAAAAGGAGGAGATGTCACAGCTTCACCCTTTTCCCCTGCAGAAGGATTTCTTCCTAGGTCACCAGCATGACTAGAAATCTCCTATAAAGTCTATGGGAAAAATCTATAAACAAACAATTCAGCAGCACATAGTTTGGGAAATTTCGTTGAAAAAAACTTTTCCTGCTCTAAAAAAAACACGGAGTTTTTTGAGGTTCTTAGTTCACACTTTGCGCAAAGTGCAAAGCCCACCTTCGATTTCCCGGGGACTCAAATGCAGGTGGGTCTACACTACGTTACACTTAACGTTATTTTTTCTCTGTGGCTGTCCAGACCTAACTTTAAAATGTGAAGGCACCAGCTACTGAATACACTGCACTGATTTAAAAGCCTGTGAAGATGGGTGGAGTGCTAAAAACCAAGATGGAGGCAGCCATTGCCCCCTACATACAATTCAAAAGCAACATTTGGTTTAGCACATCCCAAAAAAAACTTAAAAAAAAAAAACCTTTTAAAAAACAGAGTGAACCCTTGTTTACTTTTTTTAAAAGTTTTTTTTGGAGGTGCTTAACCAAATGTTTATTTTGTATGGGACAGAATCTTTATTAAGAATCCAATGTGCATGAATCTGGTGTAATGTATCTCTCTTACTGCTGTTAAAGCAGTGCAAGCAAGAATGTCTTCCCACAATCATATATTTGAGGCCGAATTGAGAAATTACAATCAGGAAATAAAAACGGCGAAGAGGAATAGAATATGGATCAGGGTCTTGATTTAATAAGTAAAAAAATAATTTGGCGACAGATTCACTTTAAAGAGTACCTATCACCTCCAGGGAAACCTCATGAAGTAACAGGAGACTAAAATACAAACACTTCCTTAACTATGCTTCATTGGGGAAATCAAAGCATTTCCTCTGTAATTCTTTTATTAAAAAAAGGCACTGGCCCTTTAAGACAGCTCTGAAGTCGGGTCAAGTCAGCACCTGACAGCTTGATGGATGATAATGTTGACAGTTGTATCAAATCTCCTGACTCTGAGCTGGGAGAGTCCACTGTGCAGGGGGAAGCCTGAAAGTCTACATCATCTGCACACTGAATTTCTCCTGGCTGCTATGTCTGTGATGGATATAACACTAGCAGGAGTGTAATGTAGATTACTGTAAATTCTGTCACACTGCGTCCTCAGTGTGCTGTGCCTGCTGCACTGTATGTAGTGAGAGGATCAGATCACCCTGTACAAGCAGCTATGTCTTCAGCTCCCCTTGCACAGTTGGTATCTCCCAACAGAGAGAATCCCTGCTACATATAGAGCTCTGCTAAGAAAGTGAAAGTAAAATCTGTCCCCCTGTAATACTGACATGAGCCTCCTGCATTGCTAATGACATGTATTGGAAAAAAGTCTTATAATTTCAACTTCTACTATATTTTGTGTGTTTGTTTGGAGGTGATAGGTAGTCTGTAAAGTCAGTGGTTTCAGGCTAAAATTATGCAGATTAGCTCTCCTTACAAATAACATTTAAAGAGAACCTGTCACATAGTTTATGCCCCCTTGCTGAGGACAGCACAAGGTGGTGTCAGGCATTCTGTTTCCAGCGCTGTGTCCCTTATTCTGTAAGATGCTGTAGTTTTCGTGTATTTAATGCTCAAATCTGCAGTTTTCAGCCAGAAAAGAGTCATTCAAAGAGTCAGTTTTTTTTAAACCCGCCCACCTGAGGATAGCCCAGCCCACCTCAACTGATAAACCTATTACTTTGAATAGGTAGAAACGTGAATAACTGCCAGGTGGGCGTGGCTATCCTTTGATGGGCGGGGCTAACACCTGCTCATGAATAAGATTTGAGCATTAAATGCTCTAAAACTGCAGCATCTTACAGAATAAGGGACACAGTGCTGGTAACAGTAGGTCTGACACTAGCTTGTGCTGCTGTCAGCAAGGGGGGGAATAACCTATGCGACAGGTTCCCTTTTAAAAAAAAAAAATTAATGTCCATGCCACTAAAGAGCATTGAAACATGACTAGGGATATCAGCCAAACCAGAGACATGCAGCTAAAGATAGCATTTTTGGAGTTCTTACAGCACAGACAATAGGACTACTTGGTTGAGTTCTTGCTCCTCGTCAGTACATACAAGAGTACTGCTTGGTTTGGCAAGTTGCCTTTGTCACAGCTCTCAGGGTTACTAGCTCCCTTATGGAAATTCATCTGGTGTTGCATGCTCCCTGAGCAAAGGTATGGAAATTAAACTAAGACTCCAGTTATTGATCTAACAATGTACATGTCACTATTAAAGTACTGTTTGAATTTGGTATTTTGTTCCCATCTGTCAAAGATTCAATAAGCCCCAGTCACCTCTGGGTTTATTTACAATGGACACCATGCCATAGCACAGTGTGGTAGTCTGGGACACACACCCCTGGTGAACTGATAATTATAAGCGCTGGTCAATCTGATAGCAGGGCTGTGTTTTAAACCACCAAAGCACTCTGTGCATAGGGTCATATGAGAAGCTTTCAAATCATTTAGATGAATGCAATTGGTATATTATGGCAAAAGGGCTAAAATGGAAGGCACCAAATACTTTGTTAGATCATTATTTAGACCAAAAATTTACTCTAAGTTTATCCCAGAAGAAAGAAAACTGACTCTTTAGTGTTACTTAAAGGCAGCTTATCTGTAAATTAATGTCTGACACATAAAAAATCCATGATCGGTGATATCAGCCAAACCAACGTCACCCATCTGCAGACAGTCACCCATTTGCAGAGATCTTGTTGCTCATCAGTGCAGGGTATGGTACTAGTTTGGTGGGTGAGATGGCTTTGATACAGCTCTTGGTAGCTTCTGGGTTCATGGCTCTTTAATTGGTTGAACATTGACTTAAAGGGGTTGTCTCACTACAAGTCACTTCACAATATGTGTCCATTAACAGTGTCCTACCTATTCCTAGATATCCCCCTTGTATGGGCTGCATCTGCTCCTCAGGTTGCTATAGCTACAGACCTGTTCTAGCTCTCCTGATAGGTTGTCAGCGCTGGTCGTTATAGCTATAGACCTGGTGTCCTCAGCAGCTCATCACTGCAGACCAGTAGTAGCCAGTAAATGCCCCTGAATTCAAAAATTAAATCACGAATACAGGACTGAGGTGAGATGAATCAATGTAGTGAGACAACCCCTTTAAAGTGCAGCTTTCTATAGGTGGCACTAGAGACAGCTTTCTTCCTCCTGAATGAGAGCTGCTTCTTTGCATATTTCTCCCCAGAAGGTATAGCCTTTACACCAACAGGATCTCTGCAGACCAAACAGGCTGCACGTACCATTTAAAAGAGGTCAAACTATCTTCTTGTGCATGCTTGCCTGTTTTTTCTTTTCTATTCTGTGATCTTTTCTGATATGCTCAAATTTGAAAGCGATGACTCAGCTTTGCCCATATTTTCCTCAAAATGTTATAAATAATATATCCATTTGCTTCAGGCAAAAGTTGCAGTTTTTAAGTTATAAAGCACATAGCACAAGTTTTCCTATGACACAAAAAATCCTCTGGTTTAAATTACCGCACATGGACATAATAGAGGGACACCGCCCTATAAGCTAGAATAGAAAATTACTCTGTAAAAGCAGCACCCATTCCAGGGGCCCCACCCCGTCCATGTAGAACATGGACAGACATTCATCTTGGCAGGCACTGCTTCCCATGTCTATAACAGCTGATCACAAGGCAGAGTTGCCAGGTTTAAAGTTCAAATCCAGCCAAAAGCATAGTACAAAAATAGCCAAAAGAAGTTTACACCACAAACACACATTTCTATCCACTGAGTGATAGCCACTGTGTCCCCAGATGTAATAACTGTCACAGCGCTACCAAATTCAGTGTCTGTCACAGTACCCCTAAATATAGTGACAGTCAGGCCATGTCCCCACGGCACGGGTATGCGGCCGGTTTTTCAGACGGTTTGCGGTTTTGCAAACCGTCTGAAAAACTGGCCGCAAGCTTTTACATGGGCCTCTATGGAAATCCCGCGCAGCAGTCCCCACTGCACGGGTTTTCCACCTGGCGGTTTTTCAGACTTCCGACCGCCCGAAAAACATTCTACATGTTCATTCTTCCATCCAGTTTTTGGACAGAATATGAAAAATGTGAATGTGAAGGGAGAGGGCTTTTCTCTGCTCATCCTGGAGAAGAGCCATCCTCCCGCGGCCGTGTACAAGGCACAAAAACCGGACAAATACCGGTCGGATAAACCAGCCGATATTTGTCCTGTGCCATGTAAACTGGCCCTCACAGTGACCCCAGATATAATGGCAGTCATAGGGCCCCCCAAATACAGCTGTAGTCTTGGGTTTTTACTCACTACTGTGGCTCTCTTTGCAAGAAGACCATCTCAGACCAATGTAATTCAAATTGATAGTTTAATGGGTTGTTCCTGTCTGGCAGTTTCACAGAGCCTATTTTGCCCAGCTAGGTTCAGGCTATGAGTGGTTCTATAGAAGTGACTGGCATACCAGTGGTGCTATTCCTAGCTAAGCCTGTTAGATGGACATTGATGAAAGGGGTATTACCAGCAGACCATAAGGGGTTAAAGTTGCTCAGTAAGAAAGATAAATAAGCTCCTGTGCTGCTGATAAGACACAACATGCAGTGTTGTCACCATCCCTGAGAGGGCTGTAAAAACAGGGAGAGGTGGTTAGTAACGTAGAGAAGCTTTTGTACACAAGAAGGAGATAAGAACTGCTCTAATCCTTAAAGGAAGCAAAATCCGAACAGCAATGTATCTGGTAACAGTCTTTTATTTACCTTTGCCTACATTTTTAAAGTTAATCAATGTGGTAAGAAGAAGCTGTTAACACTTCTCACATACCCTGGTATGCCAATATGGACAATTACAGGTCTCAGTTAGGGCACACAAGTGGGGGGGTTATATTGCCACGAAGTGGCACTTTATTTTAATGTTTCATGAACAAAACTATAACAATATTTAACAGTATGCTACAAGTTCCAGGAGCCCCTGTTAGGCTATGTTCACACGGCTTATTTGCGGGGTGTAATTACGCCGTGTGGAGGGGCGGAGCGGGAGCGGGGGGGCCGGCACCTCCCCAGCCCATAGACTTTCATTACCAGCGGCGCGTATACGCCGCTAGTAAATGACATGTCACTTATCTCCCCCCGCGGCGGATTCGCCGAGCAGGGAGAGAAGACGTAATCCATCTTTCTGTATGAGAACTGTGGAATACCGTAATGACTGGGACGTATTCCAGCTGTAATTTGCGCACTCCGGCGCGTAATTACGGACTGAATACGTCCCATTTTAAGCCGTGTGAACATAGCTTTAGGACTGTTACTTCACACTGGTTTGGCAACCTCCTCTTTCTTACAAAACCTGCTCTCAAGCTCTCTGGCCTTCACATTGTTTACTGCTGAAATACTCCCCATTAGACTCACCTTTTACTGGTGTCTCTAGGCCTTACTAAAGCTGACCTTCAGATCTCCTGTGGGTGGTACTATTTACTGAGCCCAACTTATTGCATTTAAGATATTGCCAATATTGGGCCTACAACCCAAGCATCACTATTCAGCTTACACCTCAATTTTAGCTCTCCAGGCCACTCTATAGGCCTGAGGAACAACTAAGTTACACTAGGGTTTACCCTTAAGCCAACAAACAGGACCAAGGTATGGCTTTAGTTGCCAGTACATCACTGCTCCGGCCGTACAAGTTCACCATACCAGTCTAACTTTAGCTGCTGCAGATTCCCCAGAGCTAACCACTTCCAGGCTAACAGTACACTTAGGGCCACATGTATGAAACGGTGTTGGTCTAAAACTCACTTTTTTTTGAGAATTTTCTGCACTTTTACTGGAAGTTGATTCACCCTACAATGGACTGCTGATGTTCAATAATGTGAGATGGCTGAGCCAAGGAAAGGTTCTGGAGCGGTTTGTGGAGTGCTTTGCAGAAATGAAGGTATTTCTTGAGGATAGGATCTTAGAAACTTCCTTCAGCTCAATGATAAGTGGGTCAAAACACTGATGTTTTTTTACAGATCTCTTTATATTAATGAACTGAACTTAAAGTTACAAGATTTTGGCAAAAATATTGATGTTACGTTTGGATACATAAAAACTTGAAAGTAAACTTAACATTTTCAAGTGACATGTAGAAACTAAAGCTTATAAGGATTTCCCTCGAGTTACAAAGTATTTTGAGAAGGCCAGTGCAACTGTACAAAATGAAATGGAGTCCAGGCAAATAAAGTACCAGCATATTTTAAACTTGTTACTTGTCCAGTTTGGTGAAAGTTTTAATCAATTTAGAAGCCTGGAACAGACAATGAAAATAATTAAGCATCCGGATGTAGTAGAATACGGTAGTTTGGAATTAAATGGTTTCCAATTAATGCAAATTGATGATTTGGAGATGGAACTTGCAGAATTTCAAGACAGCACCTTGTGTTGGCCGATTTGAGGTCAAAGCTTGAGAATCTGGAAAGATATCGCTTGGAGAATGAAGAGGAGTGCCACATGAACAGGAAATTTGGAGTGATTGGAACCAATTATCGGACACTTTTACCACCCTGAAAAACCTAGCGATGGCTTTACTCACAGTTTTTCCCTCTACGTACTTTTGTGAGACCTTATTCTCAGCGTTAATTATATCAAAACCAATAAAAGAAACCGACTGATCGATGACGTGAGTAGCGCTTGCTTGGGCTTGAAGTGTACGAAATACCAACCTTCTATTTAAAGATTTAGCCAATGAAATTGAGCAAAAAAAATTCATGAAGCAGCTAAGGTAAAGAATTATTTATTTTTGCTTTATTAATAAATACAGTACATATATTAAAATTATAGCTTTTTGTGATTATCACTACAAATATCACAAAATTATGGATTTTTCTGGAAAATTATGCTCGGTTTTTTTACAAATTTTTACACACTAAGCGCAAAAGATTGGCTATCACTGCACTAGAGGATGGGGATAGTGTTTCTGTTAAGGTATATAAAACAAATCTTTACAGTAATCAGCATGCCCCACTCATGTTCCCAGAGAAAACTGAAAGAAGCTACCTTGGGTTACAAATACATGATAAAAGCAGGGTTGTTCTAATGGACGTGAGCTGTCCTGGTCCTTTCTGTGTATCTCTAGAGTTTAGCCACATCAAGCATAGCAAAAGGCCTAGAGAAAGCCTTGCTGCAGAGATCAACAACTTATTTTGGTCATTTTAATATTATTCATAGAGCTAGACCCCATGATAGCTCACCACACATAGTTTCTGGTCCTCACAGGACGTCCTTCTATGCCTCCTTCTTGTCTGCTATTCCCACAACCACCTGCATGACCCATATTCAAGAACCTATTAGCCCATCAAATGAGACTCTCCGCCACCCTTGAAACCTTTACTAGTAACCTACACCCATTTATTTAATATAGTCCAAATATTTCTACAGTACAAACAGCTCCTTTCATTACTTTCAGTCTCCTTCCTCCTTACTATACAGTATGTAGAACCTCATAGGCAGGGTCCACTTACCCTATGGACCAGTTTGTCTCTCATTTAGTTGATTATTGCACTGGTTTCTGCGTTAAGGGTATACAAGCCCCCTTTTGAATGTCCAGCACCATAGAATAAAAAAAAAAACTAGTAAAAATAATAAATTCTGTATCTAATATTATGAAATTTTGCAGGCACCATTTTTGGTCTTGTATCTATTTCCTTTATCAGTTTTCATATCTGATATCAATTTGTATCCTGTGTAAATTTTTATTACATAGAATAAGCTGCTGCATTCAGAATTTTTCTCATTGGCAGTCATTGTTCTTTATTTTCTACTTCAGATAATTGTACAGTGCCTGGTAGAAATGCTATAGTCACATATGCTCTCAACAGACAATAAGCCAGCAGGGGGCTGTAGGGAGATGAAAGGAGGAATTTTACTCTTTTACTGTACAATCACTTTTAATTGGTTTCTATTAACAAAACCAAGGGATAATACAGAGTATTTAGGTGCTGCAACGGGTCTACATAGTAAGATTTTAGTAACATCAACACTTTGTACAAGGAAAGTGAAAATGGCTAAAAGGCAATCAAAACACTACACACCTTAACTGGTGCTCTCCATAAGGAGAGAGGTTCCCCTTCTCTCAGTCACCTATTTGTTGTAAGATTCTTTAGATTATTAACCTTTAAGTTAACTCTACACATTAGACAACTGGCTGGTTTGTGCATACGTGTCTCTCTTGACGTTCATCCCCACCCTCTGCCAGGGGAAAAGAAAGGATGGGAAATTTGAGGTGTAACATAGCTGATCCTTTGTTTCCGCAGAAGTTGCTCCCAGTGAGATTTGACAACAGTTTATCCCCACCTCCCACGGAAAAAAATGTGCAACTTTTTGCAAAATATATACCTGGGCCCCACAGTCCTGTGCTGGGATATACATGTGTGAGGTACTGCATATATTTTGTGTGTTTTTTTGGGGTAATTTGTTTTATATATATATATTTACCCCTCCCCGGCCATTTTAAATTAGGAAAACACCTGCCCAAACGCTCTTTTAACACTTAATTTCTAATCACCCCCCCCCCAAAAACATGGCGGCAACTCAGTGATTTGGGCAGTAGACTTGGTCAAGCCCAATCTCCTGCAGTTAAAACCCGGAGCCCCAGTATGGGGAAAAAAGGGTGTTTTGAGTGCCTTTGAAGGGGGTTTGGTTGTTGGTGCCAGAAGGGGGGTTTGGGAGTTTTTCAGAAAATGTGATCCCCTGGGATTTTCACGCAAAAAACCATCTCTAGGGTTTACAGAGAATGGTCCGAAAAAAAAAAAACATCCAGTAAAGCGGCGGGGTTCCCTGGGGGCGGAAATCCCTTTTTGATGCCAGAGGTAAAAAGGAGAATGGGCGGGACGGGGTTGGGAGCGAAAAAGGGAAACAGTGACTCAAATAGCCCCCCCGTTAAAAACCAAGGGAGGCAGAAGGCATTCTGAACGCACAGTACGGCGAACTTTGAGGGATGGGTACCGCAGCAGAAGACCACAAACCCGGGGCCACTCCTTTCAGGTAAGAAAGGAAAATGAGGCTCCAAAATTTTTTCCCGCTATCGAAAATTTGGGCGTAAAAAGATTGGGAAAAAGTTTTCCTGGTCTGGGGTGAGTCTCGATTTCTGCTGAGGGCATTTGGATGGTTGGGTCAATTTGGCGTCAACAACATGAAAGCATGGATCCATCCTGCCTTGTATTTCCCCCTTTAGGTGGTGGTGGTGGTGTCATGGTGTGGGGAATATTTTCTTGGGACTCTTTGGGGGCCCCTTTGGGCCAATTGGGCATCGTTGAAACACCTTGGGGGAAAACTATGCCACGAAGAATTGAGGCGTTCTGAAGGGAAAAGGGGGGCCAACCCTTTACTTGCATGGTGTACCTAATAAAGTGGCCGGTGAGTGTTTTTATATATATTTTTATTTTTTGATGATAGATAGATAGATAGATAGATAGATATATAGATTTATAGAAAAATTTTTATTAATTATTAGATATATATGCCCGTACCTCAAAAAGTGAGTGTGAGTTTTCACCCCCCAAGTTTTTTAAATGTTTTAAAAAGGGCAGTGTTCAGTTTTTTGACAATGTAATTTTGATGTGCCCAAAAAAAAAAGTGAATATCCCCTAAGTGAAGGAAAATGGGCAAAAATTTTGCCCAAAATTTTCCCTTTTTTCCCCCCAAAGGCGGTCATGTGATTTGTTGTGTTACAAGGCCTCAGGTGTGAAGGGGTGCAGTCGTGTTAAATTTAGCTTTTATTGTCTAACATTTTCTCTTATACTGGTCACGGAATTTCAAAATGGCACCTCGGGTTTTTGGGATCTAAAAAAAAAAAAAAAAGGAATTGTTCCCTCTACTTTAAAGATGGTCTAGGCTATAGAAGATTGCCCCCAACCCTAAAAACTGAGCTGAGCCGGGGCCAAACAGCAGTTTAACAGACAGTTCCCCACTCAGAACAGGCCTCCCTTTGATGGGACCAAAAAAGGGTTAAAAGCACTTTGCTCAGTGTCTTATAAAGGAGTTTTGGGGGTTTGAGTGTCCCAAAACTTTGCTGCAAAAAGGGGGCCACCCCTGTCTTGTTAGACCATGTTTGAACACTCCCATAAAAAATTGGTCGGGTTGGCTGTCGTCTAAGAAGGAAGCCCTTTTCCAAAAGAGGGGTGAAAAAGGAAACCCCGAAAATAGTTTGTTTGAAAACAAACAGACAAAGAAAGGGTTTGCGGGAAAACCATACCCGGGGGCCCTTTAAGCAAAAACCAAAGATAAACTTATTTAGGGTGTAAAGCCTGTGGGCGGCAACAGGGTGAGGGTACAAAGCAATTGTTTTTCCCAAATGGTGGTGGGTGTATCATAGTTTGGGGCTGGATGAGTGTTGCTGGCTGTGAGGAGCTACAGTTAATTGAGGGAACCATAAATAAAAAAATTTTTTTTTTT
The DNA here is from genome assembly GCA_025379985.1 of Phyllomedusa bahiana. NCBI lineage: Eukaryota > Metazoa > Chordata > Amphibia > Anura > Hylidae > Phyllomedusa > Phyllomedusa bahiana. Next base: position 26,168 of record JAODAL010001651.1, read on the forward strand.
GGGGGGGGTTTTTTTTTTTCCCCCGGGGGGGGGGGTTTTTTTTAAAACCCCCAAAAAAAAAATTTACCCCAAAAAAAAAAAAAGGGCCCTTTTTAAATTTTTTAAAAAATTTTTTCTTAAAAAAAAGGGGTTTTTCCCAAAATTTTTTTTTTCTTTGGTTTTAAAAAAAAAAAAAAATTTTTTAAAAAAAATTTTTTAAAAAATTTTTTTTTTTTTTTTAAAAGGGGGGGGAAAATTTTTTTTAAAAAAATTTTTTCCCCCTTTTTTTTTTAAACAATTTTTAAATTTTTTATAAATTTTTTTTGGTTTTTAAAAAAAAAAAAAAATAAAAAAAAATTTTCCCAAAAAAAATTTTTTTTTTTTTTTTTAAAAAAAAAAAATTTTTTTTTTTAAAAGGGGTTTTTTTTTACCTTTAAAATTTTTTTTTTAAAAACCCCAAATTTTTAAAATTTTTTTTTTTAAAATTTTTTTTTAAAAATTTTTTTTTTTTTTTTTCCCCCCCTTTTTAAAAAATTTTTTTGTTTTTTTTTTAAATTTTTTTTTCCCAAAAAAATTTAAAAAAAAAAGAAATTTTCTTTTTTAAAAAACCCCCAAAAAAAAATTTTCCCAAAAACCCCCTTTTCCAAAATTTTAAAAAACCCCCTTTTTTTTTAAAATAAGGGGGAAAAAAAAACCCCCCCCCAAAAAACCCCAAAAAAATTTTTAAAAATCCCCGGGATTAAAAAGGGCCCTTTTTGGCCCCCTTTTTTTTAAAAGGACCAAAAAAAAAAAATTTTTTTAAATTTTAAAAAAAAAAAAACTTTTTTTAAAAACCCCCCCATTTTAATTTTTTTTAAAAGGCCGGGGGGAAAAAAAATTTTTTTTTCCCCCCCAAAAACCCCCCCCCCCCAAAAAAAAAACCCCCAATTTTTTTAAAAGAAAAAAAAAATTTTTTTAAAAAAAGGGAAAAAACCCCCAAATTTTCCCCCCTTTTTCCCCCCCGGGCCCCCCCCCAAAAAAAAAAAAAATTTTAAATAAAACCAAAAAAAAGGCCCTTTTTTTTTTTTTAAAAAAAAAAAAAAAAAGTCCCCCCCCCCCTTTTTTTTCCCCCCCCCCGGGGTTCCCCCCCCCAAAAATTTTCCCCCCCCCAAAAAATTTTAAATTTTTTTAAAAAAAAAAAATTTTAATCCAAAAAAAAACCCCCCTTTAAATTTTAAAAATTTCCTTTAATTTTTTAAATTTTTTTTTAAAAAAAAAACCAAAATTTTTGTTTAATTTTTACCCCCCCCCCCTTTTTTTAAAAAATAAAAAAAAACCCCCCCCCCTTTTCCTTTCCCCCCAAAAATTTTTTTTCCCCCAAAAAGGGGGGGCCCCCTAAACCCAATTTTTTCCCTTTTTTAAAAAAATTTTTTTTTCCCCCCCCCAAAAAAAAATTTTTTCCAAAAAAAACCCCCTTTTTGGGTTTTTTTTAAAAAAAAAAATTAAAAAAAAAAAAACCCTTTTTTTAAAAAGTTTTTAAAAAAAAGGGATTTTTTCCCCCTTTTTTTTTTAATTTTTTTTCCCCCCAAAAAAAACCCTTTTAAAAAAAAAAATTTTCCCCCGGTTTTTTTTTAAAAAAAATTTTTTTTGGGGCCCCTTTTTCCCCCAAAAACCCCAAAAAAAAACCCCCCTTTTTTTTTGGGCCCCCCCCCCAAATTTTTTTTTTTTTAAAAAAAAAAAATTTTTTTAAAATTAAAATTTTCTTTTTATTTAAATTAAATTTTAAAATTTTTTAAAAAAATTTCCCCCCAAAAAAAATTTTTAAAAAAAATTTTTTTTTTTAAAAAACCCCCCCAAAAAAAACCCCCCTTTCCCAAAAACCCCTTAAAACCCAAAAAAAATTTTTTTCCCCTTTTTTTTAAAAACCCCCCCAACCAAAAAAACCCCAAACCTTTTTTTTTTCCCCCCCCCCAAAAACCCTTTAAACCCCTTTTTCCCCCCCCTTTCCCCCTTTTTTTTCCCCAAAAATTTTTTTTTGAAAAAAAAAAGGTTTTTGGGGAAAAAAAAAAAAAAAAAAAAACCCCCCCCTTTTTTTAACATTCCAGGGGTTTTTTTTGGCCTTTTTTCCTTTTTCCCCCAAAAAACCCCCCTTTTTTTTCCCCCCAAAACCAAACCCCCCCCCCCAAAAAAAAAAATTTTTTTTTAAAAAAAAACCCAATAAAAAAACCAAAAAAAAACCCCAAAAAACCCCCCCCCCCCCAAAAAAAAAAAAAAAAAAACCCCCAAAAAAGGGTTTTTTTTTGGGGGGTTTTTTTTTAAAAAAATTTTTTTTTCCAATTTTTTCCCCCCCCAAAAAAATTTTTTTTTTTTTTTTAAAAAAAAATTTTTTTTTTTTTTCCCCCCAAACCCCCAAAAATTTTTTTAAAAACCCAAATTTTTTTTTTAAAAAAATTTTTTTTTTTCCCCCTTTAAAATTTTTTTGGGTTTTTTTTTTTTTTTTAAAAAAAAAAAAACCCCTTAAAATTTTTTTTTTTTTTGTTTTTTCCCCCCCCCCCCCCCAAAATTTTTTTTTTTTTTTTTTTTTTTTTAAAAAAAAATTTCCCCTTTTAACCTTAAAAAATTTTTTTAAAAATTTTGGGAACCCCCCCCAAAAGGGTCCCCCCCCCCCGGGGGCCAAGGGGAAAAAAAAGGGCCCCCCCCCCCCCCCGGCCCCCCCAAAAAATTTAAAGGGGGAGCGGGAAACCCCCCCTTTTTTTTTTTTTCCCCCCCCTTCCCCCCGGGGAAACCGAAAAGGGATTTAAAAACCCCCCCGGGGGGGGGGGCCCCCCAAAAAACCCCCGGGGGCCCTTTTTTTTTTCCCCCCAAAAGGGGTTTTTGGGGAAAAAATATTTTTTTTTTAAAATCAAAAAAAAAATAAAACAAAAAAAAAAATTTTTAAAATTTTTTAAAAAAAACCCCCAAAAAGGGGTTTTTTGGGAAATTGTCTCTTCTCCCCACCAATGTCAAAAAAAGCTCCCAAAAGGGGTGATTAGCAAAACATGCAGTACTTACAAATTTAAAAGAGCAAAAAAGCGCAACAGTAAACTCTGGTGTCTGCAGCCCCCCAAGGTAGGATTACATGGATGTATCAAAGTTTGGTGCATGCAGATTTATTTTATAATGAGGGCTGCAGTAAGAGATATCTGTTCAGCTTTCTTCACACACAATGTTTTTTAAAGGTTTTCTTTTTTTCCCTTTTGAAAAATAACCTTTAAAAATGTTTCTGAAAATTTCTAAAGTGGTTTGACTGTTGCAATTTTTTTTGCCCTAAATCAAAAGGGAAACCCGATCATGGGAAAACTAAAAAATAACAGAAATTTGTGGGCTGAAAAAAACATCCCTGTAAATTCACCCAAAAAATTAAAAAAAATATTTTAAAAAAACATTTTTGAAACAGGAAAAAAAAATAAATACCCAAAAATATGCTGTGTTTTGGGAGAAAAAAACCAAAATGAATTTTTTTTTTCTTTTATTTATACATTTTTTTTTATTTTAAAAATTTTGGGTGCAGTGTTTTTAAACCCCAAAAAAAACAGCTTTAAAAAAGCCAGAAAGAAAAAAGATAAAATACCCCCTTTTTTTAAAAAAAAAAAAATGGGAAATGCATTTTTATTTCTTTTTTCACACCAGTGCTTTTGTGGTGTTTGTTTCTGCTGGACAAAAATGCTACTGTTTTTGGGTGGCTTTTTTAACTGCTTGTCGACAGCCCACTGACTTTATATGTCGGGGTGTTCGGTGTATAAGGCCATGTTCACACGGCTAAAATGGGCCGTTTTTCGGTCCGTAATTAGCCCCGAAGTGCGCCAATTACGGGCCGAAAAACGGTTTTCATCATTACGGTAATTCACAGTTCTCATAGAGAATTTTGGGATTACGTCTCCTCTCCCCGCCGGCGAATCCGCCGGGCGGGGAGATAATTCACCTGTCATTTTCTAGCGGCGTATACGCGCCGTAGCAGTGATAGTCAATGGGCCGGCGAAGTGCCGGCCCCCTGCTTACTCCCCCGCTCCCGCCCCGCCCCCGTCCACACGGCGTAATTGCGGGGCGTAATTACGTCCCGCAATTAAGCCGTGTGAACATAGCCTAACTCTGCAGAGACGTTCTGGAATGTCTGTGCAGAATTGCAGCTGCACAGTGTTTGTGCAGCTGAGGGAGTAGAGATCTGGCTGTCAATGGCAGCTGTGCTCTCCAGTGAGAGGGCAGGGATGGTTTATTAACGTTCCTGCGTTCCTGATCACTGTACACACCGCAATAAAGGGGTTGTCTCATCTCAAAGTTTCATAGGATGCATGAATGAAATAATGCTGCTTTGCTCTGTCACTTCCTGGTCAAGCTGTCTGTAATTAGCATATGAGCTCCGTGTATTCAGACTTCTCTGTTTATCAGTCTAGATTAAATAAATAAATTACCTTCTCTGAGGTCCTGAGAAGCTGCTGAGCTAATGTAAACAGTAATTACTGTCTTCTGTCTGTAAGATCAGATAACACACAAGCTCTCACAGTGCTGGCTGCAACCTGTGTGATGACATAACTCCCTGCTATCAGATAGAACAAAAAGCAGGGGAGAAGTAGTACACAGGTCGGTCACTTGGGGAACCAGAGAGAGCACAGAAGGTGAAAAATCACGTGTAGCTCCTTAACAAAAAAAGATGAACAATGCAAAATATTTGGAAAACATCTTCATTTAGTGTTCCCTACATTTTGAAAGCTATTCTTTGTAGCGAGACCACCCCTTTAATGAGCACTGTATATATAGATCTCCATGAAGCCCTCCAGCTTCCTGATTCCCGGCCCTGATAGTCATATGATACCAAAGACGTGGTAACTGTAGGAGACCCAAATCAGCATTGCTGTCAGTACAAGGAGCTGGATTCTCCCTGTAACGGGAACTAATATATAGGTCCAGCAACCAGGCAAATCAGCAAAAAAAAGTGTAAAATTGCTCCCACAGGTTTTAACTGACCATATTGTGGGGCATGAAAAGTAATACAATCACAAAACTTATTTTTGTTATAACATTTTATCAAAAAAAAAATCCAAAAAACAGATATATTTGTATTTATTTTTACCATTTTCCCTTTTATTGAAAAAAAAATCTAATGTAAAAATTACGTATCATGGAAAAAAGGACCAAAAATTTGAGGAAGAACCATGTGTAAGAAAGCGCTATAGCATTCAAACAAGCATGTATTATAAAAAAAAATAAAAATGTTCCTGGTCAAGGAGGGAGGTAATCGGACATATCAGGAACTAGTTAAGGCTGGTTAACTCCCATATACCTCTATTGTTTTATTTTTCACATAATATAACCCGTATGTAAATGTGTGGTTTTTTTTATGCTTTTTTTTGTTAAAGGGGGTGTCCATTCTTTAAAAAAACTTCCACTGGTCAGGAATGATTTAGAATATAAAAAAGTGCCACTGCTTCTAGCACACCCTGTTGATGGGTTGATGGGATGCCAATCACTAGCCTCAGTAATCGGATAAAAACAGGGGAATGTATAAAAAGATATTTAAAGATTTTAATTATCGGAGGGCTCAAGATTATAAATATTTTAAATTTTTGGTACCATGAACCAAAATAAATTTGACCCTAGAACAACAAAGAATACACAAGTGGAAATATTTTAAATGTAACAACTATAGCCTGGCTGATTTGCAGCACTTAAAATTTCAGCGCTAAATCAGTGTGGCGTCCATGGTGGATTTGGTGCTGATGTCAGAGGCAGATTTTCAGCCTCCAGTATATGATATGAGGATTCAACACTGAATAGGTCTCCAAAATTGACATGGCAATTCTTTTTCAGCACTGAATTTAGTCAGCTCTGAAAATTCGCCTCAAGGAAAATCCGCAGTCTGTGCACTACAACTTGGATTTTCTATTGGTAACAATGTGAGATAGATTGCAGTCAGATTTGGATTCTGATTATAAGGCAGATTCCGTGTTGAATCTGCATTCAAATCAGTCGTGTGACCGTATCCTAAAAAATGGCGGTTAAAAATTATGAGCTTTGGAATGATGAAGCGTGAAACAAAGAATGTGGTCCTAGGGCCTCGTTCACACGGCTTATACTGGGACTGATTCCAGCCGTACTGCGCGCCGTATTTGCGCTGCAGTACGGCTGGAATCCGTCCCAGTCATTACGGTAATCCACAGTTCTCATAGAGAACTATGGATTCCGTCTCTTCTCTCTGCACATTATTTATGGCGTGTACGCGCCATGAATAATGAGTGTTTATGGGGCCGGCAAGCTGGCGGCCCTCCGCCCCGCCCCCCCCTGCATGGCAGCCGGTGTAATTGCGGGGTGAAATCCGTCCCCGTAATTAAGTTGGCAATAAGCCGTGTGAACATTGCCTAAGGCTATGTTCACATGGCGTAACTGCGGCGCGTACAGAACGGCCGCAATTACGGCAGGTGATTTGGTATTCACGCTGATCACCCCGCCGGCCCCATTGACATGCATTACTTGCGGCGCATACTCGCTGCAAGTAATTGACATGTCCCTTATCTCCCCGCTCGTACAATACGATCGTATTGTACGAACGGGGAGAGGAGGCGTAATTAATAGTTCACTATGAGAACTATGGCTTACCATTATTTCGGCGTGCATCTCGCCCGTATTAGAGCGCAAATACGGGGCGAAATGTGCGCCGAAATTACCCCGTGTGAACATACCCTAAAATATAAGAGGATCATTTAAGTGTAACAATATTTCTCAGACATTGCACAATTCTTCAATGGACTAATTTACTGTTAAAGGGAGTTCTAAAAAACACTATTCACAAACAGTGTAAAAAGCTCTGCAGTGGATTCTTGGCTTGCTGTGGATTTTCAAGTTCAACAATTAAATCCACACAAAAGACGTGCAGCAAATTTTTACACTAATTTCTGGCTGGTTCTGCAGCGTAATGTTTGTGCTGCCCTGCCTAATAGTGCAATGATGTGCCTACACCAACAAAAGCAGCTCCACTGCCAGGTGGGGAGTGAAGTGTTAGTTTTTTTTTTTCTGGAAGAAATTGCCAGATGGCTGACTGAGGTTTCGGTTTTCACTTTCACTGGTGTGGTATTCACACATTTGCATTGATTAACAGCTTGGATTTGGACCTTTGTCTTTTTTCAGCAGTATAAGCATGTAGCTGCTTTGGTTATGGTTCCACCTCCTGAGCATGACAAGCCATAGTAGGACAATGAAGCAGCAGGAGAGCTGTAAAGAGGGCAGTTTCATCTAGTGCTTTGCCTCCTGCTCCATAGCAGCAAAATAAAACAATCTACAGTCATTAACTGGCCTAAAATGCAAATGATTCCCCTCTACCACCTTATTTTTAGAATATTTGGTGGCAAAGGTGATATCGCCCAGCTTTTTGTTGTCCAGCCACTGAAATTAGAGGGCAGAACTGCTGGACGCTGCCCACTAGCCATTATGCCAATATTCACATGAAATGGCATCTGTCAGGTAAATGGGGCCCCATGAATATAGTAAGTATATGTAATGGAAGATTTCCTGGCACATGCACTTAAAGGGGTTTTGCCACGAAGTAAAATTGACATGGGAAGCTTGCAAATGAAATAACAAACATTTTCACCCTTAATCATTATTAAAAATTCTGCACCGTTTTGGTTTTAGCTGCTCCTTTAGTGATGCATTGTTTACAGCTCGTCTCCAGGGGATACGACCAAGGCTGAGAGCTCCTCATTCCTAGTCAGACATGCTCAGACATCACCTCTCCTCTCAGGCAGCTACTGAGTGTTCAAACCCCGGGTGCTGTCATTCTACTCCTGTCCTTTGTCCTCCTTAGTAATTAGTCAAACAGTGCAAATAAATAAAGAAACCTCAATGAGGTCTGTGCATTGATAAAAAGAAAAAAAAACACAGGTTTGGTTCCTGCAGGGATTTGAACCAAGGACCCTTGTGCCTGGAGGCAAAAACTTTACTTCTCAGCTAATCACAATGCTTTACAGAAACAGACCTTTGATTACAGGGAGGAAAGGCCTGGTGATGTAACCCCGCTGGGTCACATGATATGCAATTCAATCAAATCACACACGCCCCCTTCTGAGCACACAGACCTGAAGAGCTGGCTGCAGGAGATATGAAATGAGATCGTGGCAAAACCCCTTAATGTAACACAGAAATAAGATGGAAGTGACTACTATCGGACTGGGTGCCTGGGGCCCACAAGTGAAATTGATTCGTGGGGCCGACCAGGGAAGTTGATTTTGGGGGTTGACCAGCGGGGTTGATTCTTGAGGTCCACTTTTGCTTTCTACCTCTTTCCCTGCCTTTCTCACAAAAAGTAGCCTCAGTCCTGCCACATACAGAGGCCCACCATGCCCAGAGGCCAATCAGGGGTTTCACCTGTTATCCTGTGGGCCAGTCCAAGCTTGAAAGTCACTGAAATTCGGTTTTTCATTCAGCCATAGTTACCTAGGGCAATATGTCCCAATACAGCTGGGAAAAAAAGGATTTTAGTCAGCCACCAATTGTGCAAGTTCTCCCACTTAAAAAGATGAGAGAGGCCTGTATCAGACTTCATAAGTAGAACTCAACTATGAGAGACAAAATGAGGAAACAAATCCAGAAAATCACATTGTCTGATTTGGAAAGAATTTATCTGCAAATTATGGTGGAAATTATAAGTATTTGGTCACCTACAAACAAGCAAGATTTTTGGCTCTCACAGACCTGAAACAACTAATTTAAGAGGCTCCTCTGTCCTCCACTCATTACCTGTAGCGATGCACGCTGTTTGATACTTATCATATACAAAAACACTGTTCCACAACCTCAAACAGTCACACTCCAAACTCCACTATGGTGAAGACCAAGAGCTGTCAAGTGCATCCAGCACTCAGAAACAAAAATTTAGCCCTGCACCAGGCTGAGAAAACTGGATCTGCAATAGTGCAAGCAGCTTGTGTGAAGAAATCAACTGTGGGAAGCCAAAATTAGAAAATGGAAGGACATACAAGACCACTGATAATCGCACCTCGATCTGGGCTCCAGCGCAAGATCTCACCCAGTGGGGTCAAGATGATCACAAGAACGGTGAGCAAAAATCCCAGAACCACACTGGGGGACCTAGTGAATGACCAGCAGAGAGCTGGGGACCAACGTAACAAAGGCTAACCATCAGTAACACACTACGCCACCAGGGACCTAGATCCTGGCCCAAGTGTCAGACTTGTCCCCCTCCTTAAGCCAGTACATGTCCCGGGCCCGTCTGACAGTTTGGCTAGAGAGCATTCGATAATCCAGAAAGTATTGGGGAATGTCATATGTCATATGAAACCAAAGTAGAACTAGTTTTGGTAAAAACACAACTTGTCGTATTTGGAGGAGAGAGAATAGCCCCCTGAAAAGTTGCCAGCCAAAAGAACACCATACCAACTGTGAAGCATGGGAGGGAGTGGGGGGGGGTGGGGGCAAACGTCAACTTTGGGGCTGATTCTCTGCAAAGGACCAGACGTCAGGATCCGAGTACATGACAGAATGAATGGGGCCATTATCGTGAATTTTGAAGTGCAAACCACCTTCCATCAGCACGGGCATTGAAGATAAACGTGGCTGAGTCCTTTCAGCCATACAATGGATCCAGCACACTCTCAAGGCAAACGAAGGAGTGGCTTCGTAAGAAGCATTTCAAGGTCCTGGAGGGACCATCCACGCCAGTCCCTCGCTAAGATCTCAACTCCCATAGAAAACATATTGGAGGGCTCAGAGCTATGTAAAGTCCGTGTTGCCCAGTGACATCCCCAAAACATTCACTGCTCAAAGAGAGACCTGCATAGGAGAATGAGCCAACATAACCAGCAAACAGTGTGTAGCAAAACCTAGTGAAACTTAACAGAAAAAGTGTTTTGACCTCTGTCATTGCCACAAAAGGCATATATACAGTATTGAGATGAACATATGTTATCAAAATGACGATCCAGAATACATATTTGCCACCATAATAGAAAAAAAAATCTTTCCAATACTACACACGACACATGTCGCATTTTTTCTGTGCGAGGATTATGTTTATTCTCATTTAGTCTCTTCATTGTTGAGGTCGACCTATGAATGTTCATTACAGGCCACTCATCTTTTTAAGGGAGACTTGCACAATTGGTACTGACTAAATACTTTTTTCCCCCACTGTACAAATGTGCCCATTGTTTTTTTGGTGTATTTTTGCGGCAAAAAAATGATAACACCCAATCTCTATATAAATAATCTGTAAAATAACCAAAAACTAGGCGCAATTATACACCAGGCACAACACAATTGAAATGTACATTAAATATGCTAGCAATGATATGGCAAGATCACCTAAATTTATGCAATGCGCCTAAATAGGCCCATCAAGTTTACAATGCAAGGTAGACCGTATGCCAGATGTTTGACAGGTTCGTTCATTCACACACTTTACATTGATTTAATGCGCCTTAAAGCTAGCATGGCGGCGCCTCTTTTCGGACATGTCGCCCCTAGTGTTAACAAATGTACACTCACCACCGGCCACTTTAATTAGTACACCATGCTAGTAACACGGGTTGGACCCCCCTTTTGCTTCAAAACTGCCTAATTCTTCGTGGCATAGATTCCACAAGGTGTTGCAACTATGCTTCCAATTTTATACATCGAGGCCCAAAGAAGTGCCAAGAAAATATTCCCCACACCATGACACCCACCACTCACCAGTCTGAACCATTGATTACAAGGCAGATGGATCCATTCTTTCATGTTGACTCCAAATCTGACCCTACCATCCGAATGTCTCCAGACAGAAATCGAGACTCATCAACCAGGCAACGTTTTTCCAATCTTCTACTGTCCCAATTTCTATGAGCTGGGCAAATTGGAGCCTCAGTTTTCCTGTTCTTAGCTGAAAGGAGTGGCAACCCGTGTGGTCTTCTGCTGCTGTATCCCAAATCTGCAACGGAAAACCCTCACCCAACGTAATGCGCCGAGTCTAAACTGACTAATAGCACAATTCCAAGAGAGAATGGCTCACACCTACTCCTCAAATAACTCAGCACACTCCCTACCTGAGGTATGTACACGGGTTGCTTATTTGAGTCACCTGTCTTTACCGTTTCTATCCAGCTCGAACCAGTCTTGCCCATATCACCTTTGACCTCTAGGCATCAAGAAAGAGCATTTCCTGCTCACACATGACGGAGACTTGTCCGGCGCTACGACTGTGAATTGTACTTTTCTACTGTTATCGGTGACATGTCTCTGTATAACCCCTAGGAATGGGTCTTGTGCAGTGAACTAAGTACCCCAGGAGCATGAAATACTCAGACCAGCCCTTCTGCACCAAACAACCATGCCACGTTCAAAGAAAGGCACTCAAATCACCTTTCCTATCTCCCATACGAATGCTCGGTTTGCAACTTAAGCGCGAGCAAGAGACTAGTCCTCTAGAGACATTCGTTCTAACTATGCCTAAAAATGAGTCACTTTATTTGCCGAGCCGATGATGAATTTGCGCGCTGCATTATAATTTAAAAGTCGTTACCCACCTGACGAGAGCAGTGTGTGGACTCTAGAGCTGTACCAATCAAAAGTCGGCCCGGTGAGTGTAAATACATCCATGAGTGGCGTAATGGTCATCCTGACATGACCAAACTTATATGAGAAAGTAGTATACCTGCCTTAACTCGAACGGTTAGTAGCCTATATATCTTTAGTCCTGACAACCAGATTTTGCTAGAAACCAAAAATGTACATTATTTTCAGCTTTACTCCTTCAGCTTCCCATGTATATTTTGGCTTTGGCAAATAATATGTAGGTCTTTGTGCTTCTCTGTCCATCCAGCTTGGGGTCACACATTTTTTAAAAATGAAGGTGCTTTTAGATGCGTTTTTGGTCATAAGCATTTTTTTTTAAATGCTATCTCCTTTTATGCCAAAACTCCAGCGAACCACATGTTATGCTGCAATATTAAAATTGTCTAACAGATGTTTGGCTTGTTTATCTCTTTGTGGCATTTTTCTTTAACTTTTTACCATTTTTTCAAAATGCAGCATACTGTAGATATCGTTTTTTTAAAGCAGGTTGTTCTTTTCTCCCCATAGACCTCCATTTTTTCTACTGCACCAAAACAACACGTGTACATGCATTGTTTTGATGCACTTGGTGATGTTTTTCCACATTGCAAATTGTTTCAAAGATTAAATGATCTATTATTGAAAAATGCACCAGACAAAAAAAGTTGTACACATACATTTTTTGCAACAAATTTAACAAAGTTTGTATAAAAAAAAATGCATTAAGCCTATAAAAAAATCCACAGCAAAATATAAATTGTAATAGTTCCTTATGTAAAAGTTTCACATAGAACTGTTTTATGAAAAATGCCATGGCAGCTTTAGGAAGGAAAGAATCATTTCCACCTTGTTCACCAAACTTTTCCAACTCCCAACTTCCTGTCATACCTTAAAAAAATTGGATGAAGGCAACATGAAAGAAATGCACATTTTGGAATTTCCATACAGTATATATTTTAAATGGCCCTAATTTAGTTTCATCAGTATTATGGCTGGCACACCTCAGATGCATCTGAAAGCAGTCTAATGTAAATCTTGTATTTTATTGCACCCAAGGTCAAAATATGAGAGGACCTGTTTCATTTGTAGCCAGGATGAGTTTCAAATATGGTAAACAAGCTCAACTACAGGGAGTACAACACCTTGTCTTTCAACAATGTATCTAAAAACTTCTAAAAATGTAAGCACAATATAAGTACCTGAAATAAAGTCTCACTGAAGCAATCAGTATCCAAAAGTTCTCTTCTCTATAAGATCACTAAGCCTCCACTATAGAGAGAAGCAGAGTCACTAAATGTATACACATAGCATAAAAAGATTAAGCTCTTTAACATTAACTAATAATGCTACTTATAAAAATGGAGATGAATACATTCATACCACAATCATGTAATCACTTAATGAGAAACCATCTCACATGACAACCACTGTATACCTTATAAATATTAAGGCATATCTCTATAAGAACCAACCAACTGACAAATACTCCTTCAATCTTTCTTAATCTCCTCATGAGAAATCCCTGCCAGTGCAGGCCCACTACAAAAATAATTATTCTGCCAGTACGGCATGATATATTCTAGTAAGACTATTTCTCCTCCTTGTCCCCGAAATTTTTTTATTCTAATGTAAAAGGTCCATTACAAATAGGCGTCCCGCTATCACATTTGGACTCTTACACGAGCGTGTAGAGTTATCACAATGGCTAATAATTCAGCATCATTATTTGAATGCTCTACTATCCACAGCGAAAGATGTAGCGCCAGATAATTAACGGTGAGCTGCCATTAGGTGTACGACTAGTTCTATAGCGAACTTAATGGATACGCTCTCCTATTCCTTCCCCCCGCTTGTACAATACCATCCTGTATTAGTATGAGCGCGGGCAGCTCCAGACATCTCTCCCAAAAGTGAACTGAATTTCACAGAATTTGCAGGCACTTTCGCAGGCCCCCGCCCCGCAAACAAAACTAAGTAGCGCATGTCCCTGTGGGAGTCCGGGCGGGTCTTATAATTCGCCTCCCCCCTCAATATCGCGCTCCGGCGCGTTGTGTAGAAGTCTACCGCCTGCGAGTCAGCCCTCGCCAGCTCCTAACGTACCAAACACGATTTACTGGGACGGCCGTGATCAGTACACACTTGTACATATACCCTAACAAAATAACTTATAAGTAATTATTGCGTAAATACAGTGATACAAGTGAGATTGATTATTAAGACCAACTTTAATTTTCGCAGTATGCTAGGAGGTAAAATGTGAGACCCCCTTTTTTCTATAGAAAGAGAAATATTTATTACACAAAAGTAAATATTTTATAAGTTCCTGGTGATAATTCAGTGACTGACAAAGGTAGCTTCCCATCTTTCTATTAAAACGGAGTCTTCAGAAATGTACAGATATACAAGGCCCTTATCCCTAATAGCAGGTTACTCAAGAAGAGTTTGATCATTTATAAGGGCTTGATGTCAATCACTATCAGATGAGTAATGTGACAGATTCTTACAAGAGGAGTTCCGTTTCACATCGTGTATAGTTACGGCTTATTTCATGCGCGCGTACTCGGCGACCGTACTGCGTCATTCCCTGGGTTACTATGAGCGCATGCCAATGTCTACTCGAGTCCGCCAACTCTAGAACCGTTGGCAGACTCACCTCACCCGCCGCCGCCCGCCTTATTCGCAACGCGCCGGCAATTGAACGAGCTGAGCTACAAGGCCTGGCTTCTAAAATTGTCGGCAAATACTCCTCTTGAATAAGCCTATGTGAGATAACCGAAGGGCATAAAAGGACAAGCACCAATAACCAAAAAACAGCTACCCATACTGACATGCGACAAGCAGTGAGCCAGGGTGCAAGTAACACAGAAGGAGAATGCGTACCATACTATAGCGTAACACGGAGCCATCAAATTCCCTTAAAACCCATGCAAAAACCATTGAGAAATAGTGTGTAGCGAGAGAAAACTCAGTAGTAAAATTATCTTATACTTTAAGCGTGGAGATTTCACCACAATAGATATGCTTGTTTGGAGATCCAATGGTCCAACAACACGCTTGTCTATTTTCGCATCGTAGTGATGTCTTACATAGCTATTCGCATTAATAAACACGCAACTATCGGAAGCGTTCAGCACAAGTGCATTGCGCGTGATGCGTGTCCTCATTGCATTCCCTTTCTGCTAGAATGACATCTTCTTAACAGTGCATCCTTCACAAAAAATAGTCATATTCAAGAGCTTCTGATCATAACACATGCAACAGCCCTATTTTTAAAACTGTAAGGTGCTTCTTCTTTTCTCTTGCATGATCCAAAACTGCTATGCCAAACACACAGCATCAGACTTCGCGAGGGAGTGGAGTGTGGTGTGCGAATGCGTTTTTCCACAGAGTACTTTTAGAACACATATTTATTTGGATTGAAATAAGCTTCATTAAAAAATGCCTGTGATTACCATACCTCCAAAGTATATTCACAAAGGGAGTTTATTTTTGATCCAAAGCGCTATTAAAAAGTTACAAATTCAACTGTGTTGAAATAGTGTAGCCCGAAAAATGACGCTTCTGATGTAGCTTCTCATTTGTATTCTACAATGTAATTTGAATCAGGACGCGCATTCTTAACTCTATTAGTCTTACACACAACGACGCTTAAGCAAATAATACGTTTCCAAAGAACACTAATTAATCCCCCGAATACACACCTTATTGCGAAGCACACTATCTAAACTAATAGAAAAAATGCAACATCTCAACTCGGCTTTCGATAACGTTATGGGAAAGTTGATAACAAATAAACTTAAGGGCGTTGTTTCTTTAAAGACAATCCAATTTAGAACAGAGCGTAAAAAGTAAAATACACTTCCACATAGAAGTAGAAACCTATGTTGAACTTAGCGCACCAACAAACATATCATAACACAATACAGAGCCGTCGCCCACACTATACTCTACACTCTCTAAATTATACAGCACGACCAATAAAAATATCACAATAACACCGTTCTTTAGTGCTATGGCACAAGAATCCGAGCCCTATACAGTCAGAATACTCCGGTTACACTACGAGTCAAGAATAAAAAATATATCAGCGCAGAAGTTACACAAATTCCTGCTAAATCTAGCATTATCATATCAAAAAATTCGAAAAAATCACACATAAAAAACACTGAGACAATCTCTAACACACCTAAAAGAGCATAAAACAAAATCCAGAATAGCTAACAATAGTTTTAGCGCAATTTAAACTAATAGATTTCATTCTCAATATTCATACGCTTCACAAAACTTTCAACAAGATAACAAATTAATCCGTTCTTAGGTTCGTTCATAAAGTGCTAACTCTGTTTACACAATCTTCTCGTATTTGATACCATAGATTAACCACTACATATGTGGTTATATATACTACACATAATCACAAGTCACATTAACTTTAATTAAACAATCTAACTAATATAACACAGAGATTGCACCACGAATTATTACAGTACTATTATAAAAGACACTTATAGATTAAAACTATTTAATTCGACACCTCTAACGCGACTCATAAATTATACAAATGAGCAGATTGGAGTACACTTATATGGATAGTTATTAGAAACATACGAGCTATAATTACTAATTAACCTCATTAGTAAGTATCTCAGATGGAAGGAGGAATCCACACTAAAAGTTAAGAAAGCTTTATAATTATAAATGAGTGGATAGTAGAAATTAAATAGAGATTGATTTCACAATTTTTGATTTAATGTACATATGAGTATTTTTGAATTGTATTGATTTAATGTTTAGAGAATTGATATTAAATTTATTTATTCTAGAAATATAGGAGGGATTATGTGTGTCGAAATTCTAAGCATTAGAATATATAAGTTCGTTGATGAACTCTCAGTGAGATTTTACCATCGTATATGAGTGATCTGTTTTGGTTGTTTTGGTCGCAAGTTTTCTTGTATTTTTATTTGTTTGGTTTTTTGTTTTATTGTTTTAGTTTTGTGGAGAAGTTGATATAAGTACATGAGTTATACTAATTTAATTTATATGTTTGTGAGGAGTTTTGGTTTATTATATGATTTATAGTAGTATTATTTGATCGAGTACACTGGAAGCTATTAATAGTACTAGGTGAGTAGAACACTTTGTTCTGTCAAAGTAAACAGAGTCTCTTACTGTAATTGAAAATTATGTGTAATTGTGAAGTTTTTAATTGGTGGTAAAAGTAAGATAAAGAGAAAAGAGAGTGTTGTATGGGTGGGTGATATTTTGATGGATTGGTAGGTAGGAATTTGTTGAAAAATGGTATGATGTGATATATATAAAAATTATGTAAGGTGTGATTTTTATTATCGGTTTGTTAATTATTGTTATTGGTTTTTTTTTTATTTATTGGTTATGTTTAGATATAATGAAGATAATAAAAAAATTATTATGGGTATGTTTTTTTTTGTGTTTAAAATATGATGATAGTATTTAATTTCTTCTTATATAACTAATATCCTAAATCTTGAACGTTTTTATCTTGTAATACTATTGAAAACAAATGATTTATTCTTTTTTCCTTGCATCATAGCTATTTTTGGTCTTTTTAATATCTGTTTAAAAAATAAAACCATTATGTAATTTAGTTCCACGTCTGTATATCATAAAGGTTTTCTCATACATTTAATGCTGGGCATCCTTCAGTGTCTTCTACAGCTCAAGGCTCTGACACTCCCGGAGACTTTTTTAAGCTCAGAGCTGTACCAGTTACCTAGCCCCATTTATGTTGCCAGGGCTAACAGGGATGAGATAAAGGAAGCCCCCTTTCTTTGTCCACACCATGGTCTGCATTAAACATTGTGCGTAAATGATTAATCAGCCAGGGTTTGAGCTTTTAACAAAGGGAAAGCGTACCAACAGGGTGATCCAACAACCTATATTCATTCAAAAACAAGGTGTGTATCTAATGGGGGTGCAGTGGTAGCAGTCATTCCAAAATGCTGCTGCCTGAGAATGCCTTAAAGGGGTCTTCTCACCACAATAATTGGCTTTAAACATGTAGGGAAATGTATCTCCTCTTACAGTACGCAAGTTTCTCTGGTTATCCACTATCTCTCCCTGCTTACTCATCTCACGTCGCTCTAAGCTGACATCAGTCAGTCCAGCTATGGTGAGTCACTCCCTGTTAAGTCTCATCTCTAGCACAGAATCTTTGTTTATTTAAGTTAATAACAAGTTTTAGGCCTTAGAGCTCTGTAGCCTTGTGCACTGCTATTTACAAATCTCCAGCAGTCATGTCATTGTAAAGCTTGGTTCACATATGCCTCTGTTACATGTTCTGTCTGGAATGCTGGAAAAAATAGAGCAGCAAGATGCATTCTTTTTTTTTCCGCCTAGACAATGGACACCACGGCAGAAACATTGTAATAAAGCAAACGGAACCTCCGTCACGGATGTGAACCAAGCGTAATAGAATCAACTAGGAATAGCAGAGCTGATATGCCAATGAATGTTGCAGAACCACTCACAGCCTAACCAGGAAATGTGAGTCTGAAGCTGCTGTGATAAAACCTTATTAAGTCCTGTCTGCCACACTACTTTTATAAATGGCACAAAGTAGGCAAGATACTGAATGCATTCTGCTCCTACCTGCTTGAGTGTAGGCTTCCCTCAGGTGTGTAGCTAGCTCCGGCACATGAACAGGTGGCATTGATTTATTTTGTGTGTGTCATTTTAGGCAAGGGGTGAGTGATGACATCACTGTGCCTATTGCTATGTACACACTCTGGAGCACTAGCTTCAAAACTGTAATAGACGATGATCTTTGTGGCCAGACCAGGAAGTAAAGTGCATGCGCGCATATACAGTGCCTTGGAAAGGTATTTGGCCCTCTTGAACTTTTCAACCTTTGGCCACATTTCAGGCTTCAAACATAAAAATAAAAATGTTAATTTTTTTTTTGAAGAATCAACAACAAGTGGAACGAAATTTATTGGATATTTTAAACTTTTATAAAAAATAAAAAACTGAGAAGTGGGGTGTGCAATATTATTCGGCCCCCCTTAAATTACTACATTGTAGCGCCACTTTTGCTGTGATTACAGACTGCAAGTCACTTGGGTGTGTCTCTATCTGTATTTTGCACATCGAGAAGACTAGAAATTCTTGCCCATTCTTCCTTAGCGCACAAGCTGGAGCTCAGAGAAAGGTTGGATGGAGATGTTTGTTGTGAGCTGCTGGACTCAGTGAGGTTGGATGGAGAGCGTTTGTGAACACTGGAGCTCAGTGAGGAGTTGGATTGTGAGATCGATTGTGAACAGCGAGCACAGTGAGGTTTTGGATGTAGAGCGTTTGTGTACAGCAGGAGCTCAGTGAGGTTGGACTGGAGAGTGTTTGTGAACTAGCTGGAGCTCAGTGAGGTTGATGAGAGCGTTTGTGAGAACAGCTGAGCTCAGTGAGGTTGGATGGAGAGCGTTTTGAACAGCTGGAGCTTAGTGAGGTTGGATGGAGAAGCGTTTTGTGAACATCTGGAGCTCAGTGAGGTTGGATGGAGAGCGTTGTGAAGCAGCTGTGAGCCAGTGAGTAGGATGGAGAGAGATTGTGGAACATTCTGGAGCACAGTGAGTTGGATGGAGAGCGTTTGTGAACAGCTGAGCTCAGTGGATGTTGGAATGAGGAGAGCGTTTGTTGAGCAGCTGAGCTCAGTGAGGTTGGATGGAGAGCGTGTGAACCAGCTGGACTTCAGTGAGGTGGAAGGAGAGCGATTGTGAACAGTTGGAGCTCAGTGAGTTGGATGGAGAGCGTTGTGAACAGTGGAGCTCAGTGAGTTGGATGGAGAGCATGTGAACAGCTGGAGCTCAGTAGGTTGGATGGAGAGCATTTGTGAACAGCAGTTTTTTCAGCTCATTCCCACAGATTCTCGATTGGAGATTCAGGTCTGGACTGTGACTCGGCCATTCAACAGCCTGATACGTTATATGAGAACCTTCTCTTGTAGTATTTTGCTTAATGTTATTGGGATCATAGTCTTGTTGAAAGATAAATCCTCCGTCCCATCCCTCAGGTCTTTTTGCAGACGCCAACAGTTTTCTTCCAGAATGGTCCCTGTAATTGGCTCCATCCATATTCCCCATCAATGTTTAACCAGCTTTCCTGTCCCCCTGCTGAAGAAAAGCCCAAACCGATGATGCAGCCGCCCCCGACCATGTGTGACAGTGGGGGATGGGTGTCAGGGATGAGCTGTGTTGCTTTTTACGCAAAACATATTGTTTTGTATTGTGGCCAAAAATTGGATTCTTGGTTTCCATCTGACCAATCACCCTTCTTCACATGTTTGGTGTGTCCCAGGTGGCATGTGACAAACTTTACAACCAGACTTCAATGGATAATCTTTTAGAAATGGCTTCTTCTTGCCGCTTCTTCCATATAAGGACCAGATTTTGTGCAGTAGGCACGACTGATTTTGTACCTATGGAACAGACTCTCCCTCAGCTTGAAAGATCCCCTCTACAGTTCATCCAGAGAGATCATGAGGGCCTCATGGCTGCATCTCTGATCAGGTGAAAGTTTAGAGGACAGCGTGTCTTGGTAGATTTGCAATGTCTGATACTCCTTCCATTTCAATATGATCACCTTGCCAAAAGTGCTCCTTGGGATGTTTAAAGTTTATGGAAAAACCCCCCTCCTTTTTTGTATCCAAATCCGACATTAAAATTCTCCCAACAGTATCACGGACCTGCCTGGTGTGTACCTTGTCTTCAATGATGCTCTCTGCGCTTTAAAAACAGAACTCTGAGACACTATCACAGAGCAGGTGCATTTAGAACGAGGAACTTGATTAAACACAGGTGGATTAAATAGTTTATCAACTCATCCCCTTTAGACAACATTGGTTCATTCAGAGATCCTCACTGAACTTCTGATGAGTTTGCTACACTGAAAGTAAAAGGGGGCCGAAATAATTTTTGCAACGCCCACTTTCAGTTTTTATTTTCCTTACAAAAGTCTAAAATATCCAATAAAGTTCGTTCCACTTGACAATTGTGCCCAATTGGTTTGTTGATTTTCTTCACAAAAAAAAAATTACATTTATAACTTTTATGTTTTTGAAAGCCTGAAATGTGGCAAAAGGTTGAAAAGTTCAAGGGGGCTGAATACTTTTGCAAGGCACTGTATGAGGTCCAAAGAGCTCATCCTGCCTCAGAGAGGAGCTGTACAAAATAAGACTGGGAAAAGAGAAATAATTCCCTAATAATATATTATTTTAATACATATAAACTAGGGACGTGTTCATTATTAATTTTTGCACCTTCCCACATAGATGTTCTAAAATGGGAACCTGCTGTAATATGATGGATAAGAGCAGGACAAAGGACAAGTGCAGCAGTTGCCCATACAAGCCAATCAGCCCTCACTCCTCATGTTCAGGGTCTTCTCGAAAATGAAAGCACCACTCTAATAGGTTGCTATGGGCAATTCTCTCTTCGTTGTGCCTTTTTTGAAAAGTCTCCGCAAATGCATATAAAATACTTCTCATTACACTGGAAAACTACTGCTGCAAAATACACTCTCTGTTCCTATTCGTTTTATGGCTTCTAAATAAAACGTAGTCCTGAACGGTATAGTGGATCTATTATGAAATGGATAATGGATGCCAGCAAATCCTACCAGACCCCATTGACTCTAATGGCTTCAGGTATTTTGGATATTAAGAAAAGTACTGCACAGTACATTATTCTTGCCATTAAAAATTCGAATAATAGCAATATAAAAAGTACCTACATGAAAGACGGCCATGTTTGTCTTCATGGGAAAACATAGGACCAGCCAGTTCACGTCTAGGTGGTATCTTACTTACTGCCTAGCAAGAAAATTTATTGGAACAAATTATTCACTAAGGACTCCCTAATGAGTAATCATGAGGACAAATGTTTTGCATCTTTTTCTTCAAGATCTAAAGATGATTGTGGGAGAGTAATGTATACTGGCTTTTTTCTGTAACATTAAAAGCCAGCATTTTGCAATATCTTCAGTACAATCGGGCAGATTTGTGTCAATTTTCTGGTGAAAATACACTTAAAATACGCCGTGATGAACCAACAACCCTTTTTTAGACATAAGCATTGTCATAAGCTGTGTTGAAAAAGTAGAGGGAACTTCAGAGTCTCACAAACTATAAACTTATCTGCTATTCTGAAAACAACTGAGCAACAGTGCCAACTAAGACTTGGATTTCTTTGTATTCTGCAACACATTAATACCACAGTATGTGATCCCTGTGGGTAAATGTGGTGATTGCTGCACAGGGGAAATACTTGCACTGCTTGCATGGTGCACCATCAATAGGTCTCCCTCAATGTATTTTTAAACACTAGTGAAAAAGTTCCTAAGGGCATTCAATTAGGATGATTTTTAAATTCTAAAAACCCTCTAAAAATGAAAACTAATTTGCTGTTTTGGTCATCACTTATGACAAAAGAGGTTGTAACATGCAATTTATATATTAAAGGTATTGTCACACCGAAAGACATGACCCTATGACATACTGTAGAAGTGCATGTGGGAATTCTGCCATTTCATCCTTGCCATATTAAATTTCTCATGCTATGCAACCACCTCAAATAAATTTCAGAGCAGGTCAGTTGGCCAGGTAACATATCTTGAACTTGTTAAAGAGGATTGGATGATTTATAGCTTCTCTATAAAGCATGCTTGATTAGGCAACATGTGTGGATTATAGTGTGTGCTATTAGAGATTGTTCTGTTTGGGAACCTTAGTAATCTACTAAATCGTTGCATTCAGTTCTAGTTTACTACTTCTTCGGCCATAGCAGAAAACTAGGTCCTAGAGCCGCTGTCACGGTTGTAGCTTAGGGATACGTTTGTTTAGTTTAAGGGATAGAATAGGGTCGGAGAGGTCTTTGTGTCAGGGACAAGTGTAGGGGAAGATTCAGGAATAATTAGCTCTTAGGAAATTCTAACTGTTTTGGAGCCATGCAGACGGCTGCAGGGGGACGACTTTTCTCCGCTGTTTGTGGAGAAGAGCCCTCCCCTTCGCATAGATTTTTTCATATTATACCCGAAAACCGGGCGGAAGAATGAACATGTTCTATGTTTTTCGGACCGCCGGCGGTAAAAAAAAACATCCAGCGGAAAATCCATGCAATGGGGACCGCTGCACGGATTTTCTATTAAGGTCCATGTTAAAAGTTGACACCCGGTTTACAGACGGTTTTCACAACTGGTATCACCACCAACCGTGCTCCTGCAATCATCTGCCTTACTATCTGTCCACTTAATCATTAACGGAGAGTCCATCTAGTTTATTGATTGATAATTGCTTTGTATAATTATTGCATGGGACTGCTGGTTGACTGTCCAATGTAGTTTGGTTGTAGTCTTGAGTCCACCTGTGTTGTTACAGCTTCACCAGAGACCCCTCTATGTCCAAGACAGTGAGCTGCTCTGATGCACCTGGCACCTCCAAGCATTACTTGGCAACCATTCTTTTGATAACAGCTGGCTACCAAGGTAAAAAAACAACCTGGTGTTGTTCAATAGTATGCACCATAATGAACACACACATCTAAGAAACCTGTTTAAACCTGTTTCCACATTGCATGGGCATAATTTAGAGTCAATAGAGCCCAATAGCAAAATGATATGGGTCTTTCCACCTAATGTCAGGAGAGTAAAACAGCAGCATAAAAGTAATAAATAAAGATATAATTATTAGTGCCAAATATATCAGAGCCACATGAAAAAGAGGTAATGTCTCAAATATAACTTTTATTAATAATAACTAAAATATATCCCACAACAACCTCTCTCTCAAACTACCAGGGCAATACTGTACAATGAAAAACAGTCCCACCCTAAAGTGCAAGATGATCGCCACGATAAAGGGCGCCTCCTTGTCCGGACCTGTCCCTAGGAAAATTGACAGATATGATCCTCTAGAGCCGAAAATGAAGCAACTCCAGTCCGTTTATATACAAAGTATTTGTTTTATGAAAATTATTTTAAATGCCTAAAAATATATTTTTTCGGTTTCAATTCACTCTTTGCAAATATGAGCCTGTATTCCTATGAAAATATGATGATAACTACTAGCTTGAATAAAGTAAACATCATATTTTCTTGGAATACAGGCTTCGTATTTCAAAGTGAATTGAACCCGAAAAATATAAGGGCATTTTAAAATAATTTTCCTAAACAAATACATTTAATATAACGGACTGAGTTGCTTCAATTTTTCGGCTCATGTGTTTCATATGGGTTAATGTAGAAAAGACCCTTTGCCTAGTCCGCTACCTGTTCCATGTGCAAAATTACTTTAAGGCTATGTTCACACGGCTTATTTCAGAACGTATTTACATCGGATTGTCGATCATAAATACGTTCTGAAATCAGTTGAAAATCATTCAAATAAGTGGCACTAAGTGTGGCACGTTTTTGTAACCCTGTTTTCCCCGACGGATTCCCCTTTTCTTTATAGGGGGTTAAAACCCCGCCCAAAAATTTTTTTTGGAAAAAAGCACATTTTTTTTCCCCCCGGATTCCCGTCTTTTCCAACCCGCGGCGGAAAATCCAGCAGGGAAAAAATACGGGGCGGGGGTGAACGACAAACCCGTATTTTCTATTGAAATAAATAAAAAATGGGTGTTACTTTTTCTGATTTTGATTTCCCGACGGATTGCGATGTCAATCCGTCGGAAAATTCCGCGGGAAAAAAACCTGTGAACGGGGCCCCTAAGCAAGTCGAAACTAACGGGTTTTTGAAGATTGACCCTCGGTCGGGGTCCCAAATATATCAGAAAAACCCAAAACAAAATTCTTCTAGGCCTCAAATTTCCCCCAATTTGTTTTCCCCAAACAAAAATACATAAGGGGATTGGGTTGAGGTGCCTCCTCGGGCTTCTGGACCCCTGCTATTGCTATAGTATGCTGAAATTATTAA
The DNA here is from genome assembly GCA_025379985.1 of Phyllomedusa bahiana. NCBI lineage: Eukaryota > Metazoa > Chordata > Amphibia > Anura > Hylidae > Phyllomedusa > Phyllomedusa bahiana. Next base: position 50,643 of record JAODAL010001651.1, read on the forward strand.
AAAAATTTCCCTTTTTTAAAAATTTCCCATACTTTTTTTTCCAAATAAAAAACTTTCTGTGGCAATTTATCAATAGTCCAATTTTCTATGTGTAAAAACATCAGTGGGCATGAAGCCCCTTGACAATTGTTGTTTGTGTTGGAAACAGCAAGCAACCAATTTATTATCTTTTCTTGACATATCTATGTTGTTTAAAGTGGGGGTTTTCATGATTCCCCAAAAAGTGCCTGTTTTGGGGGAATACATTGTATTTTACACCAATTCTTTGAAATCACCTGCCTAATACTATGTAAGTCCCCTTCTGGCCACCTGTAAAAGCTTCCCTTTAAAGGGCCCATGAAATCACCCAAGATACTTAAAAGGGTGTCATGTTTGCATCGGGCCCCAAAAGAAAATTAGCATTAGACCCCCTTCAAAGTTTTTGTTACCTTTGAAACTAAAATTTTTATTGTCACTTTTAAATTTAAATTTTTAAAAAATTAAGTAACTAGGGCAAAAATTTTAATTAAAAATGGCCGATTATTTTGTGTCTACAGCACCTGTAAGAGACACACACAGAAGGGAGTATAAATGCAGAAGCAGACTTTTAAAATTTGCTGATCACTTTCCCCAATTAGCCAGGCCTCATGTGGGGTTTTAAAATTTTTTTGTGCTTTTCCCCTTTTAACCAAATTACCGGGAAAAAAGACAAAATGTTTTGGGTTAAGTGAACCCGGGGCACCCAAGACCTGGACACGTGCTCCAGTAGCCCCATCCCCAGCTACGTTCCTGGTTTGTCATGTTAACATGTACATGTCTTGGCATGCATAGGAGCTGCAGCCCAAAAAAACTTTTCGGAAAAATTTTTAACAGTTAAAAAAAAATTGAAAACATTTTTCATTTTATAAGTACTGGGACGGTAAAAAAGAAAGCTGCCAAGGTGGGAGGTGGACATGTCCGTTATGTCCTGTAAACTGCAAGATGGGTCCTCAAAGGGTCAGATTTGTTTTGAACTTTTTGTCATGTCCTTCAAACCATTCTTGAACAATTTTTTGCATTAGAGATACCATTGCCATTTAGGGGTATATGTGTTCTCCAATAATGTTACGCTAGGTGGTACAGTACATGTCAAGGTACCTTCTTTTAAAAATGCCAGGTTTGGGGTGTTTTCTACCCAAAACCCTTTCCCCCCAAGAATCACACTGCCCCAACCCCCTTAGCCAGGACAACGTCTTCCACTGCATCATTGTCAGGATTTGATGCTCAAAAATGCCCGTTGAAATTTTTGGGACGGGAATCGGTATGGGAAACCTGACCTGGGCAAGGGCTTAAAAACCCCCAATATAAAGAAATTTTTGGGAAAGCTCTGTGAACCCTTCCCGACCAGAAAAAAACTTTTCCAGTATTTTGTGTAAACAGTAGTCATCGTGGAAATCAGTTACGTTTTGGGCCACCTAAACAGCCCAAAACATCAAAAGCCTTTGGTCCCAAATGCCCCTTTTGGAACCTTTTCCTTTTAAACCAAATTTTGGTAATTTTTATCCAAAATGATGTGGTTTTTTGGCAGATGACCTGATGTTTTGGGGTGGGCTTAAACCCAGTCATAGGCCCCCTTTAAACCCGGTTTTTGTCGTCCAAGATCCTTCTGTTTCCCAGCAGAACATTGTTTTTACTTTACGGTTTTAATTTATCTAATTTTTTGCAAGGAAAACTTTTGAAAAGGCCCTTTTTTTCCTTGCCAAAAGGGGTTGGGGGTTAAAAAAATTTAAAAAAGTTAATTTTTTGCCGCCCGGTTTTTAAAATGAAAAGGATTTTTTAAAAAATGATTAGCTTTTAACATGTGGGGAAAGGTTAAAAAAAGGCCCGTTTCCCCAAAATATATTGCTGTTTTGATTTTGTTTTATCTCCTTTTAGGGGTTACACAAGTTTCTCTTTTTAAACCGCCCAACCCCCGGTCTCTTATACTTTTGCTTCAAGCGGTGTTGTATCACGGTGGTCCTACCTGGGGGGTTTTAAACTCAAAAAGAAACTAAATTTTGGGGTTTCCCTAAAAAAAAATGACAAGATTTCCCCCCTTTAAAACTTTTTCTTTAGCCTTGTGTATTTACGGGTTTAAAAATTTCCCTTCGGGCCATTTTTTGCTGCAACGTTTTTTAAGGGGGGTTTAAACAGCACAGGATGGACCCCAGTTAACCCTGGCGGGGTTGGGGCTAAATTACCCACCCGGGTAAACCCGCCGGGGATCCCGCAACAAAGCCCCTTTAACCAGCATTTTGATGTTTTCCCAATGCCTCATTTGTCGGTAAGGGGTTAAGGGCCCCAACCGGGGTCCCCCCCTAAACTGGGTGTTATAACTCAAAAGCTCCCCCCCTTTTTCCCCTGAAAATGAAAAAAAAAAGGGGTAACTTTCCTCAATAAAAAGGCAAGTTTGGGGGAATTGGTTTAAACTTTTAAACCCTTAAAGTTGCTCACCAAAATTTTTAAAATTTTTTTAAAAAGGGTTTCACGGAAAATGAGTTTGGATTTGCAGTGCCACTTATGGATGTAGGTGTTTCTCTATTTACATTTGACTCATTGAGCCTTGCTATGTAAATGGGATTAGAGCCAACTCCTTTAATTACTACTATTGCTTTGGTATATTAGGGGTTTTCAACCCTGTTTTTGTCTTTTTAAAATAAATATTTTCATAATTAACCCAACAGGCCCAAATTTTTTAAAAATTTTGCCTTTGGCACAGCCCTTTGGTTGTCCTTTCGAAAAAAATTTTTACTGATTCCACCTAGAAAAATTTTTGGTTTAAAACTGAAAAAAAATTATTCCCTTTTTTCCTCAATAGAAAATTTATGTTTCAGTTCCCCACAAGCCTATTTTCAGCATGTGGAAAAAAAAAACTTTGAAACCCCATTTTTTTGTTTTTATTTCCCACACGGAAATCGGGGTGTCTAAAATCCCCATTTAATTTCAGGCCTAAAGCAATTTTTACTATATTGGCATGTGGGTTTTTTCTAAAAACCCCCCCAAAGAACTTTGGAAAAAATGAGTATGCGAAATTTTCTACAATTTCTTTCGGCCAAACCGGCCCCAAAAACCCCCCCTTTTTTTAAAACCCTTTTTTCCGACTTTTCCACGGGGGCTCCCAAACGGAGTGGGGGAACGGTGCGCGGGAGATTTTCATTGTTTTAAAAAGGGCCCCGGCCATTTTTTTGCGGCGAAAAAATTTTGGGGTTCCCATAGTGAAAAATTTCCTCGGGTACCCCTGTTTTCGATTTTTCCCCCCTTCCGGGCCGCCATAAATTTGGGACACCTTAATGGATTGTCCCATACAAAGTAAAAAAAAAAAAAATTTTTTTGTTTAAAAAAAAAAAAAAAATTAATAGTTTAGCTCACCACCCTTTTTTCCCAATTTTTCAAAAAAATAATAAAAAAAATCACAAAACCCACATTTTGGTTTCGTCGGGGGGTCCGAAAAAGTTGATTTTTTTAAAAAATAACATTGTTACTCCGTTTCACTGAACACTGTAGAAAAAAAAAAAATTGTTTTTTTGGTCCCTTTTATGTCCCCCTAAAAATTGGGGAAAAAAATTGATTTTAAAAAAATTTTCCCCTGTATTCCAAGCCCGGTATTAAAAAAAAAAGTACTCTTCAGCCCACATAAAAGCCCCCCACTCAAGTCCGTAGGGGTTAGTACAAAAAAATTAAAAGGTCGCAGAAAATGGGGCCGTGGCACAAAATTTTAAAAAAAAGAGAATGTTTTGGGAATTTTTTTAAAAGGTACCAAAACATAACGAAAACCCTACAAGTTTGGTATTGCCGGGAAAGCATATCCCCTGTAAATACAAAAAAAACAAATTTTTTTAACCCAAAAGTTAGGGGCCCCTTCACCCCGGCTTTTTTTTCGGGCGGAAAGGGGGCCGTATTTCGCGGATTTGCCCAAAGCAAATACGGCGCCAATCCGTCGCAGTAATTTTCGGGGGAATTTTCCCCAGTTTTTCATAGAAAAACATGGACCCGTCGGTCCTCCCCCTGGCGAAACCACTGCGGGCAGAAAGTCCCCCTGCAAAATTTCCAGGGCAATACGCCCGTGGATAATGGAAGGTTTTAAAGGGCCGGCGGGGGCCCCGGCCCCGCCCCCTTTTTTCAAGCCGGGGAAATTGGCGAAACGCAATCAGGGGCCCCAATTCCATCTTGAATAAGCCCTGTGAAAAAAGGGGTTTTAAGGCTCTAAAAAAAAAAAAAATGCAAAATGGGTTTTCAAGTATGTTTTTTTCCCTTTTTGCACACTTGGAATTTTTTTGGGGGGTTTTCCAGTAAATTTATAGTAAAGGGAATGAAAAACCCTTAAAAAAGTGCATCTTGCCTGCAAAAAAAAAGCCAAAAAGTCATGTAGGTGGAAAAAAAAAAAAAAGTTTGGTTTTAAAGGAAGGAAAAAAAAGAAGTGTAAAACAAAAAAAACACAAGGTCCTTTAGGGGTTACAGTGGATTTGTGTCTAAAACATACAGGCATTCAAACCTCTTGTAAAACTAATTTAGAAAAATGTGTTTACATCCACTTTGCAATAAGCATGCACTTCATTAAAATGTACTCGCTAAAAAAAGTGTCGGACAGTGTGGTTTTCTATGACAGGATCCGTTTGTATTCCCGGGTTTTTTTGGGGGGTTGCTCACTACAGACATGAGTTTATCTCCCAAAACAGCCCCGAAACTTCTCTGTACTAAATGGAGAGCAGCTCTGGACTCTCCCATAGAATTGAATGGGAGTTCTGGAAACAGGTCAGGAATCTCCATTCAGAACGGAGAGGTTTCGGGCCGTTTTGGAAATGGGTCGGGCCTCCCTTTTGGGCACACGACTTATGACGTCAGGCACCCATTTTTTCCCCATCAATGTCTGAGAAAAAACCCCCCTTTAAAATTTAAAATTTGTTGTGTGAAGGTCCCCTACTAGGCCCTGATAGGTCTGGGGGCTTTGTTAGGCCTACGGCTGCCATGGCAACCATTTGGAGCCCTGTGGTGACCAAAGGATCCCCTCTCTCTACCTAAATACTACAATTGACCGCAACTTCAAAGGTGTTAAATAATCAGCCGGGATGAGAGATGTGCTGTTGGCTAGGGCAGTGGGAATGGCTGTTTACTAAGCTTTTGAGCCCCTACAATTGTTGACATACAGGATCTCAAAAAAGTGAGTACACCCCTCAAATTTCTTGTAAATATTGTATTATATCTTTTAAGGGGCTGAAATTTGTATGCCCCAAAATAACTCAACACGCCCTAAAGTTTACCATGGCAAAAAAGGAGTACACCCAAGGAAAATGGTAAAATTTTGCCCAATTTGCCTTTTCCCTCAAGTGTATGTAATTGTTTTTGTTACCAAAATCTCAGATGGGGCAGGTGTGTTAAATTTGGTTTCATCGCTGTCACACTCTCTCATACTGGTCGCTGCAAGTTCAATATGGTACCTCATGGCACCTCATCGCAAAGAACTGTCAGAGGATCTAAAAAAAAAAAAAAAAGAATTAATTTTCTTACAAACAATGGCCAGGCTATGTTGCCACCACCCTGAAAAAGAGTGCAGCAGGGACCAAGACCTACAAAAGGTTTAGCAAGCCGTTCCATTCAGAACAGGCTCGCCCCTGGTCGAAACCCGAGAAATTGAGTGCACATGCTCAGCGTATATCCCGAGGTAGTTTTTCAAATACATGAATGAAGCTGCCCCATTGCTGCAAATGTTTCAGGGGGGGTGGGGTGGGGGGGGGGGGGGGGGGTCCTTCAATTCCCCCACCTACCCCCCACATTCCCAATTTGGGCTGTTGGCTGTCGTTCCAGAAGGAGGCCTCTTCAAAAGATGATGCACAGAAAAACCTGCAAACAGTTTGGATTACTGGAACCATGTTCTGTGCTGGGACCAAGATAAACTTATTAATGGTGAAAAGCGTGTGTGGCGGCAACCAGGTGAGGAGTACAAAAAAAGTGTGCTTGCTTTTCAAGCATGGTGGTGGGAGGTCATGGTTTGAGCGTGGCTGCAGCGGGGGCTCTAGTGACCTCCATGCCCAAGAGAGTTTAAAAAGTGCTGGAAGTAATGGGGGGCCCCACAAGATATTGTCACTTTGGGCACAATTTGTCCATTTCCTTAGGGGTGTACTCAATTTTGTTGCCGTGGTTTAACAAAATTAGGCTGAGGCTAAGTTCAACGGCTAAAATTGCGGGGCGTAATTTTTGCCGTTGTTAGGGGGGCTCCCGTGGCCGGGGGACCAGCAGCCGCCGGCCCCCCAGAATGCATTACTCGCGGCGTGTAAACGCCGTGAATAATAACATGTCACTTATACCCCCCCGCGGGATTTTTCCGAGGGGGGAAAAGGGTAACCCAATTCTCTATGAAACGTGGATTACCCTAATTATTGGACATATTTCCCCCCCTTTTTGGCGCAGTAGGGGGGAAAATCTCCCAAACTAACTACCTCATGTTGAATTTTTGGCTGTTTTTTAGACTCTTTAATGTATTAAATGTCAGATTGCATGTTTTCCATGAAAAGATTAATACAATATTTTTTCAAAATTCCCCCCTTTTGAGGGATGTAGGGGGTTTTTAAACCCCCCTTTTCTCCCATTTTGTTGTACTCCCGCAAATCCGGTAATGTTATTTACAAGTCCAGTAGTCAGTGACGCTGGGGATTTTAGGATTGTATGTCTCGATTGTACTGTCCGCCTGTCACTTCCATCGGGCCCTTGTATGCGCTGCCTTGGGCCCTTGCGTGTTGAGTATGTACTTGCGAGCGTATACTTCCACCTACCCCAATTGCGGTGGTGCATTGCGGCCGCAGCACTGCACCCCCCCGTTAGCTACGGACTTGATTTCTGAATTACTACAATAAGGGCAGTGCGCGGCCGGGCAGCACCAGCGCCTGACAAACCCATTGACCATAAGGCTATGTTCACACGGCTTATTTGCGGGGCGTAATTACACCCCGCAATTACGCTGTGTGGACGGGAGCGGGGAGGCCGGCACCTCGCCGGCCCCTATACTTTCATTACCATCGGCGCGTATACGCTGCTAGTAAATGACATGTCACTTATCTCCCCCCGCGGCGGATTCGCCGAGCAGGGAGAGGAGACGTAATCCATCATTCTCTATGAGAACTGTGGATTACCGTAATGACCAGGACGTATTCCAGCCGTAATTCGCGCACTACGGTGCGTAATTACGGACTGAAATACGTCCCATTTTAAGTCGTGTGAATATAGCCTTACTGGTCAATAACATTTCTATGCCGGTGTCCGTCATCTGAATGTATAACCAGCGCTGCACTATCTTTCCCATCAATATAAAAGGATCCTGCCCCCGTGGCTGCTTCCTGATCCCTAGACGCCCTCAGCCCTTTACATAAAGTAGGTTTGAGGCCTCCCAGAGGCCACAGTGGAAACAGTGGTCTTCAAAATGCGGCCCCCCCAGTTGTTGGAAACTAAAACTCCATATGTTTAATAATAACCCTCCAAAATTGATTTCCCCGCAGCTGGAGACTGCAGTGTGAAGACCAATGGGGTAGATGAACAGTGCTTTTATCTGGCTGCCCGCCTGTTGCCTCATAGACAACCTCAATCAAAGGGAGCAGCTTTCAAAGCCCTTAGAGCAGAGATCCTCAAACTGCGGCCCTCCAGTTTTTGGGAAACTACAACTCCCATCATTCCATGTTATAATATAGAATGGCATGATGGGAGTTGTAGTTTCCCAACAGCTGGAGGCCGCAGTTTGAGGATCTCTGCTCTAAGGGCTTTGAAAGCTGCTCTGATTGTTTGCTATAGGCAACAGACAAGCAGCATAAAGCCCTGTTTCAAGCAGTGGTCTTCACACTGCAGTGCTCCAGCTGCTGGGAAACTACAACTCCCATCATTCCCACTGTTATAGATGATAGAAATGCATGATGGGAGTTGTGGTTTCCCAGCAGCTGGAGGGCCGCAGTTTGAGGATGTCTGCCTTAGAGGATGTAACATGCTTGGTTGCTATGCACCTTCATATGTCTGCCCTTCACAATGATGGCGGGCGGTGAATAGGAGGGCGCATTACATGGAGGCTACATGTATGAGAGAGCACAAGCAGCCAGTGTGAGCTCCACCTGACGCCGCACACAGGCTGCAGTGTAACAGGCAGCTTCACCCCTCCCAGTCATGGGGCTGCTCATGTGATGGTGACGTCAGCAAAGGTCCTTGTGCTTTGTGGGCTGCAGCATCTCATAGGAGCTCCATAGAGAGCTGCAGGCTGGGATTGTGCTGCAGCTTCTACATGACTGCCCTGCGCAGGCTCAGACACAGATGTGGTGTCAGTACATAGTACAGATGTGATAATAGTATCCACCATAGTCCAGATGTGATAATAGTATCCACCATGATATAGATGTGATAATAGTATCCACCATGATACAGATGTGATAATAGTATCCACCATAGTACAGATGTGATAATAGTATCCACCATGATATAGATGTGATAATAGTATCCACCATAGTATAGATGTGATAATAGTATCCACCATAGTACAGATGTGATAATAGTATCCACCATAGTACAGATGTGATAATAGTATCCACCATAGTATAGATGTGATAATAGTATCCACCATGATATAGATGTGATAATAGTATCCACCATAGTACAGATGTGATAATAGTATCCACCATAGTACAGATGTGATAATAGTATCCACCATAGTAAAAGTATAATAGTTCCCCATGTATAGATGTGTAATGTATCCACCATGTAAGTGTGATAATAGTACCACCATGTACAATGTGATAATGTACCCCTAACAGATGTGATAATATATCCACCCTAGTAAGATGTGATAAAGTATCCACCCCCTGTAAGATGTGATAATTTATCCCCCTGAAAGTGTGAAATTTATATCCACCATATAAGATGTGATAAAAGTATCCACCCTGTACGATGTATGGTTTGTACATGAGGTATCCCCCATGGGAAATGGATGAGTACATGAGGTATCCACCTGGTATGATGGTTTTATACATGAGGGATCCCCATGGTATAGATGTGATTTATACATGAGGGATCCAATGGTATAGATGGTGTTAGAATGAGGGGTTTCCCCCAGTTAGATGAGATGTTAGTACATAGGTATCCACATGGATAGATGGATTTGTATAGAGGTACCACCTTTTTGGGGTGTTAGTAAATGAGGTACCACATGGATAGATGGTGTTAGAATAGGTATCCCCGGGGGTAGATGGATTTAGTACATGAGGATCCACATGGGTTAATGGATGTAGACAGAGGTATCCACATGGTATAGATGGATGTTAGTACATGAGGGACCACCCTGGTAAGAGTGATGTTTGACATGAGGTTCCCCCATGGTATAGATGAAGTTAGACGGGTTTCCACCCCTAGTTAGATGTATGTTAGTAATGAGGGGATCCACATGGTTAAAATGAGGATGTTGTACATGAGGTATCCCCCAAAGTTAAGGGATTTAGACAGAGGATCCACTTTGGGATAATGGAAATTTGTACATGAGGATCCACCAGGTATAATGTGAGTTTGTACTGGGTTCCACCTTTTGGGAAAGATTGTGTTGTACATGAGGATCCACCCTGGTAAAAATGTTTTTACATGGGAAACCCCCATGGGAAGTTGGGTGTTTGTAATGAGGATCAAATGGGAAATGGATGTTATACATGGGTTTTCCCCCATGGGTTTTTGGGGAGTTAGTACTGAGGTATCCCCCCCTGGGAAAATGGATGTTATAATGAGGGATCCACCATTAAGATGTGATTAATACATGGGATCCCCATGGTAAGATGTGATGTTATACATGATATCCACCATGGTAAGAGTGATGTTAACATGAGGTATCCCCCATGGTAGGGGATGTTTGTACATGAGGATCCACCCTGGAAGAGTGTTTTTAGACTGAGGTATCCACCCTGGTATAGATGTGATGTTAACAAAAGGATCCCCAATTTTAGATGGATGTTAGTAATTTAGGGATCCAAAATTTGGGATAGATGGGGATGTTTTGTACATGAGGGATCCCCCATGTATAGATGGATGTTAGTTTTGGGATACAAGTTTAGAGTTTTTTAATACAGAGGTATCCACCATTGGGGAAGAGTGTGTATAATGGGTTTCCCCATGTAAGGTGATTTAGTCATAGTACCCCCTGGTAAGTTGAAAGTTATCATGAGGTTTTCCCCATGGGAAAGGGTGGGATGTTAGTAATGAGGTATCCCCCCATGGGATGATGTGATGTTATACATGGGCCCACCAAGGGAAGATTTAATGTTTTAAGGGTTCCACATGGTAAGATGGATTTAGTAATGAGGTATCCACCTTTTTAAGAGGTGTTAGTAAAAGGGTTTTTACCCCTGGTATAGATTGATGTTATACATGAGGTATCCCCCAGTTGAGTGATGTTAATACTTGGGTATCACCCTGTTTGAGGGGATGTTTGTAATGAGGTTCCACCATGGTAAGATGGTTTTAGTACATAGGACCCAAGTAAGTGTTTGGGTTTGTCATGGGTATCCAATGTAAGTGTGATGTTAGTAATGAGGTATCCCCTGGTAGTGGATGTTATACATGGGATCCCCCATGGGAAGGGGTGGAAAGTTTTAATGGGTTCCACCATTTATAGATGGTGTTAATAATGGGTACACCTTTTGGATAAAATGATGTTATAATTTAGGTATCCAAAGGTTAAAATGTTGTTTGAATGGTACCCCATGGTAAGATGAGATGTTAGTACATAGGTATCCCCCATGTATAGATGGTGTTATACTGAGGATCCCCCCCATGGGATGATGGTGTTATACTGAGGTATCCCCTGGGTTAGATTTTGTTTTACTGAGGTTCCCCCATGGTTTTAGATGTGATGTAAGTACATGAGGGGGGGGGGGGGGGGGGGGGGGGGGGGGGGGGGGGGGGGGGGGGGGGGGGGGGGGGGGGGGGGGGGGGGGGGGGGGGGGGGGGAAAAAAAAAAAAAAAAAAAAAAAAAAAAAAAAAAAAAAAAAAAAAAAAAAAAAAAAAAAAAAAAAAAAAAAAAAAAAAAAAAAAAAAAAAAAAAAAAAAGGGGATCCCCCCATTTTATAATGTGTTTTAATAGGTATCCACCAGGTATGTGTGATGTTTGTAATGAGGTATCCACCTGGTTAGAGTGTGTTAACATGAGGTTCCACCATGGTAAGATGGGGTTTACTGAGGATCCCCCGGTTTAAGATGGTTTAGTCATGAGGTATCCCCATTGTTATGGTGGGGTTTCATGAGGTATCCCCCAATTGGGATAGGGGTGGATTTGTAATGAGTATACCCTGGTATAATGTTTTTTTGAGTTATAATTTTTTAAACCCCCTGGTAAGATGGTTTTAGTACATGAGGTATCCACCTGGTAAGATGTGATGTTTTGTAAGGGTATCCACCCTGGTATAGGTGATGTTAGTACATGGGTTCCAACCTGGGATGATGGATGTTAGTACTGAGGATCACATGGTAAGATGGATGTTATACATGAGGTTCCACCATGGGATAGATGTGTGTTTTGTTTCATGAGGATCACCATGGTATAGAGTGATTTAGTACTGGGATCCCCCAAAGGTATAGGTGTGTGTTTGTAATGGGTATCCACCTGGTATAGATGTGTGTTAGATTTTAGGTATCCCCCATGGTTTGATGGTGTTAGAAATTTGGGGCCACCTGGAAGATGGTTGTTAGTAATGAGGTATCCCCCATGTTAGAGGGTTAGTAATGAGGTATCCACCATGGGGAAAGGTGATGTTTGAATGAGGTATCACCCTGGGAAAAAATGGATGTTTACTGAGGTTTCCACATGGTAAAGAGGTGTTAGTTCATGAGGGATCCACCATGGGACAGATGTGGTGTTAGTAAAATAAAGGTATCAAACCCTGGGATAGATGTAAAGTTAGTACATGAGGTATCCACCATGGTATAGATGTGATGTTAGTACATGAGGTATCCACCATGGTATAGATGTGATGTTAGTACATGAGGTATCCACCATGGTATAGATGTGATGTTAGTACATGAGGTATCCACCATGGTATAGATGTGATGTTAGTACATGAGGTATCCACCATGGTATAGATGTGATGTTAGTACATGAGGTATCCACCATGGTATAGATCATGAGGCATCCACCATGGTACGGATGAGATGTTAGTACATGAGGCATCCACCATGATATAGATGTGATGTTAGTACATGAGGCATCCACCATGGTATAGATGTGATGTTAGTACATGAGGTATCCACCATGGTATAGATGTGATGTTAGTACATGAGGTATCCACCATGGTATAGATGTGATGTTAGTACATGAGGTATCCACCATGGTATAGATGTGATGTTAGTACATGAGGTATCCACCATGGTATAGATGTGATGTTAGTACATGAGGTATCCACCATGGTATAGATGTGATGTGACGTTTTTATATCCATTAGGCTCCTCTGTATTTACAGCCCTCTGTTTCTATACATTGTTGGGGTTTATATACAGAACTATCCATTTTTTGTCACAATTAAAGCAGTTGATGCCCCATTAACTCTTTCGGCTGCTCTTCAGTAGCAGATAAGCGGCTGCCATCACCTTCCACCGCTGCTTATCAAGGTGGGATATAATAGACCTAGACGGGATAAAATCCAGCCTGCCATTCCCAGCTGTAGCATTTAAATGTCAAGGGCAGGGGTTTGGGAAATCTTTTTCCCTAAGGAAAAATTTCCTTTGTTTTAAGTTTCCCTTATCTGCAGGGAAAAAACCCCGCTCCTGCCTTAAAAATTGGGGAAAAATAATGGGTCCCCAGTTTTGAAAAGCCAAAAATTTTCCGCAACGTGTTGGCAGTGTTCCCCAGATGTATTGGGGAAACAGCCCGGGCCCCCCATAGGCATTCATTAGTCACGGCGTGCATTCGCTGCAAGTAATTTTATGTCCCCTTTTTTCCCCCCGCGTTAATTTCTATTGTTCGCCCGGGGGGAGTGGGCCCAAACCCTTTGTTTCTATGAGAGCTTTTGGGTTACCGTAATTTCGGTGCACTTTTCCCCCGAATTTTGAGCACAAAAAGCAGGAAATGGGAACACGGTATTTACGCCGTGTGAACAAAGGGCCCTTTCCGTGAGATTTCCCCAGAAAATTTCCCTATTTTTGAGTTTTACTCGGAAATTTTTTTTTTTTACTTCATCTCAAACTGGTTTATTTTGTTGGTTGTAAATTTTTTAAAAAGCAAATTTTTATAACGTGAGCTACTTTTGCTTAAAATATTAAAATTTTTCCCATAAGATCATTTCCCAAAAGAACGCCAATAGTTTCTGCAGTGTTTTATAATTAGATTTGCAAGAAATAAAGTTTATTGTAATTTCTTATGCAAGGATTATTTTTTTTGGAATTTGTTTTTTTGGTTTTTAAAAAATTTGATAATTTTTAATATTTTAAAGTGAGCTATAATGATGTGGAGCCAGGCTGTTGTGCATAATAGATATCACATGAGAGTAATAATGATCATCTTAAAATAACGCCCGAAAATTTAAACTGCAAACGTTTTATTTAATTCCAAATCAAATTGAAAGAAACCCGTTTTTGGGGTAATTGGAAAAAGATTATTTTAAGTAATTATTTTTTTTAGTTTAAAAAGGGTTTAATAGTATTTTAGTATGTGAGTGAAAATTTTTTGGTACCGGGGTGGGTATGGAGATATGTTCCCCCCCAAAATTTGGGGGGGCGTTTATAAAAATAAAAACAACCCAAAAAAAAATGGGGGGATGATAAATGTCTAACATATATGTGCGTGTGTGATTTTTCTTTACATATACGTTTATATTATTCCCTCTTATTTAAAGTATCTATGGGGGGGGAATAAATATTAAAAAAATAGTATTTTTTATAATTTTCTAAAAATTATATGTGCGTGTTGTTTTTTTCTCACATTTTTACGGGTTATTTTAATCATTTAAAAATTTTTTATAAAAAATATATAATTAATAGTTTAAAAGTATTTTTTGTTTTGTTATTTTCCAATAAAAAATTTATTTTATTTAAAACCCTTGTCCCCCCCTTTTAATTGTGGGGGGTTAAAATTTTAAAATTTTAAAATTACTGGGTATTATTAAAAATTCTCAAAATTAATAATTTATTATATTTAATATTTAAAAATATAAAATTATAATTTTAAAAATATTATTTAATGATTTTATAATATAATTTATTTTTATATTAAAAATTATTATATATTATTTATTAGGGGGAGATATAACACCCCATAGTAAAATATATTTCATGTCTAACATATATGTGCGGGGTTTTGATTTTACTTAAAAAATATATTTTTTAAAATTTAAAATTTTAAAATTTATGTTTCTTTGTGGGCCCAAAATATACACAAATAGTAAAAATTTTTTACATGCTAACATTTTATGTGCAGGGTGTTTTTTTTGAAATTTTACTCACTTTTTTTTCTTTTGGGTGTATAAAAAAATATATATTATAATTTCATATATAAATTTTTTTAATAAAAATAATTATAAAATTTTTCATATATTAATTATATGTGGGAGGAAAAACAAAACATAGTAATATAAAATACATGTCCAAAAATTTATGTGCGTGGATGATTTTAATCACATATTTCAGGGGATATAAATTATTTTTATATTTTTTTATAATTCAAAAATATGGTTTTTTGTGATAGTAATATATATACATTGTATATGCCTGTAGATATGTATATTTTTAAAACAAAGGGTATTCGGTTTAAAATGATCCCCATTCAATTGGACTTTGTGATTTGGGTTTGGTCGGGAGAATTTTTTTAAACACAAAAAAGTAGACTTAAAATTTAAAAAATTTTTTAAAATATAAAAAGCACAGAACAACGGTTTTATCTATGAGGGGTTTTTTAGGTTCCCCTGTTTTTTTTTCATGAGTTTAGATTCTGTGTCGCTTCATCATCTTCGTCGGTCTTTTGTGACAATCAATGAGTGGAGCGCGCTGTTGTAGCCGCTGTATCCATGTGGCGGATATTGTACATGGGCGACCGCTGGGTTTGGATCCCTAACATTCTCTTTTTTTTTGGGGTGTTTTTGAGCCGTTGGCCCCCGGAAAGGGGTTAAGCAGGAAAGGTATCTCGCCCCTAAAATCCCCGTG
Organism: Phyllomedusa bahiana; assembly: GCA_025379985.1. Classification (NCBI taxonomy): domain Eukaryota; kingdom Metazoa; phylum Chordata; class Amphibia; order Anura; family Hylidae; genus Phyllomedusa; species Phyllomedusa bahiana. The sequence goes on from JAODAL010001651.1 coordinate 65,775, forward strand.
GGGATTGCCTGGAGTCCATTGTTTCCGGAGTTTTTATAAATAGGGAAGGTTTTAGGTAGCAAAAAAAAGGATTGTTTGGGGATGCTGGGGATGTGCTGCAGCATCCTTAATACACACAGACACTTCTGCGGGCAGCCAGGAGAGGGGGGAGAGCGCTGGATCTGGGGGGGGAGCAGCAGAACAGCCCCCCAAAAGAGCCAGTGTGAGCAGCAGGCAGGGGGATTATTAGGAAACAAAAGAGAGAGGAGGAGGAGGAGAGAAAGCAAGGAAACAAGTCAGCGGCTGCAATCCCGCAGCACTCCCTTTTCAAACACATACACATCTCCCCTGTCGCTTTCCCTTTTTTTCTCCTCAGCCCCCCTTTTATCCCCCTTCTTCTCCTCCACACACCCTTCCCCCCCATCAATTGCACCCTTCCCCCCTTTCTGTGTTTTTTTAGTCCCAAACCATCTTGCTTTATTTTCTGCTTGCTACCTCTCCGCTTCCCTCCCTCCTTTATCTTTCTCTCATTCCCCAATCCTTCTCTATCACCCCCTTCTCCTTGTCCCTGCACACTTTCCTTGCCACCCCCACCGTCCTGCATTTTTCCCCCCCCCCCCTTTTTTCCCTTCTCCTTTCTCTCCCTCCTCTCTCTCTCCATCCCTTTCCTCCCCCTCCTGGCTTCTCTTTTATTTATTTATTTTGTGTTGCTCTTCTCTGTCTCTGTTTCCCCTCTCCCTTGTATTGCTGTGTCTGTATTTTTTGGAGGTGCACCAGGGGGCTCCCCCTTTGCAGGGCTTGCAGTGCAGGTAGTGGGGTCCCCCCCTCACTCCCCTCCTTCCCCAGCCTGTTTCCCCCCCTCGTGTCCCCCTGTGCTCTTAGCTTGCTGCAGCCCACAAACATGATGGCGGCAGCTCCCATCCAGCAAAACGGGACCCACAGCGGGGTCCCCATAGCCCAAAAACCCCCAATAAAGGGAAAAGACCCCTGGAAGCCCCCCCGGAGGGGGAAGCACAAAGAGGCCAACACGGAGGGATTTCCCAACCGCTGCCGTTCTGCAAGGGGGGGGGACGTGTTTGGAGACGGCGTCGCTCTCCCCTGGCCTTGAGCGTGCCCCCGATCTAGCCCTCACATTGTGGTCTCAGACATGTGGGGGCTCCTCCCCAAGCGGGGCTGTTTAAAATCTTGGTCAAAATGGCGTCTTCCTTTATTATTGGTTTTTTTTTTTTTTTTTTTTCCATGCCTCGCATCTTCAACCTGTGCTATGTGCTTATCTCAATAGACTTTGTAGTCAGACACCGCAGGCAGACGCCCCTTGTGTTTTTGGGGTACAGAGACGGATTAGCCGTTGCTGTGAGATGTATAGTAGGATGTTTTTCTGCAGAGAATTGGGGCTATGCAAAGCTGGTCTGTGGGTTTTAAGCGGGAATCACCCCGTTGCTGATGGAGGGGTACAAGCACTGCAATCTCTCACACTCCACCCGAAAGGAAGAGGTTAATTCTCAGTGCTGGAAGATGCATGGAGGAGGCAGGGACCAGACCAGTCAGCTGCACATCAGTGGCTGCACCTCTCGGTCCCCTCTCATTGTTTCTGGGCATCCTTTTATTTAGCAAGTCAAACCTTCCCATTCTGGAGTGCCGGGATTTTTTGGAGTAATACTGTGTGCCTTTTTTATCCCCCAATCATTAATTGTAAGCTTGGGGGAGGGGGGGGAGAGAGAGAGGCTCAGCTCACAGGAGCTGGGGGGTGCTTCTTCTGCATCCTGGTGATGTGTCCCAGCATCTTCACGTTCATTTCTATTGGAGGCATAACAATGCAACGATGCAGAGGTGAATGCATTTGCTGAGGAATTGCAAGGAAGATCAGTGGGTTTTTTCTTGGCTTGGATGTATGCTCCCAGCACAGGAATCACACATGGACCTGCACTTTTATCATAAACTGTACAGGGATATATATTTGCTGGAACATGTTGAGGTTATGCAAAGTCAGTGACTTGTTATATATTAAACAATATAAACATCCCACATTTCCTGTCATTTCATTCCAGCGCTCCGGCTTCCATGTTTACTTTCTAGCTTCTCTCTTTTTGGGGAGTTTTGCCTGTTTTTTTTTTTTTTTTTTGCTTTCCATCCTGCTTTGGGTATACGTGTGCTTCTATGCGATGACCTGTGCGCAGCCATGATAACCGTGCTTTAAGCCGTAGATCGCTTTGCAATAAGGGGGAAAAATCTGCTTAAACTGCTTTAATTAATAAGCTTATAGGAGGATCATGAGAGATTGCAAGAAGCTAAAGAAATACATTGGGATTAGTGTGGAAGTCGTTCCACATTACAGGGAGGGGATTTTTTTTTTTTTTTTTTTTGGCAACCTCTTAATGCTTACAAATTAAACCTGCTGTTCAGAGGTGAGACTTTGGACTAGGTTCATTGAGAGCACACGTTTTGCGTCATCTACATGTATGTTGTTGTTCCTTTGCTTATTATTTGTACTCCATGCGAGCTCTCATCCTTTGCCATGTATTTTCTCCCCATTACAGGATGAACCGTAGCTTAGTCTTGTTTAACTGAAGGAGTATATAGGATGCTATATTGTATATGTATTACTATAGGTTATGTAAGCGACTGTCTGTAAAGCTACAGAAGCAATGCAGTGTTTTCTAGATTTTCGTATCCATCTTGTTTTTCTTATTAACACATGAAGTAACTGTTGATTTTTTTTTGTTCCCCCTCTTTTTGCCTTGTAGAAGACGGCCAGTTTTTCCTAAAGGTCCTCATTCCTAGTTACGCAGCCGGATCTATCATAGGAAAGGGTGGGCAGACCATCGTCCAGCTACAGAAAGAGACGGGAGCCACAATCAAGCTGTCCAAATCCAAAGATTTTTATCCAGGTAAGCAGCATGTCTGATGGAGAGCGGTTCGCCGATGATTGACAGGCGGGTGATACTGCATTTCTCACCTTTGCTTTGGTGGCGAGGTGGCCGCCCAAGCTATTCATTATTTTGTGTTACTCTTCGAGGTATGCCGTAGTAATTCTAATTCTATGATGCAGCAGGGCTTGAATTTGTCATTTACCTCTTTGGGGTCGCATCTCTTGTTTTCTATACTGTTGTATAGTGAAACTGTAGATATTAACAGCTCAAGACTATGGGATCGGATCATTCCGAGCTCGTTCTGACCAACTCCGCTCTGCTACATCTGGGCTTAGGAAAAGCAACATAGGTCATTTTATTTTAAGGGTATCTTTTTGGAGGAATCAGTATGGAGCCAAGCAATCTAGTAATATGTAACGGGTGTAACTAGCTTATCAAATTATCTGTATATAATATAGTATATAGCATGGAACAGGTAAGAATTTGGAGCTCAGATCTGCAGTGAATCGATCAAGCCATCGGTATCGTAGTTCATGAAGTCTTTCTATAGAGACGTTCACATGAAGTCTTTCTATAGAGACGTTCACATGAAGTCTTTCTATAGAGACGTTCACATGAAGTCTTTCTATAGAGACGTTCACATGAAGTCTTTCTATAGAGACGTTCACATGAAGTCTTTCTATAGAGACGTTCACATGAAGTCTTTCTATAGAGACCTTCACATGAAGTCTTTCTATAGAGACCTTCACATGAAGTCTTTCTATAGAGACGTTCACATGAAGTCTTTCTATAGAGACCTTCACATGAAGTCTTTCTATAGAGACCTTCACATGAAGTCTTTCTATAGAGACGTTCACATGAAGTCTTTCTATAGAGACGTTCACATTCTGTCTAAGGACTGTGATTGCAATGAGATGCTAAGGCAGTGGCGTCACCCAGTAAAATACAGTGTTAAAGGTCACGCAGATAATTATATGTTCACACTGCAGAGATTTTTATGGCAAATAAACGGTCATAAGGCACTAGGCCGAAAGTCACATATACAGAGCGTACTGGCCAAATCTATTCCCATCATACTAGATCTGCCACTGCTGTCATTATTACTTCTCGTGAAGGGCAATTCATTCCAATGGGTTTTAGCACACGACCTAGAGTATAAAATGGCTTGCAAATCCCAAAGTTCAGGAGACGTCTGTTTTGACCAAATTTGCTGCCAATGTTTGCAAACAGAAGTCAGATAAAGAGATGCAAATGTTTGGTGTTCATTTTCTTCCAGACAAAACATTGCTTTGAGGAGGCCACCATCAGTCAGTCTCATTTAGAGAATTACTGCTCCTTTTCTTACCCTCTTTGTCACTCCGACAGATTTCTCAGTGTTTGTGATTTTCCTATTATTAATATCTGACAGTATTTTTGCATGAATGTCTGACTACTTATCGTCACGTGAGACGCTTTGATTGGTTTTCACCCCTTCCTTACAGATGACTTCGCTCATAATGGAGTAGTTCATTAATGGCATGTTAAGGAGGGAATTTTAGGGTCAATTTATACAATGTCACCTCCAGCCTTTGTATGCACCAATGTGTACCTGCTGTAAGGTGTAGTACCGCCACTATCTACCGTAATCGGTACCATACCTGGGCTCATGCGACTTATGGCATGTATTACACGCTGATAATAATGAATAGATGTGCGTCTACTATCACTGAAAATCTGAATTTCGGCAGGAGCAGAAATGGGAATTCACTGCATAAGCAGATAAAAAAAAAAATAACATAAGGGGGGTTAGCGCTCAAATGTAATAAGGTAATATATCTGGCAGACAACCGCTCAGCCAAATTGAATTTGCTGTTTAACAGCTGAAAATGAAATAGCATTTCTTGCATTATACATGAGATTGTATTAAATGCACTCTAATATTATAGGAAACATAGTCCAAATTACTCAGTGAAAGGGGTCGGCGATAGGGAATGATGCACTGGGACTGGAATTGGGGAAGATTTGGTTTTGCTCTGGCAGCTTCCAGAATCCTCTTTGGGATTTTGCTGTATAAAACAGATTGCCAGCGCCATTCCTTTCTATACTGTGCTGCAAATATTGTGCTTGTCATCGCCCACTACATACAGACGTCAGTGTCATCACTGTGCATTATAGTCTAAACAATCTAGAAAATGACAAAGTCAGCTCTGCTACATCTATACCGCTCTTATGTATAGGAGGCGCTGAAGGGCGCATCATTATGTAGGGGAATATTCAACACGTTCTTACGATTGTTTTTTTCAGCATGAATGTGATGACGATGCTCCACTTTGTTGGTCAGCTGCTTCATTTTAACATTTCTCTCAAGTTTTCAGGCCTAAAATGTAACGTCAATGTCATTTTTCCATTTCAGACTCTTATATTTGCAGACCTGTTTTGTCTTGAGGTCCTCTGTACCGATAACCTGTTGACGTGTTTCCAGCAAACTATTATAACTAATTCTTTCTGCGATTGTTTTTGCCTCTTGTTTTTATTTATTAGGTAGATTAAAAAAAAAAAAAAAGAATGAAATGTTAAAGACGCCATTTTTCTGTTGGGTAACATAATCGTACTGTGTAGCGGCAGGTAGAAGTAATGATGTCTGCAGTGCTCCAGCAGAGGCTGCTTAGTAGTCCGCTCCAAATCTAGCCCACTGATGTTTCCGCAGCAATGACGTAATATACTTCACATCGTACAGTCCATTTATTCCCTCTAATCAATTCTGTCCAGTGTTTATCTCCAACAGATAAAACCATTAGGAAGCAAAAGAGCAAAGAAAATAAAAATTACAAAAAAAACCCCAACATTTTCACACAGATTATCCCCTGTTTAGATAATGAATGTTTTAATTTTGCCTGTTATGTGATGTTTTTATGCCTTGCAGCATGTTATTACTTAGACAGTCAGGAATGAAATTAAGTCACTTTATGTGTCTTTGCTCTGTGACAGCTGGTGGGGGGGGCTTGACTTAACCGTTTGTTTGATGAGCACTTTCGGAGATTCGTGATTTATTTTCTGCAAGCATTGATTTGAAAACCGATGTCGGACATTTTAGAAATTTTTATTTTATATACAATACATATCCTAAACCGCAAAAAGTAAAATTACTGCTAGAAGCAGTATTGTACCGAAGCTTGTATTTCTGTACACACATCCATCAATATAGACAAAATCAACACACCTTGGTACTATTGTATGTTCTATTGCTCCTTTTGTTGCATATTGATATATATATATACACACTAATATATTTTATATATATATATATATATATATATATATATATATATATATATGTATAGATATATATATATCTATGCATGTATATCTATATCTATCTATCTATATATAGCTCTCGCTGTCCAATATATATAAATATATATATAAATATATATATATATATGTGTGTGTATGTATAGATATATATTATATATATATAATATATATATATATATATATAATATATATATATATATATATATATCATATGTATATATATGCTTTCTAATATCTCTCGCTCTCATATATATATATATATATAATATAATATACAACGTATAATAATATAATACTACCTCAATATATAAAATATAAAATTATATATATACATACACACGTGTGTGTATATATATATATATATACATACATATATATATGAGAGCGAGAGAGATAGAAAGCATATATACACGTAGATATATATATATATATCTTTGCATTTTGTACTGCAGTTGTTGTACTGTACCTATGGTAACAGCCAAAGGGAAGCAGCTACTATGGCGGTTGTGTTAAGTCATCCCTTTCTTTCTAATAGCAGCGTTTGCTTGTTGTTAAGTATATGGTTTTTAATATCATACTTTTTATCTGTATATAATGACAGACCTGGTGTAGTGCCAGCATTGGCCCACATGTGAAGGTGGTATTATGGTCATATAGCTTTTTATGTTCATATAATGGATAAGGTTTAAACTATTAATTACTTTATTTTCCTTTTCAGATTCCTAATAGAGGACATACTTAGAGTAACTAGTTACTACTCTAGTTACTAACAGTCTAATTTCCTAGAAAGTACTTGAAATGCGCGTTTCTTAGGGAGGAGGGTATAAAATCAGAATTATAGTAATATACGTATGTTTGGCAATTGCACTCGCATATAATTTTTTGTTTTTGTGGTAAACTGTTGCATGACCTAATGCAGAATACACATTTCCAGTCCATAAGGTCTTATTAGCCATTAATTACATGTTAAATTAGAGACAGTGATCCTAGTATGTGTCTGCTCAGGCTGTCTACTTCTTACCGCTACCTCCAAAAATTCATACAGAGCTTCCCTTAGAGCCACGTGTTGTCAAAAAGAAGTCTTGAGGTAATGACGCTCAGGTGATTCCAGCAGCGGCCATTTTGGAAGGGTGCGAAAACACACAGTGGACTCTAACAATCCCAGATTGGTTTTCCCCTCGCCCTTTTTTTTCCTGCCGCCACGCTTTACTCAACTTTTGGAGTCGTTGGCACTGTGTCCCCATTTTAAGCCACAAAGGTATGCAGACGCCATTGACTTTGTGTTATCTTCATGCAAGCTGATACGCGGAGATATAAGAAAGGGTTCAGCGAAGCGTGTCACACAATTACTTTGCTCCCGATGTGTTTTACACGACGGCAGTTATTAGCACAGATAAGACGAGCCGCGCGCAGCCTCCGCTCTCCAGTTTCACTGCTGTACTTTTATCACAGCCCCCACATCCCGGTTCCTTCGTGGAAAATAAAAAAAATACTCGATTTCTCCGAGTTTCTATTTTACCTGAGAATAGAACTTGGCTGCATAAGTACAACTAGCAGGCTGCTCCGCAAACCCTGCCTCGTCTGTGGGGAGAAGCTTTCCTGTGCCAGCTCTGTAATACAATTACGGGTGTCTTCAGCCCCGGTATGGGGGGTGTGCAGAGAGTCTGTTTGTGTGCTATTCATTTGTGTCCTGATCTGGCTATGTGTGCATCTCTGGGCCCGGGCCAGCAGTATACAGAGAAGCAACTTGTCATACAGTGATCAGGACTCTATGGCTCTCATTCAGGACTGTGCAAAGCTATGGGACCTTTACAGAATCTTCTTCCTATAGATCAAGCCTCCTTAAACTGCGGCCCTCCAGGTGTTGGGAAACTACAACTCCCATCATGCCCACTGTTATAGATTATATAAATGCATGATGGGAGTTGTAGTTTCCCAGCAGCTGGAGGGCCTCAGTTTGAGGATGCCTGCTATAGATGGATCTAATTTTTATTTTAATGGCTTTAAACCCATAAAAATGCTTCGTTCTGTTCTGCAGGTTCTTAAGCCTCGTCCATCTTACGCCCTTGGGTTTTTATCATCTTCTTTTTTTTATTCATATTTTTTTAAACTATAGTCTAATTTTTTTCAGAATTTCTTCCCGTATCAATTTGTGAACGTTTATGATGTACAGAATGAAACCATGATTTGTTACGGTCAGATTTTGTGGCGGCCTGCCAGACCATTTTAACCGAAAAAATGTGGCCCAAAAGCTACTCTTTATTTTCCCTTTTTGCTTTACACTTTTTAGCAGCATCCTGAGGAGAATGCGTCTTATCAGTTGGTTTTTTTTTTTTCCTTTTCTTCACGGGGGGAAAAATCCTGTTTTTGTAAAATATAGATCTGTTCCACGGAGGGCAAAGAACCCGCTAACTAATACAAAAATTGGTGGGGGGCACTATGTGTACAATGTGTCCTATGTGCTATTTTAACATCATGTGCCCTTTCCGGGAAAATTTTCCCCAAATGGTAATTCTTTCCTATTTTTAAGTTATCAATATGCCAAATTTGTTCGATTTTACTGAATGGTTAGACCTATTACAGTGACGGTCCCCTCTCCTAATGTAACCACTCTCCATAATAAAAATACGAACACACCAAACGAGAGATATAGTCAAAAATTACAAAAATTTCTTATTTATACCATGATTAAAATAACATAAAAATAAGGCAACAAAAGGATCCCAAAACTGGGCAAAAACGGGCCCAATGTACAAGTCAATGCGATACAATTATTTATAGATCTCCACAATATGAATGTACACAATAGAGTAAAATACTAAACAGGGAAGTGCATACATCTATCATAGGTTGCAACTGCACGTATTGCATAGTAAAAGACAACCATTATGCATCTATACTCAAAATACATGTGTAGATGGTCAAACACCTAAAGTGCATGCAACCCAGGGATGTACAATTTGGAGAACGTACCAATGAGGCCCAAGGCCACACCCCAACCCCGGGGTTTTTCGCGTCCCCACTTCTTAAGGGGGTTTTTTTAATATTTTAGTTGTACCAGCCCAGGAAACAGAACTTACGGGAAAAACTTGCTGGCAGGGTCAGTTTTCAGAATTATTCCTTAATTTTGCACAAATTGACAGCTAAATTGTAGGCTTAAAAATGGAATGAGCCACTGGTTGGTAAATTATACCTGAATGCCTTAGATTTTGTAGAGCTGAAATACACACCCTGTTTCCCCGAAAATAAGACCTAGTGCGTTTTTTTATGCAGTTCAAGTTTGGGCTTAGCTGGGGTTTGTGATAAATCATACAGTATATTAATACATGTTGATGTTTTGTTAAATAAATGTGATTATTTTTTAAAAATCCCCCTAAAAATGTCTTAGTCTCTTTGGACAAAAATAATATAAACACGTCTTTTTTTTCGGGGAAACGGGGTGCTGTATAGGCACAACTGGTGAAATTGGCATCAAAAATGGGGGTAATAGTGGCTGAAAAAATTTGGGGCACTGTACCTTACAGCCTTAAATCTATGGAAAAAATTACACTTTGTAACGGTAGGGAAAACAATATTTTTACCATAATATATGATAATATTCAAAAACAGATGCCAAAATAAAGGGTTGTACCCCAATTCATTATATTTATGTTTTTTTTCCCATACCTTTCTTACTTCACTATAGATTAACTCAAAATTAGAAAGAAAATCTAATTAGAAAATAAGTGCAAAAGCCCAAATAAACCTTTTGAAAACCTAAAGGTGCAAAAGAATAAAGGGGCCCCAGGTGGCCTAGACCAATCACCATTCATTAGATGTAGTCTGCTGCAGTGTCGGGCCCCGTCATGGGTTTGCAGGGGTATCACCCCTCAGGGAGTACATCAAACTAATTTGACAACAATATTCCATCAGGTGATTCTGATCTGTCTCATTGGGGGTAATTCATGATGTGTGTATTTTGCTATTTTATAGCTTTGTATTAATTGATGCGCAAATGCGTTTTGTGTAAGGGATTAGTAAGGATCCCCCATTTTCAAGAGAGCTGTACTAGGCCGGGCAGAGAGAAATAGGGCAGCGTGAAAAATCTCCCTGCAATTTTCTGGGGATTTTGGGGCTTCCTCATCAGGATTCCACAGTCCAGGCTTTGGGTAACAGGTTTGATCTAGGGCACATCTAGAAGAAAACCCGTATTGTGTTTAGCAGTATAAGTTGTACGGGGTTTGCCAAAAAGTAGTAGAGAAGGAAAAACAGGCGATCCTTTTAGAGGCTAACTGAGTTTATTAGAGCTTTCCAGAACTAGCTCCCTTCTTAGACATGATGTTATAATATCATGTCTGAAGAAAGCTAGTCCCGAAGCTCACCATCAAAAATTCTAGCCCCTAAAGGTATCGCCGATTTCTTCACTCTTCTACTTGTGTCTTAGTGTAATGGAGGTGTGGTCTGAATTAACCCCCTTTGGGTGGTCGGGGTTAACCCAGGTTAAGGGGAGGGCCGTATGTGCACTAAAAGGGTGCTGCAGGTAATTGGGACCCGGCTGGTGGAACGTAACCACACCAGTGTCTGTTTTCACTGCAGCTGCTGTAGGGCTTAATTACCCTGAACTGTGGGGCAGGAGGAGATGCTCCAGATCCAGCAGGGATATGGGCAGTAACCTCCTGCTAGCGCCTTCTACACCTCTTTGTGTGTCCACAATCTAATTTACCAGAATAGTATGAAACAAGTTGCTATCTCTTGTAATGCAGAAGGAAGTGTTGTTTTTCCATTGATGGTTTCCAGTTGCTAGCACCAGCCAATTGTCTTCATTTTAAGGGAATAAAATCCTTTCCGATTCCAAATCCGTCAATCGGAATAAGTCTCTGGATCGACAACTGTTCTCCAGAACGTTCTATTTTCTTGAATATGTAAAGATCCTGAACACATTTCCAAAAATTAATCAGTTCTACAATTCCATTTTGCAAACCTAGTCCTGGCCAGCATCAGTCGTAGTTATAAGGAATTTTTTTTACATGACTTCAGCCTGGCATTATGGCAACAAATTGCATTTTCAGGTGTACATGCATATTTTAAAGGGGTTGTCTCACTACAATGATTGCTTTTTTTGTTAAAGATCTTGCAAAAACAAGTCACTTTGCAATATATGTCCATTATCTGTGTCCTACCTATTCTGAGAAATCCACTCTTGTATAGGCTGCATCAGCTCCTCAGGTCACTATAGCTACAGACCTGTTTGATCTATCCTGATAGACTGCCAGCACTGGTTGCTATAACTACAGACCTGGCTTCTACTGCAGCCTAGCGGAAGCAAGTAAACACGCCCCGGAATTCAAAAGGAAACAAAGAAAACAGGACTGAGGTAAGATGAATCAATGTAGTGAGACAGCCCCTTTAAGGAAGGTCCCCGTTCTTACTATACATGTAACAAGGGTGAATTTGTCATTTAACTACATACCAGATTTGCCTGCTCTCCTATGGAAAATCAGCACCGCTGCATCTGCATTCCTCTGTAATAGCGTAGATAATTGCATCTCATTCTGGAAAGTTTTTGTTTTATTCAATAACCCATTAACTGTATTTTATTAGAAAAATTTAAATATTTCACGCTGTTAAGTTACCACCATACCATTCGTTAGTATTTGTCCTATCAAAGTAACCAAATTATACAGTACATGTGATCTATACGGATAAGCTTTCATACGCTGGTGCAACTAGCACCTGTTGGAATTTTTCGGAACATAATTGCACAATTTATTCTCATTTGCTGGAACCAAAGACCAGACAATCCCACTTTTGTCCTTTCTGTATAGAAGGACGGATTAGTTTGCATACGCGCTTATTCCGTTAGACCACCATTGCACATATTTCACAGCCATAGGAAGCTAGTGTCAGAGGCCGTCCTCTCGGTTTAACAGGAATGGATAACTTAATTTGCTTCTCTGTACATTTCCTCTTTTTTTTATTTCCTGAACTTAATTCGAACGATGTTTAAAAACTGCACAGAAAGCATTTTGCAGGCCATTACGCTTGGCACAATGAGTGACTCATACGTCGTTATTAAAGGGTTGGCAACAAATTGCTCTGGGTAACAAATCTTCTGCAGACACATTGAGTTTGCACATATCTACCATCTATATTCGTATATACCCTTGGAGCAGAAGAGTCAGATTGAGTGTCTCATTTAGATGTTTGGACCCCAGCCAAATTTTAGGGCACTTGGACTCCCCCTGCTCTGGAAGTGAGGATATTCCTGTAATTTCACAGCCTTGGGTCATCCACAGGGACAGTTACCTCCTGAACATGCGCCCAGTCACCTGCCAACGAGGAGAAACATTCTGGAGACATTCCCTTCATGTCTTTGCCTCGTTGTTGCAGTGACGCCAAGATAACATTTATGCAAAGGATAGGCACACATGCTAAAGAGATCGCAGGCACTGCTTGAGTTTAGGACAAGTAATAGCTTCATTCTTCCATTGTTTCCTCTTTGAACAATAGGGGCTTTTTATAGGGTTTTCGACTAATTTAGAATTTCTTCTTGGCTCAGACATTGCATCTTTGTATGTTACGCCTTCCTAAAAGGGGTACCAAAAGTATGGTCATGGGGACTTTTTCGTTAGGCTATGTTCACACGGCTTAAACTGGGACGTATCTCGTAGAGAACTATGGATTACGTCTCCTCTCCCTGCTCAGAAAATACGGCGAGCAGGGAGAGAAGTGACATGTTAATTATTCATGGCGTATACGCGCTGTGATTAATGAATGTCTATGGGGCCGGCGGGCAGCCGACCCCCACGCTCCCGATTACATGGCGTAATTGCGGGCAAAATACGCCCCACAATTATTGCCGTGTGAACATAGCCTTAAATGTCAGACCTGATACATCCATTAAGTCAAGAATGTAACTCAAAGACTGGAAGGTTATAGGGCAAGTGCAGTTTCGGAAGCCGGGTGCATCAGTGAGCCCTTCTGCCTTCTCTGCTGACCTCGCTTTGTATCTAAATGCAACAAATGGAATATTTGTCCCTATTACAGATAACCCAGGTACGATGTATGTCCCTTTTATGAAATGGGATGGCATCACATCGTGCTGTGCAATGCGTCATTTGACATAGTTAAATGGTTTGTACAACTGAAAAAAGATTTACGCCTATCCAGTTCAGCCAATCATCCTACAGTGTTGATCCAAAGGCAAAGAAAACCCCCATGAGGCACCAGCCAGTTGTCCTCATTTTAAGGGATTCCAAATCAGAATAAGTCTCTGGATCAACAACCGTTCTCCAGAACATTCTATTTTCTTGAATATGTAAAGATCCTGAACATATTTCCAAAAATTAATCAGTTCTACAATTCCATTTTGCAAACCTAGTCCAGGCCAGCATCAGTCTTAGTTATAAGTAATTGGAATCTTTTTGCATGATTTCAGCCTGGCATTGTGGCAACAAATTGTATTTTCAGTTCTTGTCTCTTGACCTGCGGATTATTTATCTACAGAAATATGGCATCTTCTGTGCTGAAAACCATGACGCGAAAATATATGGAGGATTGTAATGGGCTTTGTACCACCCTGGTATAAATCTTTGCATGTCGCTAAGTGATCAGTGGTTCTGTCACAGCGACAGCCTGGTTCTGGAGGGTGATTGATAACTGAAATAATCAGTAGGAGGGCTGTGTGTCCACGCATCGGGCAACTGTGGATTGATGGGTTCCAACTTAAGGAATCAAAATGACGTCATGCGGAAGATTGGGGCTGCCAAGAACGTGAATAGACAATACTCATTTCTGCTCACACAGCCTGTCCGGGGCATATTTTGGGCACTTTTAGGGCATCGTTTGTTTCATCATGCCAGGCATCCTAAAACTGCGGCCCTCCAGCTGTTGGGAAACTACAACCCCCATCATGCATTTATATAATCCAACAGCTGGAGGGCTGCAGTTTGAGGATGCCTGCATTATGCCCTGTAGATGGCATTTTGTACCCGTAGACATTGACAAAATTGCACCAGAAAACACAACTGCGGCATGCGTAATTTTTGTGTTTTTTTTTTTTTTAAACCCGCTCGAAGAAGCTTTTATAGCCATGTCAGGTATTGGAAAATATAATATGTATTAAAAATATTTATTTGCAAATTCTATTGGTTTGGGTAAATGCACGAGTAGCAGAATTGCTCCAGATTTTCTCTGTGGATTTTCACACATAAAACTCACAGTGGATTACAGGAACAATCAATCTCAATTACATTTTACGTGCAAAAGTCCACAGAATAAATCTGCAGCATTCCTGCTACACGTGCATTTACCCAAAGCAGTACAATTTATCAATAAGTCTTTTTTAATACATATGATATTATCTTGAAGTAACAAATGTCAATCACAGCCTGCAGAGATTTTCTACCCTGGAATTGACCTGGGGCCCAATTTTTTCGTTCCACAGCACGTCAAAAAATGTGTTCGGTTTCTGTTGCAGAAATTTTTATCATTAAGTTTAATAAGGAAGTAAAAATAGATTTTTGTTTAGAGAAGCAGAAAAACCCCAATTGACCTGGATAGCCTTATGCCTCATGCATAATGGGACCTATCGCCAGTTATGGGCCCATACTACATTTTCACGTGCATCAGATTTTACGTAGAGACACATAGCGCCACATGTATGAACACTGTGTAGGTCTAAAACTCACTTTGTTGCCCATAGCAACCAATCAGAGCCCATAGCAACCAATCAGCGGGCTCCTTTCATTTCCTCTTGTGCTCTGGAAAAATGAGGGGTGCTCTTATTGTTTGCTATGGGCTCTGATTGGTTGCTATGGGCAACAAAGTAAATTTTAGACTTAGACAGTTTTCATACATGTGGCCCATAGTATGAACAAATGTACTGATATTATGTATTGTTATTACTTATTTTTCAGCAGCATTAATTCCATATCACTGTACAACCAATGCATAACATGAGAGCAGGACATATACAATATTAGTCCTAAGTAAGGTGATACAAGAGGAGAGAGTACCCTGCCCACGAGAGTTTACAGTCTATAATGGAGGTGGGGGGAGGCAAAAGGTGACGGACAGACAGGTGTGTATTATGGTGGTGTAGTGCCGCGGCGTGGTTGTAGGTTGTATGCGATCCTAAAGATAAGGGTTTTTAGGTTGCTTTTGAAACCAGTAAAATTTGAGAAGAGTCTGATGTGTTGGGGCAGTGAGTTCCAGACTGTTGGGGAAGCACGAGAGAAGTCTTGGTGATGATTGTGTGAGGAGCTGACAAGAAGGAAAGGAGATTCCATAGGGGGGAATCTGCAGGCAGAGATGTATAGGGGGACAGGTTATTATACAAAGAATTTCCACCTTTTAGTCATAAATTCTCAAAAAACACTCATCCATTCAGCGGTTAACTTAGTCCTCTGACTGTTGAAGAAAAAGCAATGGCCATGGCATAGCAGTAGTCTATCATGATGTAACAGTCTGTAAATTATGGACGTATAGGTTCCTCGATTGTGTGTGAGCCATCCGCTCTCTAATCCAGCACAGGAATGTGTATGCATGTGAGTCCTTGTTGTTGTCTTGGCGGTGAAGGGGTTATGTGTCTGAGGTCTGATTTCCTCAGGAAGCCTGCTGATGGGTGGGCCTCTGAACGTGTGGATCTGTGTGTGTTTGGTAGGTGTGGGTTCCCTGCTTGGCTGGGAAAATGTCATTTCTGGCTACTTGTATAAAGGATGGAAGGGGGGGGGGGGCAGGGAACAGCTGAAGTGATATTAAGCGCCAGCTGGGGGATCTGAAATCAAAATAAGCTTTGAGAGTTGTATTAATGCACAATTAGAGTACACAATAGTGATTGTGCGGATCAAGGTCATATTGCAGTGGAAAAAACAGCAGAACAGAGTCCTTTCTCAGTTTGTTTTTACAACAACCCTACATGCAATGTGAAAAGTCAGTTTTTCCAGTGAACAGATTGTACATTTTGCACTCGCCGCTTGGATGCTCAGCACTCTGGCCATCTGATATTAACATATAATGCTCGCACATGAAGACAAGTGGAACTGTGAGGCTCGGAGACCTCAAGGTAGACCTCAACCAGTTATGCACGCTATGCCTATATGTGCCTATATCAAAAGCACACAATATTCCATCATTTTCCATATGTATGTACAGCAATGGCAACCCATAATGTGACTCCATTGGAGTCATCACAGTTCATTTTCTAGGGCACGAGTGTCAAACTGCGGCCCTCCAGCTGTTGGGAAACTACAACTCCCATCATGCCCACTGTTATGGATTATACAAATTCATAGTGGGAGTTGTAGTTTCCCAACAGCTGGAGGGCCGCAGTTTGACATCCCTGTTCTAGGGTGTGGAGCGATAGAGGACTGTAGCTACCAAATCACAGCAGCAGTCTCTGTAAGGTACAAGGAACTTTTCTGCTTGGAAAATGCATTCTTAGTAAGAATACTTTACATGGGGCAGATGTGCTGCAGAATCTTCTTGCAGAAACTCTGCATAGTATTGTTAAAACCCACGTCCAAAAATTTGCCCCAATTGGTGCCTACACGGTTTTATTGTAGACTTTTTTTACATTGACTTTAGTGCTTTCTTGCATTGATGTAGAAAATTCCGTGGTAAAATCTGATAAAGTGACATTCTTGACAAATCGGCTGCCAAAATTCAGAAACAATTCTGTGACCAAATCCGTACCAGTTGGTGTGGGTTTAAGCAGAAAGTTTGTTGCGGATCGATCCTATGTGAATGTGCCCCAGTAGTTGGTTTGGATTATTTTGGCAAAGCAACAACTTCTAAGGCTAAATTCAGATGCGTATAGGGTTTTCTACAGAAAATTGGCTGGAAAATCCACATAGAATCATGTGGTTTTGCCTCTGCGGATTTTAATTCAGCAGCTCAAAAATAAAAATTCTTTTGAAATTCAGACTTTCAGATTTTGAGGCAGGAAACCCAAAGAAAAATCTGTAACGCTACATTATCTGCAGATTTTATTGCAACAAATTCATGCACAATCCCTAAAAAATGATAAGCTGCAGATTTTACAATTCGCATTGCAGGGCAAAATCTTGTAAAATATCATCAACTTGCTTTGTACTATAATTCCTTTCGAGGTGGATTTACCTATACACCACTAGATGATGGCTCTAACTAGCCTCCAAGTTATACATGGCTATACCCTGTTTCCCCGAAAATAAGACAGTGTCTTATATTAATTTTTGCTCTTAAAGACGAGCTGAGACTTATTTTTAGGGGATGTTTTTTTTTTTTTCTATGAAAAATAATTCACATTTATTGTTGAACAAAACATCAACCTGTATTAATATCCTGTAGTGATTTCATCACAAACATCAGCGAAAGCAGCCAAACTCTGAATTGCATAAAAAAAAAGCACTATGTCTTATTTTCGGGGGTGTCTTATTTTTGGGGAAATGGGGTAATAGTGTCACACACAGGTTTAGAAGGCCCTACTGTACTTTCCAATGTTCTAACATTGTATGTGTTGGCTTGGTATTGATTTCAGTGTTCCATCAGATGCTGTATTAGTGAAATATTCCTTTCAAGGCTTCTAAAAAAGAATAATTACGCCTTACAGAGGCACACCATATAGCGGCACAGAGATCGCCATAGATTTCTAGAACAGTGACATGTTCGCGCATACAGGCTCCATGAATATAGCTCTGCTGGGTGAATGAGTCCTCTATCCGGCAGACTATCTCTTCTGTCCCTGGATCCCGAAAAATGGCAAAAACTTTGTATTTTACCTGAAGACAAAATGCTCGTTGTAGCCTCTGTTTTCATCCACTCCTTTACAGGTAATCCTTTTACCATGACAGATGATCCAGAATTCTGGTATTTATTAGAACTCTAGGAGAGGATAAAATATTTTAGTGATCATGTAAGTGTCAAGCCAGGAATCGAAACAGCACTCTACTATAATAAGAATGGAAGACAGATGGACTGGTTGTATTGGCTTCACTATCCATTTTTATCCGAAAATCAAATCCACCCCCTTCCCTAAAAAAAAAATTGTACACGTCTACAGGGACATTAGTCAAGGCGTTGGAGTTGGTAGACCTTTCCTTTGCCTTATTTTTTTAAATAGGAGAGGACCATATCTAGTAGCTAAGGCCAAGACCGCTATCATAGGTCTCTAATAGACAGCAATAAATGGTTTCTATTGAGGACCTTAGATCTCCATAGAAAACTGTGAGTGCCCATTTATGTCAATATGCACTGTTGCTTCCAAGTCCTGTAACGTTCGGCAGCTGGCAAGGTGACCCACAGTCATGACTGAGGTTAACCAAACCGGACCACATGATATGCACTCGTATGATAAAGTCCAATGCATACCCCGTGGATCTAGGAGTAAGATGAGATGGTTTGGGGCTCACCAATTGGTTTTGTGTGGACTGACTTGTAAGCCTTTGTCCTATTTTAGCACTCCTTTCCATGCCGTCCACAATAATCCTTTCTTCAGTGTTCTCCGGAGATGGCCGCCTATTGTTTTGTTGTCTGTAATAGTCAGGAAGAGGCTGACGCGGCCTCTCCTGGGAAGTCGTATTTGTGTTGCTGTAATAAATTCAGAGCATATTAATTCCTAAACAGAGTATAAATGTGCCAGACCACAAGCACTCCATGCTTAAAAACCAAAGACTTTTATTGGATTATTCCGTTAATAAGCCATTTATTTCATGTGAGATCGGAATAAACGGAGATATGTGTATAGTAATTACATAGTGAAATTGTTGGCTGGTCCTTGGCTGCTTGTATACTGCAAAAAAATGGAAAGATAGTGCCCAGAGTTGTGCAGGAATAGTTTAATCCACAGCTTAGCCCAAGGTGGACAAACCCAGACAGCCAATGTGCCCAAAATGAGCTTTTTTGTATTTTAAGGAATTAGTAACTGGTTGGCCATCAGATATTACAAATTGCCTACTAGAGCAGCCAGATGGCCTCCTAGATCAGAGATGTGTCCGTCACCACTGTCTTTTTCCTATGAACATTAAGCGACATATAAGACCCCATTTTACACTGCAGTATTAGACATAAGTGTTTTAAATTAATAGGGAATGGGTTTAAAAGATGGAAGACATAGAAAGTTGTTCAGATACGGCCCCTCTACGTCTTTTGCATATCATTTTTTGGCCCAAAAAACTTTTTTTTTTTAAGGTTTAATGTGTTTTTATTGCTGTATTTTCTGGATAATGTGTTCTACTACATGCAATTTTTTGTTTTTTTATGCATTTTTTTTCTATCACAAACTATGGGCCACATATATGAAAACTGTCTAGGTCTAAAATTCACTTTGTTGCCCAGAGCAACCAATCCAGGCGCCCCTCTCATTTCATAGGAGTGCTCTGGAAACATGAAAGGGGCGCTCTGATTGGTTGCTATGGGCAACAAAGTGAATTTTAGACCTAGACAGTTTTCATATATGTGGCCCTATGTGATCAATCACATGATTTGCAATGTGAAAAAGTTCTTCAAAGATGCTTAAAAAATGCAACACACATGCAGACATTTTTGCTGCAGAAAAAAAATGGTTGTCTATGGGAATAAAACCACCAACAACTGCCTATAAACAACTACCGTGACTTATGAAAAAAATTAACACCTACCAAAAGATCAGCCAAAGTGCAAAATAAATATGCAAAAATAAAAAAACATCTGTAATGTATTTTAGATTTGCCTATTGACTTTTAGGTAATGCCTGGCTGCTGCAATTTTTGCCCACCCCCCTCCCCCTCTCCTAAAAAATTGCGGGACGTATTTCACCTGCAATTACGCCGTGTGCTCAGGGGTGGGGAGGGGGGGCAGCCCACCCGCCCCATAGACATTCATTATTCTCGGCGCGTATACACATGTCACTTCTCTCCCCGTTCGACATATTGTGCGAGCGGGGAGAGGAGACGTAATCCATAGTTCTCTATAAGAACTGTGGATTACCATTATGACTGGGACGTATCTCGCACCGTATTTAGCGCAGTACGGCGCGAAATAGGGGGCCAGATAAATCCCATTTTAAGCCGTGTGAACATAGCCTTAGGGCAACATATATGAAAACTGTCTAGGTCTGAAACTCACTTTGTTGCCCATAGCAACCAATCAGAGTGCCCCTTTCATTTCATATAGTGCTCTGGGATAATGATAGGGGCGTTCTGATTGGTTGCTATGGGCAACAAAGTGAATTTTAGACCTAGACTGTTTTAATACATGTGGCCCTTAGTGTTTTTTGCAATGTGTGATACCAGCCATATCGTTTTTCCATATGTAATTTCAACTCTTGGTTTCAGCTTACAAATATTAATGCAAAATACTGATCAAAATGTAGAAAAGTGGTCATGAACATACAATTGGCTAACAGCAGCCCCCCCTGACCGTACCGGATACATGTTCAAATATACCAAATGAGAATGTTATTTCTATGGTTGAAGCTGATAAGTGGCTGTCGGGCACAACTTCTTATCTTGGGTGAAATTTGATCAACACAGACTGCTGATTACCATAGACCTAAGATTGATGGTGGATCCACTAAATTTGGGAAGCTTGTTGTTTAGAGAACCTGCAGGAATTTAAGGCTAGGCTCACACGGTGTAATTGCAGGACGTATTTCGCCCCGCAATTACACCGTGTGTCCGTGGGCAGGGCGGGGGGTCTGGCAGCCCGCCGGCCCCATAGACATTCATTATTCTCGCTGCGTATACGCCGTGAATAATTGACATGTCACTTCTCTCTCCGCTCGCCGTATTTCACGAGCGGGAAGAGGAGGCGGAATCCATAGCTTTCTATGAGAACTGTGGATTACCGTAATGACTGGGGCGTAATTCGCGCAGTACGGCGCGAAATATGGGGCGAGATACGTCCCAGTATAAGCCGTGTGAACATAGCCTAAGAGTGTAAGGTGCTACCTAAAAACCATATATCTCCGTTATTTATCAATGTCATTGTACGTGCTACAGCCCATAATTTTCTACATCACAAAACATCTTCGTTTACTGCTTTCACTTTCTATGTAAGGCATGGATCTGCAGACTGTTTGTGGGGCGACTGATCGTATGATTGATCGTTTCTCCTCCAATCAGAGTACATTGACCTGTAGGAAAGGCCCTTTAAATGAGCGCCAAGCAGCTTGTAAATAACATTGATCAGCACTTCTTTTTTCACTATTCGTCCCATGTGAAAGAGCCTTTACATACAAGTCACCTCTGGATTGTATCGCTCAATCTTGTGGAGCGTATGCCACTGTGCTCTGTAATGAGCCCATTTTTAATGCGCTGAGATACCCATATGCCCAGGGGCGTAGCTACAGGGGGTGCAGCGGTAGCAGTCGCTACCGGGCCCTGCAGCCTGAGGGGGCCCTATAAGCTCTTCTACCACATAAGAAAACATCAGTATTGCAGATGGCGCATGGTAACTGGGGGGCCCCATTTCACTTTTTGCACCAGGGCCCAACAGCTTGAAGTTACGCCTCTGCATATGCATCTGTAACTGCAGAACGTTTGTTTGACCTGTGGGCCATATATTAAGGCCTCGTTCACACGGCTTATTCTGGGACTGATTGGAGCCGTCCTGCGAGCCGTATTTGCGCTGCAGTACGGCGCCAATCCGTCCCAGTAACTACGGTAATCCACAGTTCTCATAGAGAACTATGGATTCCGTCTCTCCTCCCTGCTCGGCGAATACGCCGAGGGGGGAGAAAGTGACATGCACATTATTTACGGCGTGTACGTGCCGTAGATAATGAATGCACGGCTGCCGGCGTAATTGCGGGGCAAAATCCGTCCCCGCAATCACGCCGGCAATAAGCCGTGTGAACGAGTCCATTGCCAAACTGGTGCACAAGGCAGTAAATAATCCTACCCCTATGTCATCAGAGAGTTCATTGTAATTACGGTCACATCTCCAACACTGCGGAGAAATCGCGTCTGCCGCCATCGCCAAGATCTGATGTGTTTGTTTCTGCTGCTCATTCCTTGCTCTCGCACAGTCGTTTCCTCCTCTCCTGCCGTCATTGTTTTACATGTCCGAGACACAGAGACGTCCCGCCGAGAAGGACTTTACGTGTTTTTTTTATTTTGCTGATTGCTCCAGAATTTAGCTTCTCATCTCCTTATCTCAAGTTTTATTTTAACGAAGTCTTTCTGTGATCTGTAAACACGCAGAGCGGTACAAACGTAATGACAAGTGACATATATCCAGAGGAAGGGACAGCGAAGAAGCAAGGCACTGTCTGCAAATGAAGCTGGTGTGGATCATAGAACAAGGATTGTGGTATATAACTAATGAGGCAAGCTGTGTGCTGGAGAAGGAAGGGAGGTAGCTTATCTGTCAGGATGCAATAGAATACATGACGGCCTTTCATCTGCTGGGACTAGCTGCTGTATACAGATCCTAGCAGGAGCCAGACCAGCAGAATTTTTTACTAACCTGTCACCCAAGTCCTATTTGCTTTCTTCAATAAAAAGTGACAGCAATGCATACAGTATATATGCTTGACAGCGTGACATTAGCAAGGAAGGAAAAGCATTGTCAATGTTATATACAAAGTATTTAAATGGAACCTGTCACATTGAATGAGCAGCTCTATCTGTAGGATGCAAGTTAAAGAGCAGATTAATATATACTTTGGTCGGAAAACATTCTAGTTTATTTATTTGAATTTCTGCTGATACTGGCCTTAGGAGACCAGTGGGTTATCTCTGTCTGCACGCTCATTAGGTAAGGGTATGATAACACGGCGTGTTGGATCCGTTTTTCATAACATGAAAAACGCAAAGAAAACTGCATCCAAAAGATGCAAATGTGTTTTTGGATACATTTTGGATGCATCTTTGGATCCGTTCTTCAATGCGTTGTCTTTCAAATCACAGACATTCAAATTTTGATCCATGCGTTTTTCGGATGCGAAAAGCTCATCCAAAACGTACCCAAAAGTGTGTGTGTTTTTGGATCCGTTTCTCAGGCTCCAAAAGCGCACTCCATTGTTTCCTATGGGGATTTCACTTGTGTAAGACGCAAGTAGATTTGACGTGACAAACCTTTAAACGGATCCGAAAAACGCATCGAAAAGACACGAGTAAACACGCATCGGCGATCACTCGTCTGAAAGGCAATGCGTGTTTTACATGCGTTTCTGGGTCCGTTTTGGGTCCGAAAAGCAAATCCAAAAATGGATCTGAAAAACGCTGTGTGGACATACCCTAACTCCACCGACTGGACTCTAAGCCAAGAATCATCCGGAATTGAACTCTAGAAATGGCACGTTTTACTGAATAAGACGGAATACCCCAGAAATGATTTATCCGTTTACTCCGCTCTTCCTGCTCCATAAAATGTATCTGGTAGACTAGACGGCTTGTGGAACTTGACTGGTTCCCTTTAAGTTAACCTGATAACGACAATGATATTAAAGTACCACAAATCTTCAGGAGGACGGAGGACATCAATAGAGTCTAAGTTAGGTTTTGTCCACAGGATGAGTAGTTCAAGTCGAAATCTGCTTGGATGGCAACTTGAAATACTCGTCAAAAACTGAAAGTAAATCATTCCCATTGACGTCAGTAGATGCAGTGTAGGTCATAAAATGCATATTTTCGGCAGTTGGTTTTTCCGCTATAAAAGAACTTGTTCATTCTTTGGTCAGAAGACGCCTGGAAATTGACTATTGATGAGAAATGAGGATGGCTCAAAACTTTGGGTAAAACATGCCCCCAACATGTGTATGGGGTTCTTAACACGTCCAAAACCACGTCGAATAGAATGGAACTCGTTTCTGGCTGTGCACCACGCGTAAAAGATAATGACCCTAAATCCACAACCAATACCATGTGAAGTAGTCACTGAAAAACGCGTTGTCTGGCTTTTAACGGCAGAGTCGGAAATTTTACTCGTCGTGTGGATGTATCCTAACTCACCACAAGACGAGCTCAATTCTCATAATATAATATACACGTCTCATCCATGGATAAGGCTTAAAGGTGTGTTCATACATTCTGATTTTTTGATGCAGTTTTTTAATTCCAAAGCCAAGGAGATGTCGAAGTCTTTCCTTAATATATGCCTTCCATTTGGATCCATTTCGGCTTCAAAAACAGCCTTAAAGAATCTGGAACTTGTGAACACACTACAAAACAGGTTTTCCCACTGTAAGAAGTGATGGCGTCGAGCGAGGATATGCTCTTATTTCATTGGTGTCGATCCAAATTCAAGAGCTCCCACCGGTCCTCAGGATGAGCAGCGCCTTCAAATATGTAGCACACACAAAAACAAATATACGACTAAATAGGCTCACCCTACTTCTCAGCTGGATAGTTCTTGCAGTCCTATGTAAATGTCCTTAGTAGGCAGGTGCACAGATCCCACGGCTTCCAAGCTCTATATGAAAAATATGGACCAGCATATACTAAAGGACTTTTTCTTTGTTGCAAAATTCTGTACATACAGGTGATGCAGTAAAACAGGCAGGTAAACGCAGACGTTTCGGTAGTAGACACTGGTCCATGTTTTTCATATATCTTCAAATATGTACCCTGGCTATCTGCTGTTCAAGGAACCACATTACAGGCTCCATTCACATGATTTAAGCTTTGTGATATAAGAGGTTGCAGGGTGCACAACTTCCATGGAGAAGCGCAGACAGGACCCTAGTAAAAGTTTTGAGAGGTTGGACCCCCACCATTTATAATATGTCTACACAGCACTGGTTTTTGGTCGGATTTTTAAGCTATAGACCGCAATAGAAAATCCGACCTGAAGTTTACACAGCTCGGATTGCTTTTCTATTGTTGGATTTCCTAAACTGCTGGAATCCACCGGAATATAGAACATGTTCGATGTCTCGGCAGATTCTAGTACAGTAATGTATACTGGGTCAGCCGAAAGCCGACCGCTGTTTGTGGTGCAAACCCGCACCATAAAATGGGGGCACGACGATTGTAAAATACCGGCGGATTTTCAACATCAATTTACAGTTGCCGTGTAGACATGGACTAATAATATGCCACAATGTTAGAAATTAAACGTGCTCCCACCTGCCCCAATGTCACAACTCCCAGAGACTGGTACATACAAGTTTTAAGAAATTAGAATTAATTTTATGATTTAATCGAAGGATGAGTGTTTATAGGGAACATTACCCAATAAGTTAGTAGAAATGTCTTTTGTGTCTAACTGTGCACATATATATATATAGGCATAGCTGATGTTAATTGTACCGCAAACCACCAGCCGTCTTCCTCTGAAAATTGATGATGTGGTCGATGATATGTGCCAGCTGCAGTTATGAGGAATAGGGTGACTGAGAATGACTTGCTGGGGAAATCGGCATTGTTATCCACCGCTTGTAGAGTCTACCAGGACCAGGCGTGAGATGATGAGGAGGTTCTGCTTAGAATTTATAGTTTACTCATCCCCGGGCTACTCAAATATAAGACTGCCAGGGATTAAAAGACTACAGCTAATAAGCCTAGTTCAAGGTGGGTTAATATGGTGGGAAGTAGTGCACTTCGGGTTCATACAGCCGATCTCTAGTCATTTTTTCAGACCGGAAAAAAGGAAGTGTATCTGATCAATGAGTAATAACACTTCCTGTCTGGAAAAAGGATGGCAATTTTTCAGCAATCACTAAGAAAATTCGGGTCTGGCTGAACCAACCCTACCAAACTTTACGGGTATGTTCACACGGCTTATTATCTTGTCTAATTGCGTGCGTATTTCGGTGTGTGTTGCACTTAATACATAGTGAAATGCGCGCCACAATTACTGTAATTCTTAGCTCTCATAGACATCTATGGATTATGCATCCCCCCCCCCGCGTACAATACTATAGTATTGTATGCGCTGGGGGAGATTTAATATGTCAATTGTTAGCGGTGAATACGCGCCACTGACAATGCATATCTTTGGGGCGCACCGCCGCCAACCGCCCCCTTATCCGTGCTTTGTATCAGCGCGTGGTTCCAAAATACCCGGCGTATTGCGGCGCGTACTATATGCACCGCAATAAGCTGTGTGAACATAGCCTAAAGCACAACGCTTATGGCAAGGGTATGTTCACGCGGCGTTTTGTATCCGAAAATTGCATCCAAAAGCACTGCGTCAATCGGATCCAAAGCACCTCCATTACACAGGTGCATGTTTGGATGTATTTTAGCTGCAGCAGACATGGACCCTATAGTTTTAAATAGTAGATCTGCTGCGTCTTTCGGATAAAGAATTGCTATCCGAAAGACGCAAGTAAACACGCATCGGTGATCACTCGTCTGAACTCCGATGCGTGTTTTATATTGCAAGCAATGTAAATCACACTGCACATTGTTAGATGCATGTTTGTGTCCGTTTAGGGTATGTTCACACGGCGTAATTGCGTTAATTCATAGCTCTCATATAGAACTATGAATTACATTTCGTCTCCCCCAGCGTACAATACGATTGTATTGTACGCTGGGGGAGAGAAGTGACAGGTCACTTATTCGTGGCGCTTACGTGCCCGCTGCTAGTGACAGCGAATGGAGCTGGCCGGTAAATATGTTCATAGATGCCGTGCACCAAGCAATCCGAATGGGTGATGGAGATGGAAAATATAATGCAAGGTTCTGAGGAAACCTCTGATATTTTATGAAATATAAAAAAATTTGTGATGTAGACCTAAGAGTGAGGAAACCCGGCAGCTTACCAGTGAGTCCAGTGCAACCCTCTGCAGCAATCTGTTTCTGGTGCTGCACTGTGTCCAGTCTTGCCTTGTTTGTTCCTCACAGTATTTATAGCAGGTGAGTCATAAAATGAAAAATGTTGTTCGTTTCACAAAAAAAAAGTGATTACTGTACCCAAGTGCCTCATGCTTTGCTCTAACAGCAAAACCAATGTGGTGTGACTGGGGGACAGCATTTCTGATGCAGTTAAGCATTGCCCTCCTACTTTATAATCCCCATTTTGGATAAGTAGCAGAGCTGGATCTGTAAACTGCAGTATTGCATGATGAACATTTGAAGGATAAGCTCGGCTCTACTTCATATGCAGAAGAAAGTCATTAGAGAGGGGCAGCTTAAAACCTCCTTCCAGACGCGGATCAATCCAATACCTCTGCATTCTGGTCATTTCATTTCTGTACGTCTTGAAGCCTGGGGATCAATAATTCTTATTAATCTGGCTGATGCCAATGTACATTATGTAATGGTAAATCAATTTGGTGTTATTTACTTCTAAGAGCTACGTTCTCCATAGACTATAGGGAGAAAGCTGCTTGTAGAGTTAATCTCCCACAAAAATCCTTCACAGAAACCACAAATGTATAGTAAGGAAAGAGTGGGACCGCAGCACAAGCTAGAAAACCATGCTACAAGCCATGTGGCGGCTGTGATTACAGGGCTTCCCTGGGGTTTCATTGGACAAGGTTTCCTAAACGAAAAAATCCAGATTGTTATCATATGAGCCAACACCCTTCTACGAACAGCCCAACATATGAGAACGTGTAGTATTGGTTTATTCGAGCTAGCACCCTCGCTCCCCTCCAATCCATCCTAAACTCTGCTACCCGTCTGATTCACCTCTCTCCTCGCTACTCCTCTGCCTCTCCCCTCTGCCAATCCCTTCACTGGCTTCCCATTGCCCAGCGAATTCATTTCAAGCTACTAACCCTGACCTACAAGGCTCTCCATGACCTCTCCCCTCCATACATCTCTGCCCTAATTTCCAAATATCTCCCCTCACGCAATCTCCGCTCCTCACAGGACCTTCTCCTCTGCTCTCCCCTTATCAGCTCCTGAAACAACCGTCTCCAAGACTTCTCCCGTGCTTCACCCACACTCTGGAACTCACTACCCCAACACATCAGACTCTCCTCCACTTTCATCAGCTTCAAAAGCAACCTGAAAACCCATTTCTTCAGGCTTGCCTATAACCTTCACTAAACTTGTCACTACTTCCTCCACAGACATGTCTGCCCCTCACCTCCTGTCTCTTTCCGCCTCCTTGTAGATTGTAAGCCCTCGCGGGTAGGGTCCTCTCTCCCTTTGTCGTGCCAATTGTCATCCCTTATCACTCTATGTAATGTATGTAACCCCCTCGAATGTACAGCGCCCTGGAATCAATGGCGCTTTAAAATAAATAATAATAATAATAATAATAATTCTCCATTTCCCTGTGTGACAAGGGCTTTGCAGATAGAACAGCAGACATGATGGATGCAGTTTAAGCCTGGGATAAAATGACTAAACTGCGGTGCTTCAGAGCACAGGCCTATAGCGCCTCCCTCCGCCTCTCACTCAGGCACTGGCAAAGTTCATTTAAAGGGGTTTTGCCAAGAAGTGAGTTCCTCACCTAACAGGCTGATACTCCGTCTTGAGGCTTGAAAAAAAGGGCGTTGTGTTTCTATGTTTAAAAAAACAAGTACCTCCTCTGTGACGTCATCGCTCCACCTCCCATGCACGTTCCTGATACTCAGTCTCTGTAGTTGAGCAAACATGGTGTTGCTAATCCACAGAGGAGACCTGTATTGTGAACAAGCTATATGCGTCTTATTTCTCCCTCTTATTTTCTCAGGTGAGAAGATAAGCTCAGCAGGCAGCCTTCTTTCATTCCTTCAGGAACTGCTGCAGGGTGAGAGGGAGGGGAGCTGAGCAGGGAGCGTCTGCATGTTTACTCAGATAATTACATTACAACCAGTGGATTCTCTATACAAAAGAAAAAGGATCTTTCTCCCCAGTCCCTTCAAAGCTGGTTCATGTTCCCTGTCATCATATAAGAAGTGCAAACAACGCAAGCTCGGCCCGATCAGCTCTTGTCAGCTCCTGGTCGTGTGTAATGTAAACTGGGCTGTAGCTCTCACAGGCTTCACTTTTTGTAATCACATATATTTAGAAAAGTGATTAAATACCCATTTTGGAGGATCCCACGTCAGCATTACATCGTGGCAAAACCCCTTTAAGATTGCCGCTGATGTATAACAGGCCTATAGCGCCTCCCTCCTCCTCTCGCTCAGGCACTGGCAAAGTTCATTTAAGATTGCCGCTCATGTAGTAATTGCTCAATTAGCGCAAAGTTTATTTTTTCTTTAGCTCATTGGGGAGTAAAAATCAACAAGACAACCTTGTGCACACTCATTAATTAGATGCATGTGAAGCTCAGTGCTGATGGGGCGATAGGGGCGACTCATAGCCCCCAGATTGAATACATGCCCCCGGTCAGGATAGATGAGCGTGTGGCCGGCCACTGCATTGTGTGTCCTGACCTTTCATACATGGAGCTCCGGTCACAGCAGGTCCTGGCACTGGACATATGTAATAATGGTGCAGGATTTCTATTTACCTCGCACTTTCCTCGCTCCGATCCCATCTGCTGTGTGACAAATCAAATGTTTGCTTCTGACACAATAATTAATAAATACAGACAAACCCACAGCCCTGCCAGCAATTACTGCTCCATCAGATTCTGTTTCGGATGATTACAGCTATTTTACTTGTTAATTAACCAACCCAGTTAAAGTGAACCTTTTACATTGTGCGGGAAAGTTATCCCTTTGCATTAAACGTACATCCATGCATCCTGTCCTATCTCTCCTGATAGGCTGCCAGCGCTGGTTGCTATAGCTACAGACCTGGCTTCTACTGCAGTGTAGTAGTATCCAGTATACACGCCCCTGAATTCAAAATGAAACCAAAAAAACAGGACTGAGGTGAGATGAATCAATGTAGTGAGACAACCCCTTTAATGGTGGATTTTACGTTTAGCACAGCAGGATGGCTGTCATCCAGTGGTCTGCAGACTGACAGCCGCCTGCTGGGACTTGTAGTTTTACAACAGTTGGGGAGCAGATTGCAGGCCACTGCTGTAGACATATATAGATCATGAGAGTAATGACTGGAGGCTTTTCGTTGATGTGACAGGTGCTCTCTTGTGATGGTAATGATGGCTACAGGATTATTCTGTCTGTGGGGTTGTCTTTCAGGATACAGACAGGTGTTTGGGGTAGTGAGTCTACAATGGCTTTACATATACAATTCCCCTCAAATCTCCATGAAATGAGGTTTGTAGGTAGATACAAATATTAATTACATGATAAAAGGGACATAAACAGGGAATGATGGGATTTTTATACATTAAACTGAGAATGAATTAATTCTCTAAAAAAGTTGTTTTTCTTGGAGACTGATTGATGGTATTTATATGGTACCTCCAGAATACAGAAGATATTAGAACAGTCTGTATTTTTTTTCTCATTGATTTTATATAAATATTCACTCACAGAAGGACCACATGGATCCATAGACATCCCTGGGCCCTGTATTACTGGCTCCTCTCCTCTATCATATAACCCTATATATCACAGAGCTCAGCTTCTCTCCTCTATATCATATAACCCTATATATCACAGAGCTCAGCTTCTCTCCTCTATATCATATAACCCTATATATCACAGAGCTCAGCTTCTCTCCTCTATCATATAACCCTGTCTATATCACACAGCTCAGCTTCTCTCCTCTATCATATAACCCTATATATATCACAGAGCTCAGCTTCTCTCCTTTATCATATAGCCCTATATATCACAGAGCTCCGCTTCTCTCCCTCTATCATATAACCCTATATATCACAGAGCTCAGCTCCTCTCCCTCTATCATATAACCCTATATATCACAGAGATCAGCTCTCCCTCTGTCATATAACCCTATATATCACAGAGCTCAGCTTCTCTCACTCTATCATATAACCCTATATATCACAGATCAGCTCCTCCCTCTATCGTATAACCCTATATATCACAGAGCTGAGCTCTCTTCCTCTATCATATAACCCTATATATCACAGAGTCAGCTCCTCTCCCTCTATCATATATACCTTATATATCACAGAGCTCAGCTTCTCTCCTCTATCATATTAACCCTATATATCACAGAGCTCAGCTCCTTCTCCCTCTATCATATAACCCTATATATCACAGAGCTCAGCTTCTCTTCTCTATCATATAATCCTATATATCACAGAGCTCAGCTGCTCTCTTCTATCATATAACCCTATATATCACAGAGCTCAGCTTCTCTATCATATAACCCTATATATCACAGAGCTCAGCTCCTCTCTTCTATCATATCTTGCTCACAAGGCGTATATAACCCTATACACGGTTCAGCTCCTCTCCCTCCTATCATATATTCTATATATCACAAGCTCAGCTCCTCTCCCTCTATCAAAATAACCCTATATATCACAGAGCTCAGCTTCTCTCCTTTATCATATAGCCCATAAAATTCACAGAGCTCAGCTCCTCTCCCTCTATCATATATCTCTATATATCAAAAGAGCTCAGTTCCTCTCGTCTATCATATAACCTATATAATCACAGAGCTCAGCTTCTCTCCTCTATAAATAAAAACCCTATATATCACAGAGCTCAGCTCCTCTCTTCTATCATATAACCCTATATATCACAGAGCTCAGCTCCTCTCCTTCTATCATATCTTGCTCACAAGGCAGAATAAACTACCTTACAGGTTCCCTTTAAGATCAGACTTTAATGCTCTATCATTCTTCTATTTTGGGAAGGTTTTGTATTAGAAGCTTACACAGAAAGGTCAACTGTTTTATCGGTTTATTTTTATGGAAATAGATTTAATAAAATGTATTGAATGAATTGATATAATGTTCTTTGTTGGAAAAGATTCAGTAGAACTTGGGGCTTAATCAGATAAATCCCTGCTTATTCTGCGTTAAGGAGTCCAATGGGCGGTCTTATCAGTGATTAATGTCCTGCATACAGAGATGGCTGTCAATCACTGATCACACCGCCTACTTTACTCCTTTACCCAGAATAGACAGGAATTTAAAGGGGTTGTCTCACTACATTGATTCATCTGACCTCAGTTCTGTTTCATTTTGAATTCAGGGGCATGCTTACTGGCTTCCAGTAGGCTGCAGTAGAAGCCAGGACTGTTGCTATAGCAACCAGCGCCGGCAGCCTATCAGGAGAGATCAAACAGGTCTGTAGCTATAGCGACCTGAGGAGCTGATGCAGCCCATACAAAAGGAGATATCTAGGAATAGGTAGGACACTGTTAATAGACATACATTGCAAAGTGACTTGTTTTTGCAAGATTTTTAACATAAAAAGCAATCCTTGTAGTGAGACAACCCCTTTAAGTCTTTCCCCACAGAAGTGTATGTCGGTCTGCTCAGCTCTATGACATGCTACCAGCAGATCCGATGGCATTTTCACATCTATCTGCACCAGAGGGGTAACTTCAAGCCCTTGGGCCCTAGTGCAAAAAGTGAAATGGGGGCTCCCCAGTTACCCTGCACCTTTACAATGCTGGTGTCTCCTTATGTGGCAGATGGGCTTTTGGGCCCCCTCAGGCTGCAGGGCACCCCCTGTAGCTACGCCCCTGATCTCCACTCCTGTCCCGCCCGTTCAAGTAGCTGCTGTGAATGCAGACTTGGCTGCACTTGCAGGGTTCTCGACATTTACTTTTTTGGAGGTTCCAAAACCAGTCAAGCATGCGTGTCACCTGATCGGGAGGGGCTGGAGTACGGGGTCCCCCATTCTGGAAGAGGGTGCGAGTCCCAGAATTCTTTGTGTTGAGGCTACTTTGTCTCTGCGTCGTTTCTCGTAGCTTCCTATAAGAATGTTTCTGAACATGTAAGTTAATTAGGAGAATAAGCTTTTGATGAATGGTGGCGAGTGCTGACAGGCTGATGGAACGCAGGGAGCTCACTTGGTACCTTTGGCAATAACTCACCACCGAATTATGTTGATTTAATTTATTTGCTGCGGAAACCTTCCAGTGACATCTTTTTGATTAAATTGATCAAGCGACATAAATATTTATAGGAATTTCGGTAAAGCCGCGTCATCAAAGAGCTCCTCCTATACCGGTTCGGTGACATTTCGAGCCCAGGTCACACCTCCATAAGGACGATGTCGTCGTACTTACAACTAAATATCACATCAGAGCGCTCGTATTACACTTATTTCATGGATTAGATAACTGTCAGAGGACTGGGCTACATAGAAGACTTGTAGAAGGGGAAGGTTTGTGACAGTAAGATCCATTCCATGTGTACAGGGCTGCAAGCCGTATCCACATCCATAAGAGGATCGCAGAAATCTCTGCAACAAATCTGCTGCATGTGAATATGCCTTTAGCTGCAGCAAAAATCTGCTGTTGGCGTCCTACAATCTTATTGCCTATAATTTAGCAGTGAATTTAAAGGGGATGTATCACTTCTTTGGTTCGTGTGTATCATTGTGCTCTCAACTTCTCAGCTCTACAAATCCAGGGGCGTTTCTTTCCATCCTAGCTGGGTGTTTCTTAACTGAAGGGGGATGACATCATTCCCCCTTCACTGTTCATGCTCGCTCCCGAGTCCCCCTTCCCCTCCCCGAGTCCACATGTCACTGTGTCGTTCTCCCAATGCAGTCTTATTTTGTAAGTATGTTTACATACCACAGGCTTGCATTCAGTCCAGACAATCTTCTATGAACTCCTCTCACAGCTGGAGGTTTGTTACAACAGATCTCACTGCTATGTTTACAGGCAGGAGCATTTAGGCATCGAGGCACAATTATGCTGTTTTCTGATTGTAGAAGCCCTGCATTATTATTGTGTTTCTTCTGGCTGTGCAGAGTGAAACTGCTGTCGGTCCCTTACTTTGAGTGAGAGAGGCAGCCTAATGCTCCGTCTATGTTTGCATTAGGCACCGTTGCACCATTCTGCTGTTTTCCGATTGGAGAAGCAGGTGAAGTGGCTCTGTGTTTCTGCTGGCTTTGCATAGTGAAATTGTGCCGGTCCCTTACTTTGAGTGAGAGAGGCAGGAATGCACGCTCCCGTGAATACGACCGGGGGCCAGACAGAATGTAAATTAGTAGAGCCGGCAGCCAATGAAAGGAAAGGAGGTGGAATCCGACCGGCACTGGGGAACAGTGTTTACAGAAACAGAAGATAAGGGAGACAGTGAAAACTAGGCAGCTTTGCTAATGACATCCAATTACAAAGTTGCTTGTATTCATTGTCCCCTTATTCTGAAGACCATTTAATGTAATGATACAACCCCTTTAAAGGTTGTGAAGTTCCAGGCCAGGCATTCTCAAAGCCATTCTCAGGCCAGCTGTTGGGAAACTACAATTCCCATCATGCCCACTGTTATAGATTATATAAATACATGATGGGAGTTGTAGTTTCCCAACAGGGCCACAGTTTGAGGATGCCTGTTCCAGGCTCATGAGTCTCTGTGTAGGGAATTGTCACTTCCATTGCTGACTGTTGGCCAAACTTTTATACTGACAAGCCGGCTTAGTCCTGCACATGTGGCAAATGTCTGTTTGTTGGCTAAGGCAATTTTTCTTGGCAATAACGTGCCCTCTATGGTGCAGACATAACTACTAGACATTCTCTGCTGTTAAATCCCCATATGGTTCTATAGTGATTTAGGTTTCGTTAGGAAGAACCATATCTTGTGGTCCGGTTCCAGACATCAGTTCGTAACATAAGACCGTATTGTAGCTCTGTAAATCTTTATTTTTCTGTAGGAATAAATTACATTGCATGCACTCAAGAAGTACTCTATAATGAACCTCGGTGGAAGCTCACCCGCGAGCGTGCAGTAACAATAGGTTGCCCCCATAGAAGTTAATGAGATTGTGTGCAATTGCAATTCATTGCTTGAGGCTCCACGTATTTTTATGTGAAATGTTTAAAAAAAAAAAATAAGGCTTTTCTGTGTCTATTCCTAATAGATCCTTTAGATCCAGACCCTGCCGATGTGATTTACTGGAAGATCCAACCAATTATCATTACATTTTGTTTGGAAAATAACTGTTTTACAGAAGTGCATGCAGTGATTGCGTGGTCTAAAAGCGCCTCTCTACAGTACAGTGCAGTACTACATGTCCTGTACTGCTCTTTTATGAATTAGTGAAGTGCATGTAGTGATTGGCGGTCTAGTAGCTCCTCTCTACAGTACAGTGCAGTGTTACATGTCCTGTACTGCTCTTACATGTATTAGTGAGGTGCATGCAGTGATTAGTGGTCTAGTAGCCTCTCTACAGTACAGTGCGGTACTACATGTCCTGTACTGCTCTTACATGTATTAGTGAGGTGATGCAGTGATTGGAGTCTATAGCTCTCTCTACAGTACAGTGTGGTACTACATGTCCTGTACTGCTCTTACATGTATTAGTGAGGTGCATGCAGTGATTGGTGGTCTAGTAGCTCCTCTCTACAGTACAGTGCAGTACTACATGTCCTGTACTGCTCTTACATGTATTAGTGAGGTGCATGCAGTGATTGGTGGTCTATAGCTCCTCTCTACAGTACAGTGCGGTACTACATGTCCTGTACTGCTCTTACATGTATTAGTGAGGTGCATGTAGTGATTGGCGGTCTAGTAGCCTATCTACAGTGCAGTGCAGTACTACATGTCCTGTACTGCTCTTACATGTATTAGTGAGGTGCATGCAGTGACTGACGGTCTAGTAGCCCCTCTCTACAGTACAGTGCAGTACTACATGTCCTGTACTGCTCTTACATGTATTAGTGAGGTGCATGCAGTGATTGGCGGTCTAGTAGCTCCTCTCTACAGTACAGTGCGGTACTACATGTCCTGTACTGCTCTTACATGTATTAGTGAGGTGCATGCAGTGATTGGTGATCTAGTAGCCTCTCTACAGTACAGTGCGGTACTACATGTCTTGTACTGCTCTTTTATGAATTAGTGAAGTGCATGTAGTGATTGGCGGTCTGTACTTTTACAGTACAGTTGCAGGCCTACATGTTTTCTGCTCTTATTATTAGTGAGGTGCATGCAGTGATTAGTGGTCTAGTAGCCTCTCTACAGTACAGTGCGGTACTACATGTCCTGTACTGCTCTTACATGTATTAGTGAGGTGCATCCTGTGATTTGCGGTGGTCTAAAAGCCTCTCTACAGTACAGTGCAGCACTACATGTCCTGTACTGCTTTTTATATGCGTCCAGATGAGCGGCTCTTTTTAGCACCAGTTGGGCCCCCGTTTTTTTTTTCTTGTGGGGCATTGTGTATAAAGTATATGACCCAAAGAAACTCCTGTCCTCAGAAAGGGATTTCCAGCTTCCAGCAGCTCTTTTTGATGTTATATGTAAGGACTTGCTTTATCTGGATTAGTATCTGCTTCATTTTTTTTTTAATCTTATATTTTAAATAATGTTGGGTGACATTTTGGGGTTTCAAAACCATTTTCCAATTTTCCATAGAGTTATAGTTTTAACATATAGTGGTCTTCCGTAGAAGAAATATTATTATTGTATGTTGAGGAAGCTCTGTATTTTAATAGAGAGGAGAGCAACCTCGAATAGAATCTGTAAACCCCTGTTCCTCCCAACATGGGTCATCAGGACAGTATTTGGTGGGCCCCATTGACATGGCTGCCACCGACACAATGCAGGTCTGTTGTTTTAGTCCCTTAGGCCACGTCCCCACGGAACCGGTTTGCGGCCGATTTTTCAGACGGTTTGCGGTTTTGCAGACCGTCTGAAAAATCGTCCGCAAACTAACATCGGGGCGCTATGGAAAACCCGTTCAGCAGTCCCCACTGTATGGGTTTTCCGCCCGGCCGCCCGAAAAACATTGCACATGTTCCTTCTTCCGTCTGGTTTTCGGGCGGAATATGAACATATCAATGGGACTGGGAAGGGCTTTTCTCCGCTAATCGCAGAGAAAAGCTGCCCCCGGCTGCCGTGGGGACGGCACTAAAACAGGGCAAATACCGGTCCAGTGCCGTGTAAACAGGCCCTTATGGATCACATGCTAGTGTAATTATCTGTTTTTGTAAATTCCTAAGAACCATTTTGGACCAGTGTTTGTTTCTGTTTGGGTCACATGGTTCTCATATATAAGTAAATCTAATTCCATGTATTGAGCTTCATGAATTCCACCATCTGTCTGTGTCACTCCTCTACAGCTGGCTTGATGGGCTTCATGCCCCTAGTATGTGTCACTGCATGTCAGAGAGGTAATCCTTTGTATCATATGGAGTTAAAAATGGTGCTTCTTCTCTGGACATTGTGAGGGATCAAGGCGTAATTAATTCCAACCAAATCCACTGCTCATATCTCTCATTATAAGGTCAGAGGAACAGATGTCACCTGTGTCACATGCCAATCCCACCGCAACGTGCCACACACAAAAAAAAATTCTGTGCTCTCGTAGTTTTGGAGCGGATGAAACCTGCTTAGGTAACAGCCTGGGCATATCTGTCATGGGACAGCACATGTAAACTTGATTTTATAGCTAGTTACAAGGGGCAGAGCTCATGTTTCCTCTACACACGCCAGGGTCAACAAGGGTGAGCAACAGGGGCAAATCAACAGGGAGCGCTTAAGAATCTGTCCTCCTACAGGTCCTCTGAATAGTTGATTTGTAAATAAACCCATGTGCATCACATCCCATTTCCAACCTTGGCCGAATGCCTAGCAGAACCCTTTCCATCCATAACGATCAGAATGTTTTAACTGGGTAGATTTACTGCTGAAGATGCTAGGAAAGCTTGGTGACCGCTCATATGGAAGTTACAGGAGATGCATTTTTTTTGGAATATGGGTTTCCACTAAATAACATTAAAAAATGTAACAATGATCGCACCCAATAGAGCTGCTCAGATAACTGACAAACACTGGAGAAGTGAGCACAATAATACATGGATGATTCCACAAAAAAATGTTTTCCCATTACACACAGTCCCCAGGTTACGAACGGGATAGGGACTGTAGGTTTGTTCTTAAGTTGAATTTGTATGTAAGTCGGAACAGGTAGATAAATTAAATGTAACTCCAGCACAAAAGTTTTTTTTTTTTTAGTTTTGCATAGTGCAGGGAAGGGTTTATACATTTGTTTTGCTTTCTGTTTCCCTTTTAAGAAGATTTTACCTCATTTTCATCTCATGTGCTGTAGCATGCTAGAACTTGTTGTGCCACAGCTACTATTTGCTGTGGAACATGGAACTACAAGTGCCAGCATGCCCCATCAGTCTCCGTTGGTAACTAGGGGACAGATGTAAGTCAGAACGGTGTAAGTCGAGGACTGCCTGTACATTAAAAAGTGTTTAACTGTATGGCTATAATGCAGCATATCTTTTGCATTGTATTCTGGTCAAGTTATTCTTTCCTGCTTCACGTTTCTGCACAGTACCTGGTTCAAAGATGAAGCTTTCTAAAGTGCAAGCTTTGTGCATACACTGAACAAGCAGGGATATCTGAGGTTGGCAGTCTAAAGTATTTTGAAATACAGGTATTGTCCAGTTTAACTTAACTGATGAAATGAAAGTGGACATATAACCTTAAAGGGGTTTTGCCACGAAGTAAAATTGACGTGGGAAGCTTGCGAATGAAATAACAAACATTTTCACCATTCATTATTATTAAATATTCTGCACCGTTTTTTTTTAGCTGCTCCCTTAGTGATCCATTGTTTACAGCTCGTCTCCAGGGGATACGACCAGGGCTGAGAGCTCCTCAGTGCTGGTCGCACATGCTCAGACATCACTTCTCCTCTCAGGCAGCTACTGAGTGTTCAAACTCCAGGTGCTGTCACTCTGTACTCCTTAGTAAATAGTCAAACAGTGCAAATAAATAAAAAATAAACCTCAATGAGGTCTGTGCATTGATGAAGAGAAAAAAAAACACGGGTTTAGTTCCTGCAGGGATTTGAACCTAGGACCCTTGTGTCTGGAGGCAAAACTTTACTTCTCAGCTACTCACAATGCTTTACGTAAACAGACCTTTCTTTGACTAGAGAGAGGAAAGGCCTGGTGATGTCCTCCTGCTGGGTCACATGATATGCAATTCAAACAAATCACACACGCCCCCTTCTGAGCACACAGAGCTGAAGAGCTGGATGCAGGAGATATGAAATGAGATCATGGCAAAACCCCTTTAAATGAAACTGACCCAGGTTACAACATGTTTTATGGCCAAATTCACAACTCCAACTCAAAAGGGTTTTACAGTTTAATAAAATAACAGCTAAATGGAATCGGGGTGGGAAAAAAAAAAACAAAAAAAACCTGATACTCCTCTCCGGGTCTTTTGCTGCTGCAGCTCCAAGGCTCCTTGGGATCTGCTCTTCTGTGTGTCAGAAAGAGAAGAAAATAAAGAAGAGGCTCATGTTCGATTCACTTCCAGTGGAGTCTTTTGTATGAACCCGGAAGTGAGGAGGAGCGGATTCTTGGTAGTGGTGGTAGTTTTTTTTCTATTTTTCCCCACCCTGTCCCCATTTAGCTGTTATTTTGTTGAACTGGACAACCTTTTTCAGCTGTGGTTGTGAATTTGCCTGTAACTTGGGTCAGTTTTATATTCGGTTGTATGTCCACTTTAAGCTCATCGGTTACTGACTGAACGTGAAAGATGGACAAACGTAAGTAAGTTTATATCCGTTTCTCATCTGATTTGGTCACTTTTCTGTCCGTATCTGATTAATTATATGATTTTACATCAAACCGTTTAAATGACTAAAAGGATATTCATTGTTGTCACTTCCTTTTTATATGTTCCAGTGCAATTCATGACACTGCTGAGGGACAGCACAAGCAGTGTCAGACATGCTGTTCCCAGCGCTGTGTCCCTTATTCTGTAAGATGCAGCAGTTTTGTAGCATTTACCCCTCAAATCTTATTCATGAGCAGGTGTTAGCTCCACCCACCAAAGGTTAGCTCCGCCCACTGACAGTTATTCATATGTTTCTCCCTATTCAAAGTAATAGGTTTGTCAGTTGAGGTGGGCGGGGCTAGCTTCCGATTGGCCGGGTTTGAAAAAAACTGACACTCTGAAGGACTCTTCTGGCTGAAAACTGCAGATTTGAGCATTAAATACACAAAAACTCCAGCATCTTACAGAATAAGGGACACAGCGCTGGAAACAGCAGGTCTGACACTGGCTTGTGCTGCCCTCAGCAAGGGGGCAAAAACTATTTGACAGGTTCTCTTTAAAAATACTTCCCGTGAAAATGAATGGGCCAAGATAACATTCATACTCCAGCTACAGCAATATCTTTGAGAAATACAAAGCTCTCCACTACTCCAGTGTGTCTCAGTAGTGTTTGTCTGCTCAGTAAGCAATCAATCCTGGGTGTGTATCCAAAACGTAGGTCCGGAGAAAGCCCATGGATCCCAGGGGGTATGTTTCACACAGAACAGCATACATTCTCTGGTTCCATTATAAAATACTTTTATTAAATTCCTTTAAAAATACCTCTCAGCAAGGAAGGCCAACGCGTTTCGGGTATTTCACCCTTAATCATGCCATGATTAACCTGAAACGCGTTCCTTGCTAAGATGTATTTTTCAATGAATTTAATAAAATGATTGTTTTATAATGGAACCAAAGAACGTATGCTGTTCAATATATTTGAGAAGTTACTTGTATCTATCTATATTTTTATGTCCAATTGGCAGGAAAGAGAATAAAATAGTTTTGACAAGAACAAAAATTATATAAATGGTCCCTACAAAAAGTATGGGGAAAAATTATTTCAAGTGAAGCCCCCTCAAAAGACAAGGGGACATTCCCTTCGACTAGAGAAAAAAGGATTCAATCTCCTGAGGAGAAGGGCGTTCTTCACTGTAAGAACTGGGAATCTGTGGAATAGCCGCCTGAGGAGCTGGTCACAGCAGGAACTGTAGAGAGTTTCAAGAAAGGCTTAGATACCTACCTGGAACTAAAGAATATTAATGTGTACGTAGCTAGGTAAAATTCTGGATCCTGGCTGGTGGCGGCTCTGGGGTCAGATATAGGGTCTATACTGGAGCAGGTTGGTTCTTAGCTTGTGGGTTCCAGAGCATTAACCAGTGGGGAGGCCGGGCTTTAAGTCCTTGTCTCTCTCCCTCACCCACATTTTCCCCACCCTTGGTTGAACTCGATGGACATGTGTCTTCTTTCGACCTTACTAACTATGTAACTATGTAACAGAAGATCAAAGCTACATCTAATAATTCTCATCACTGGGCAATATTACAACAGAAGAACTCTGCTCTGGAAATACATTTATATGCATAATGTGTCTGGCTTGGAATTGTGTCCGAAGGGACGCAGCAACACTATGATGATAAAAATAACATATTAAAAAGCAATTTCGTAATGTCATTACTATAGCAACTAGAGTCAATCAGACCTAAGAACAAATGTCAGTAACTCGCAGGGGAGGTAAACCAGCATGGATTCTTTGGAGTACAGGCTAAATATGTAACATATAAAGTAACCTAAAATTTGTGCTGCCGAAAATCTGTTCTTTTCATACAGGAAAAAAATTATTTTCATAAATCAGTTTTTCCCTTTGTCTCATGGAAAGGGATGAAATACAGAAATATTTTTTGTATCCTGAGAGAGGAGCATTTTGTCATAGGGGAAAAAAGGTAAGATTTTATGGAAAATTGTTCTCATTTCAGTCACCGTTGAAGTGAAAATGACAGGCAAATGTTTAATGGAGTGCTTTAAACCAGGCATCCTCAAACTGCGTCCCTCCAGCTCTTGGGAAACTACAACTCCCATCATGCATTTATATAATCTAGAACAGTGGGAATGATGGGAGTTGTAGTTTCCCAACAGCTGGAGGGCCGCAGTTTGAGGATGCCTGGTTCAAAGCAATCCATTAAACATTTGCCTGTCATCCTCAGCAAATTAAAGGGGTTGTCTCAATACAAGGATTGCTGCTTTTTATGTTAAAGATCTTTACAAAAACAAGTCACTGTGCAATATATGTCCTTTAACAGTGTCCTACCTATTCCAAGATATCTCCTCTTGTATGAGCTGCATCAGCTCCTTAGGTCACTATAGCTACAGATCTGTTTGATCTCTCCTGAAAGGCTGCCGGCACTGGTTGCTATAGCTACAGACCTGGCTTCTACTGCAGCCTAGTAGAAGCCAGTAAACTGAATTCAAAATGAATCCAAGAAAACAGGACTGAGGTAAGATGAATCGTCCGACCTGTAACTTGTCACCTACTCTCAGTTGAGTAATGATGGGATCCAGTGAGTCCCAAATTCCTGCCCAGTGGTCATGTATGCACAATGCTGCTTCATTCACCATCAGTGACGGTGAAAGCCCAGTAGAGCTCTCAATTATAATGCTGCTCCATTCAAACTAGAGAATCAGTACCCTCTACCCGTGATCAGTGGAGGTCCTAGTGATTGGGCCCCAATGGATGAACATATGTAATCTTGCAATCATATTGACTATGTAATCTTACATAAACTATCCTGTGGTACAGCATCTTCAAGTCACATTGCCCTTAAAGGGGTTGTCCCACTACAAGAAATTGCTTTTTATAATAAAGATCTTGCAAAAACAAGTCACTTTGCAATATGTGTCCATTAACAGTGTCCTATCTATTCCTAGATATCCCCTCTTATATGGGCTGCATCAGCTCCTCAGGTCACTATAGCTACAGACCTGTTTGATCTCTCCTGATAGGCTGCCAGCACTGGTTACTATAGATACAGACCTGGCTTCTACTGCAGCCTAGTGGAGGCCAGTAAACGCCCCTGAATTCAAAGTGAAACCACGAAAACAGGTCTGAAGTAAGATGAATCAATGTAGTGAGACAACCCCTTTAAGGTCTCATGGGGGGTGAAAAATTAAGCCCCGTCCCTTATATTGCTTAGAACCAGAAAGAGCCCCGTTTGCAAGGAATCTATAAGACGGTGGATCATGTGGCTTTGCTAAATGGCCAAGAGAGCACACAGAGGTGCGGGGGCAA
The DNA here is from genome assembly GCA_025379985.1 of Phyllomedusa bahiana. Classification (NCBI taxonomy): domain Eukaryota; kingdom Metazoa; phylum Chordata; class Amphibia; order Anura; family Hylidae; genus Phyllomedusa; species Phyllomedusa bahiana. The sequence goes on from JAODAL010001651.1 coordinate 108,609, forward strand.
TATGGCAAATTCTTAGAGGTGCCACAAACCCACATCCTTTCTAGTGCAGAACTTGACTATACCGTCGCTGGACTCGGACAGGAGATACCGTACCCCTGTTCTCATGATTGAGGTCCAAGTGGCCAGCAGATCATACATTTATTATCTATCCTGTGGGACAACTCATTCAAGTCATTTAGATAAATATGACCCCATATAGGAACTGGAAAGTGAGCCCCATCAATGAAACTGCTTGGAGCCAGGAAAAGTCCTCTTTCCAAGGAGTCTGGGCTACAGGAACGTGGGGTTATGCGAGTCTACTCACCTCTGCTGAGAGGGCAAAGAGTAATGTCGCAAATTAATAGACATTTACACCTATCTCCAGAACAGGGGTTCCCCAACCCCACGTCCTTCCAGGTGCAGTGGTGGCTGTTAGTGGAGAGTTGGCCACACTAATACAGCTCTGTCCACTTCTGTGGAAGTTCTGAATTAAAGGGGTTGTCTCACTACAGGGATTGCTGCTTTTTATGTTAAAGATCTTCCAGAAACAAGTCACTTTGCATTATATGTCCATTAACAGTGTCCTACCTATTCCTAGATATTTCCTTTTGTATGGGCTGCATCAGCTCCTCAGGTCGCTATAGCTACAGACCTGTTCAGTCTCTCCTGATAGGCTGCCAGCACTGGCTGCTATAGCTACAGACCTGTTCAATCTATCCCGATAGGCTGGCAGCACTGGTTGCTATAGCTACAGACCTGTTCAATCTCTCCCGATAGGCTGCCAGCACTGGTGCTACCGCTCCAATCTCGTACACGTGTATAGCTACGACTGTTCAGTCTCTCCTGATAGGCTGCCAGAACTGGCTTGCTATAGCTACAGACCTGTTCAATCTCTCCCGATAGGCTGCCAGCACTGGTCGCTATAGCTACAGACCTGCTCAATCTCTCCCGATAGGCTGCCAGCACTGGCTGCTATAGCTACAGACCTGTTCAATCTCTCCCGATAGGCTGCCAGCACTGGTTGCTATAGCTACAGACCTGTTCAATCTCTCCCGATAGGCTGCCAGCACTGGCTGCTATAGCTACAGACCTGTTCAATCTCTCCCGATAGGCTGCCAGCACTGGTTGCTATAGCTACAGACCTGTTCAATCTCTCCCGATAGGCTGCCAGCACTGGTTGCTATAGCTACAGACCTGTTCAATCTCTCCGATAGGCTGCCAGCACTGGTTGCTATAGCTACAGACCTGGCTTCTACTGCAGCCTAGTAGAAGCCAGTAAACACGCCCCTGAATTCAAAATGAAACCAAAAAAACAGGATGAATCATTATAGTGAGACAAGCCCTTTAAGGAGAGCACACTTGTGAAGTAAGGGACCACATCTGTTAGACATTGCTATTATATCTGCCTAAGATTAGACTCCCCCTGTAACTGTAGTCAGATCAGAGTCCTACTTTTAGGAAAGCGTCATGTCTGCCAGGGTTGTCCATATACATATCCTGCCCGATGTGGAGGGGCTTAGCTGTGTGCTTTGTTGTAGTATTTGGACTGCATTGTTTGCTCCGGGGTGAGTATGCGGAATGCTTCTACTTGTTGATGGCAGGTGCAAGCTGAGTGTGGTGTGACCTCTTGCTTACTGGCCGTGGGAGTCTCTGTAGAGGGCCCCCCTCCTCGGAGCGGAGAGCCCTGTAAGCTGCAGCCGCTCTCATCCACCGAGCACTGATGAAAGAAAACAATCAGTGTTAATGCAGAACAGACAGATGTTTGTGCTATTACATAACGCTGGGCAGATGTGTCACTAGCGGCAGTCACGCTGTAACCCTTCCCAGCCCTGTCCAGTAACTGGGATTAGGTGGCAGCCATTGTCCCCCACGTCTGTGCAGCCCTGTGTATCCACAGCAACCAGCTTTGCTTTCAAACACTCGCTCCTAGATCTCGGCACACCCACGCCGGACTGAACACAATCGCTTCCCCATCCCCCCCCGAACACCGTGTCACCATGAATTACAGGCACATCTATATGAATATAAGACGACAAGCGCAGCCGCATATTTATGCCCAAATTGTTCTGTGCAAACAAATGACAGCTGACTTTTGGCCGGTCTGTGCGGTTGCGATTCCGGCAAGGAGCGAGCTGTTTCAGTACTGAAGGCTTGCTCTGTGCTGCTTTGCTTGGCTTCTTGGCTTTGCCTCTGCTGTTTTCCAGGCTCTTTTCCCTGGATCTGGAGTCAGATCAGCCAAATCCTGAGTTTCTGACCCTCTGCGTCTTACCTCATCTGGGCTCCGGACGCTTTTCACTTTCTCGCTTTCAAGTGACTTTTTTTTGTTCTTTTTTTTTCTTTGTTTGCGGCTCCATTGTCTGCTCCCTTTCACTATTTACAGCTTACTTATTTGCTTCCCTCATTAACTTCACCATGGCGGCACTGAATGCATTTCCTTGCAGTGCATTCCATTCCCAAGCAATGGAAAGGTTCTGCTTGCCCCTGTATTGTTATGTATATAGATTTTTTTGAGCCATTTAAAGGTCATTCCTACCTAAATAAAAAAGAAAATCAACAGCAAATAAACAGGGAAGTGAATCGTGCTCTGACAATCTGCGTAAAAATAAATCTTTGCAGTTGTATCTTGGCCCAAAAACACACTACATCATAGACATCACTTAGCAACTAAATAATATAGATAAAAATGAACCTTTATTAAATTATTATCAAAAACCTATACTAACCCTGTAAACACCCTACAAAACTACTACAAAGAAAAACCCTAACCTGAAAAAAATATGTAGGGTATCCGCCCCAACAAGGGCGCACCCACCAGGAACCTAATACCTAATTAAGATTCCCTAAAAATTCCCTACCTAATAATAATAAATGTGATACCATGCAGGGAATTGAATAGGTAAAAATTGCAAGTATATCCCAAGCAAAAGCACACTGATATCATCTATGAAATATTACTATCCTTGAATAATATATTCCATTTCAATTTCTGATGTAATGAACTATAGATATATATGTGGAAACGATATTCAAATATCAACTTCATATAACAGATATCATGCCCTATACCAAGCCAACGCGTTTCCCCCTTAGGCCCCGTTCACACGGCTTATTTGCTGACGGATTGGCGCCGTACTCCGCGCCGGATTTGCGCTTCAGTACGGCGCCAATCCGTCCCTGTCATTACGGTAATCCACTGCTCTCATAGAGAACAGTGGAATCCGTCGCTCCTCCCCGCTCGGCAAATCCGCCGCGGGGGGAGAAAGTGACATGCACATTATTTACGGCGCGGACGCGCCGTAAACAATGCATTGTCTATGGGGCCGGGAGTGGCGCCCCGCCGCGCTCCGGCCCCGTCCCGCCCCTTATTCACGGCGGATTTGTGCGCTCAATACGGCGCACAAATCCGCCGGTGAATAAGCCGTGTGAACACGGCCTTATGATCAGCAGGGTTCATCAGGGCAACGGTATGGCATACTCAGAACCACCATATATAGAATAACCAATACACATAACTTAGTATAACCTAGAAATCCATGATAGGTGATACTTGCAAAACCCCATGTATCGGTTCCCTCTGTCCAGGATACACTTGTATCTTGGATCTGTTTGCATTGAGAAAGCTAAATGGTAACTAACATGGCCGCCAATACAACATATGCCACTGGACTCCTGAAAGGAGAAATCTATACAGCAGTCCCTAAACATACAATATTAATTGTAAAAAGAAAATTCAAAACAAAGGATACAGCACTGCAAAAAAATAAAAAAAACAGTGTGCCAAGCTCAGAAGTATGAAAAAACTTTGAGACTCTCGGTTCACATATTTTGATCAAAAGATGTTTAAGCTGCCCACGACTTTCAACGTGATCTCAAAATCGGGCAGTCCTATCCTATCTTTACCTCTCAATCGAGCCAATCAGGCCTCTCACTGGGTCACCGACCTCCATTATTCAGAGAGAAAAAAATAAAAAACACCCAAACCTGCAAGCTGCCCTTCTTATGACAGCCTGTGAGAGTGGGCGGGGACAGAAACCCAAAATGGAAGCACCCCTTCCTTCCCATATAGGTTAAAATCAATGTACACCAAATATAATGTATGTTTCTGCACACAAAAACATGACTCCATTGAGGAGTTGGAACGATGCTTGTATGGACTTAGGTGATTAAATCACTAATTAGTTATATTTTGGTGGTGCTGCTTTTTTTCATATTTTTACAATATTAATTGGTTTCAGGGTGACCATTGTATTATAAAACCATTGTATGAAGTAACTTCAACTCTATGGAAAACTGGTAATTGGTTCCAGGGACCCAAAATATCACCCAACATAATGCAAAATTTAATTTATAGAAAATTAAGCAGATTCTATTCCAGATAAAGCAAGTTGTTGCATATAACATTGAAAAGAGCTGCTGGAAGCTGGAAATCACTTTCTGTGATAAGGGCAGGAGCTTCTTTGGGACATGTACTTTATACAAAATGGGCCTTATGTATGAAAACTATTTAGAAGGAAGACAGTCTTTGTTGTCAATAGAAACAAATTACAGCTCAGATTTGATTTCATATAGTGCTCTGGGGGAGAAAAAAAACTGAGCTCTGGTTGGTTGCTATGGACAATAGACAGTTTTAATGATAGATGTTTTTCACACACCGGCACATTGTGCCATAAAAAGAAAATAGCCCCGCATCCCCCTTGGTGTCCAAAGGAGCCCCTCATCCTGGCACATGTAATAGCAGTACAGGACAAGTAGTACCACACTGTACTGTAGAGAGGTGCTATAGACCACCAGTCACTGCATGCATCTCACTAATACATGTAAGAGCAGTACAGGACATGTAGTACCGCACTGTACTGTAGAGAGGGGTACTAGATCACAATCACTGCATGCACTCACTAATACATGTAAGAGCAGTACAGGACATGTAGTACCGCACTGTACTGTAGAGAGGGGCTATAGACCACCAATCACTGCATGCACTTCACTAATACATGTAAGAGCAGTACAGGACATGTAGTACTGCACTGTACTGTAGAGAGGCTACTAGACCGCCAATCACTGCATGCACCTCACTAATACATGTAAGAGCAGTACAGGACATGTAGTACCGCACTGTACTGTAGAGAGGCGCTATAGACCACCAATCACTGCATGCACCTCACTAATACATGTAAGAGCAGTACAGGACATGTAGTACCGCACTATACTGTAGAGAGGCGCTATAGACCACCAATCACTGCATGCACCTCACTAATACATGTAAGAGCAGTACAGGACATGTAGTACAGCACTGTACTGTAGAGAGGCACTATAGACCACCAATCACTGCATGCACCTCACTAATACATGTAAGAGCAGTACAGGACATGTAGTACCGCACTGTACTGTAGAGAGGCGCAATAGACCACCAATCACTGCATGCACCTCACTAATACATGTAAGAGCAGTACAGGATATTTAGTCCTGCACTGTACTGTAGAGAGTCGCTACTAGACCATACAATCACTGCATGCACCTCACTAATACATGTAAGAGCAGTACAGGATATGTAGTCCTGCACTGTACTGTAGAGAGGCTACTAGACTATATAATCACTGCATGCACCTCACTAATACATGTAAGAGCAGTACAGGATATGTAGTACCGCACTGTACTGTAGAGAGGTGCTATAGACACTAATCACTGCATGCACCTCACTAATACATGTAAGAGCAGTACAGGATATGTAGTCCTGCACTGTACTGTAGAGAGGCTACTAGACTATATAATCACTGCATGCACCTCACTAATACATGTAAGAGCAGTACAGGATATGTAGTCCTGCACTGTACTGTAGAGAGGTGCTACTAGACAATACAATCACTGCATGCACTTCATCAATACAGATGGTTTACAAGTAAATGTTTGTGATCATTGGTTGGATCTTCGAGTCAATCACGTGAACCAGCGACATTGTTTGTTGAGTCTAGTTTCAAGGTGCAATGTCTCAGGAAAGACCATTGTATGTGAAAAATAGTATATCCTGAGGCCTTTGTAACTTAAGGGACCTCTGTATGAGGATGGATATTGCAGCAAAGGTCCTGGTTTAGTAGCCGACCAAAGACAACTAACTGCAGTTCGCTCGGTTTGCTTTGGTTTTTTCCGGGTACTCTCGCTTCTCAGACTCCAAAAACATTGAGAGAGGCTAATTTGATATATAGTCTGTAAGCCTTAAGGAGGACCTGTGACGTCTCCTGATATGTCTCTTTTAGTACGTACTTGTGTCCCATGTGAAATAATTCTAGAGCATCTTTCCTTCAATCACTGTTTCCTTCGATCTCTATTCCTCCTACAAAATCATTAGTGAATCTGCCAGCTGGGTGTTACCAGTTGGGGAGTGGGGTTGTCCCTGCATAATCTGTAAACACCGATTGGTACATTAGGAACACACCCCTTTGAAAACTGGAATGTAACGCCCATTTGACTGATTCAATAATAAATGGGTAGAAGGAATAACAGAGGAGCAGCACATCACAGAGTGATAGGAGAAGAGGCTCCTGAACATAAGGATTTACTGAAACAGGTATGGCAGATAATATATATCTCAGATCCTCTTTAATGGGCACTAATGTGGATGATGACAATCTGTGCAGCGCTGTGGATTGTGTCCGCACTATATGAATCAAGTCAATAAAAATAACATATATCTTCCCCTTTGTCTGTGACCAGCCAGCATTAGATGTCAGCCATGAAATAAATGAACTCTCCTGCTTACATACAATATAATACAGTACGCTATTAAAGGGGTTTTGTCACAATGTAATGTTGACGTGGGATCCTCCAAAATGGGTATTTAATCACTTTTCTAAATATATGTGATTACAAAAAGTGAAGCTTCTAAAAGTTACAGCCTGACTAAGATGCCCTTAGTTTCCTGACAGTTTATATTAGACACGACCAGGACACCGACAGGAGCTTAGAGCTTGCATTGTCTGCACTTCTTATCTGATGACAGCGAACATGAAGGAGCTTGCAAGGGACTGGGGAGAAAAAAGCAGTTAATCAGCCCTGTGTCTTTTGTATAGAGAATCCACTGGTTGTAACGTAATTATTTGAGTAAAGATGGCAGACACTCCCTAGCTCTCTGGCTCTCTCTCAGCCCCCCTCCCTCTCCCCTGTGACTCAGCATGCTGAGTTAATCTTCTCTCCTGAGCAGATAAGAGGTAAGGAACTCACTTCTTGGCAAAACCCCTTTAAGTAACTCTGTTGTTCACACCGCAGTATAAGGCTATGTGTTACACGGTGTAATTGCGGCGCGTACAGTACGGCCGCAATTACGGCGGGTGATTTGGGAGACGCGCTGATCAGTGCGTACTCCCGCAGCGCATGGGAGGGAGGGAGGGGGGGGGGCGGCAGCCCACTGGCCCCATTGACAGTCATTACTCGCGGCACGTATTCGCCACAAGTAATTGAAATGTCACTTATCTCCCCGGGCATACAATACAATCGTATTGTACGAGCAGGGAGTGGAGGCGTAATCCATAGTTCTCTATGAGAGCAATGGATTACCGTAATTTCAGTGTGCCTCTCGCTAGTATTAGGCAATGTTCACACGGCTTAATTTGGCACGGATTTTGTTCCCTATTTCGCGCCGTACTACGCAAAATACGGCTGAAATCCGTCCCAGTCATCACAGTAATCCACAGTTCTCATAGAGAACTATGGATTCCGAAATACGGTGAGCGGGGAGAAAGTGACATGTCAATTATCCCGGCGGGATACGCGCCGTGGATAATGAATGTCTATGGGGCAGGCGAGCGAAATCCGTTCCTGCAATTACGCCATGGATAAGCCGTGTGAACATTGCCTTAGAGCGCAAATACGATGCCGAAATTTGCCCCTTGTGAACATACCCTAACAGACAGTAGGAACCTGTTTTTCACAGAGACCTCAGTCCCTCCAACCTACTAGACCAGTGCATCTCTGCAGGGTGCAGGTAGGTCCTCCCCTGCCCAGAATGCTTTGCCATTCCATAGTGTCGGAAAGCTGGGTAACAACCCTGGTGAGACAGGTCATGAAAGCCATTTTGATTGCTTTAAAACTTTCCTAATTAGAAATCCCAATGTGGGGAATGGTAGCTGTCCTGTACGGTGAATTTTACAGATCTATAGCGGGAGTCGATTGGGAATAGCGACGCGGCTGAAGATGAGGAAGCGTCCGGTAGGTTGGTTTTCAGTTCTGGAGACGGCGTGGAAACCTGATGAAGCTCGGGCTATCATAACACTCCCCTTAGGGAGAAAGTGAAAAGTGGTTGCAGAAAGGATATATAGGGTCAGTGTTAGCAGAAAAGCTTGCAAGCTGTGCACAGTGAGATCATAATGAGCTGCCACATCAAGCACACAGCAGTGCCATCCATGCAGAGGAGTGCTGTACAGTGCAGACGCAGAGTACAACCCTGTATGGCAGGGCAAGAGTTAAGGGTGTGCAGTTGTAACCCTAAGAACACAGTACATTGGCGTATGGCCACTCTGTGTGCGGCTCTCCTCCCTTCCCTTCCTTGCAGCCTCCTCCTTCTCTGTCTCAGAGCCCCATGTCCGCTACCCAGAATCCCTTATTTTTATTGCCTCATAATTTTGACATCATGCTGAAAGTATGTACAAAAAAAAAAAAATCTGCTGAAATTGAAACAACAAAAAAAAAACATCCTACAAGAGTAAGAAGTCTGCCTGGATGAGTAGTAGAAGGGATGCATTGTTTTTCTCGAACAGCCGCCTCTCTTGTCCATGGGCTGTCAGTGCATGCTGGGAGTTGTAGTTCCACAGCAGCTGGAAAGCCTCCGGTCGCTATAGATAGTTTACGGCCTTTGCCCCACATGTAGGTGATAACCTCCAGGGGGATATAAGGGCAAATAATAGACTGTGCAATGTCCTTGCTGCGCCCTCCTATGTTCCATTAGGGATCTGGCAGTTGTGGAAATTCCTGGTATTAATAATTTGCTTGGTAGAAATCACAATGCAATGATTCGTTTTCAGGAAGGGATATCTGCTATGGATGAGAGCTACAGTTTCATCTGCGTGAATTTGCTCCAGGATGACACTTCACAGATATTAGAGTCCATTCCAAACACCCACGAGAGCTAAATGTGTAATGTGAGTAGTGGTGTGACCGCACAGAGGATTTGGGAGGGAGTCTGTATGTTCCTTACTGACCTCATAAACGGCTTGCAAGCCCTGTAAATAGCATACACATGATTCAGGGAGTGCTAATTCACAAATGTCAGCAAGGTGCTCCTACAGGAAGACACCCGTTACAAGTATATAATATGATTTATCTATAAATATTCCTGATATAGCTGTATATTTTGCATGGGATTAGATGCAGCAGAGCTGATTTATTAGTATTGATGCCCTGTTTCCCCGAAAATAAGACCTAGTACATTTTTTTTACGCAATTCAGAGTTTGGCTGCTTATGCTGATGTTTGTGGTGAAATCACTACAGTATATTAATACAGGTTGATGTTTTGTTCAACAATAAATGTGAATTATTGTTCATAGGAAAAAAAAACATCCCCTAAAAAGAAGTCTTAGCTCGTCTTTAGGAGCAAAAAATTAATATAAGACACTGACTTATTTTCAGGGAAACAGGGTAGGTGCAGCAGAGCTGAATTATAATCATCATGCGATATTTCTATAGACACAGCAGAGCTGCAGTGAAGGTTAATGCCCAAATAAATGACGAGTTCTGCACTGCTATGTCTGCGTCTGGAAAAAATTCCTTAGTGATAATATTACTTAATACTTCTAAAGTCACTCCTCCGTTTGTCATCACTCTCCTTTGTACGTATGGCAGATTCTGCAACACATACACTGCAGTGCCTGGTGCCACAGTGCACTATGTGATAGGATGACGTATACTTATAGATAAGAGAAGCTGATGACTGTACCTATATTAATTGGGGAGGAATCGAGTGCTGACACTTATGTAAAAGAGTTTCTCACTGATTGATGGCAATAAAGCACAGTTATATTCATGTGTGGCAGATTTGTAGCAGATATTTTTCATCTGAGGATTTATACCGCACGTGTAAACGGGGTTGTTTGGCAGCAATCACAATAATTTCTACAAGTCCTTTTCAGGCTTTGTTCACACGGCTTAGTCACAGCGTAATGGCGGGTCGGATTTCGCCTGCAATTACGCCGTGTGCTCGGCAGCGGGTGTGGGGGGGGGGGGAGGCGACAGCTCGCCGGCCCTATCGACATTCATTGTTCTGGCACGTATACCACTGTGAATAATTGACATGTCACTTTCTCCCCAGGGAGAGGAGACGGAATCCATAGATCTCTTTGTGAACTGTGGATTACCGTGATGACTGGGACGGATTTCACCGTATTTCGCGCAGTACGCCGTGAAATACGGAACGAAATCCGTCCCAAAATAAGCCGTGTGAACATTGCCTTAGGGTGGATTCTTCTCCTCTATCATATAACCCTATAAATCACAGAGCTCAGCTTCTCTATCATATAACCCAATATATCACAGAGCTCAGCTCCTCTCTTCTATCATATAACCCTATATATCACTGAGCTCAGCTTCTCTCCTCTATCATATAACCCTATACATCACAGAGCTCAGCTTCTCTCCTCTATCATATAACCCTATATATCACAGAGCTCAGCTTCTCTATCATATAACCAATATATCACAGAGCTCAGTCTCTCTTCTACATTAACCCTATTATCACAAGCTCAAGCTTCTCTCTATCTATACCCTATATTCACAGACTCAGCTTCTCTCCTCTCTCAGATAACCCTATATATCACAGAGCTCAGCTCCTCTCCTCTATCATATAACCCAATATATCACAGAGCTCAGCTTCTCTCCTCTATCATATAACCCTATATATCACAGAGCTCAGCTCTTCCTCTATCTATAACCAATATTTCACAGAGGCTCAGCTCCTCTCTCTCTTTATATAACCCTATATATCACGAGCTCAGTTCTCTCCTAACTATAACCTTATATCACGAGTCAGTTTCCCCTTTACTCCCTATTTATATAACCCTCTATATCAACAAGTTCAGCATCTTTCCCTTTATCATACACTGTTCTCAGATAGGGGAGCATAAACCACCTAACAAGTTTGGTTTAAATTTATAAAAATTATTTAGATCCAGCGAAAAACGAAATCAATTATTAAATCTCCTAGATTATCAAACAATCCCAGCAAATGATATAGCACTGATTTCAAACAGCTCAAACCACAGTGTGTACATACTTTGTAAATCAGAAGAATGTCATAATTGGTTTCCTTGCTCAATCTTTTATAGATTATATAGCAGTCTTACTCCAGACTAAGGGGAGTATATGGTAAATCTATTACTTGAGATTAAAATAGTTCTAGCCATGGTTCTTCTATAACTGAACTCTTTTCAATATACACATCTTTTATCATGTCCTAATATATTTAGCACGAAAAATAGAAAAAGTATTTAAACCGCTGCCTTGAATATGAATTTGCCCTCTAAAAACCCCCTTGTGAGTAGTTGTGTTTCTGCTCTTCGTTCTGTTATTCACATAAGCTTCCAGGCCTTCCATCGCTGCAATAATACCAAACATTGCTGCACACTCGAAAATCATGGAAACCAACCAAAAAGTTATTTATAGTGCTCCCCCGTCGCCCGGGGACCAGGCCAATTTAGACTCTCAGCGACAATAGTGTTTTTTTTTTTTCTTCCTCTCAAATCTCTGTGCATTTCCCTGGGTATAGGGATATGTAGGCCAGAGGCAGGATGCTGTTCTAATTATACAGTGTGGCTGCGCTCCTCCAACCTGCGCCTGCACACGGTACTCTGCTAGGATTATATAACTGTGGCTGTCAATAAATAGGAAAGTAGTGCCACCAACCAGGCTATGATAATATCTTCTATATACGGTACGTTTTACTGTCTAAAAGTATTGGTCGGTTGGTTCAGGTCATCAGGTTTTTGGTAGAACTAACATTTCTAATAAACTTCTCTTTAGTGAGTGCTAGAAATATAGACGCTTTCTACTGAAAATGTGATACTTGATGTCTCTCATATATTTTAGCACATAATGTATTTATTCACCTCTGTAGTGAAAATATTAATGTGCCTAAAATAAAAATGGGACAACCCTAGTCAGTTCATCAATAAGTTCATCCAAACTGCAGAGCAAGATAAATAAGTATAATGATAACCAAGCAAATGTATGAAGCCCGTGCTAATCAGTCACTGCTGGAAAAGTAGTATCTAAATGAATCTAAGTACAAAGGGACCACATAGTCATAGTAGTAAGAGACGTATGCCCACAGAGTATCACCCTTGAGATGCCACCACCCTGACACTTTTGCTCGCTATCCGGAGTGGAACGGGTTGTTGCTATCAAGCAGATTGTCCTGGGAGGAACACTGTATGTATTTTCACATAGGTATTTAAAGGGGTTGTCTCAACTTGGATTCATCTACCTCGTCTGTTTTCTTGTTTCATTTAATTCAGGGGTGTGTTTATGGCTTCCACAGGCTGCAGAAAACAGTCTGTAGCTATACAACCAGCACTGGCAGCTATCATGATAGTCAAACAGAGTTATAGCTCCTGAGGAGTGATGCAGCCCATACAAGAGGGGATATCTCAGAATAGGTAGGCACTTTAATGGACACATATGCAAAGTGACGTTTTTGCAAGTATCTATAATAAAAGCAATCCTTGTAGTGAGACAACCCCTTTAATACTAAATGGGGATAATTTTAGGCAAAGTTATTAAACTACTTAGAAATAGAAAATGGAGTACATTTCTATTATGAGTCTGCGTTCAAGTTTACATAAATGGGATTTATCTGATGTGCTAGACGCATGCCATGGACAGCCATACACATTTTTTCCCCAATAATGGGCAACTCTGTGAAACAGCATTGTTTGCAGTGGATATCTTCAGAGTCTGGTCTTCACAGCCAGCTTTAAGCTCACACTTCCTGGTCAGGCTGTGGGTGGTTCTACCGCAGTGCATGGCATATTTGCTCTGCTTTTCTTAGCTGTGCCTGTTACAATAATATTGCTAAATGAATATTTTAAACAGCAGGGCAGATGGCTTGTCAGTAACACAGATAAATAAGCTTCTGCTCTGGAGATAATAACAGGGAGTGACATGGCTGCTGGAGCGATGAGAGTAGAGAGAGGGGGTTGGTAACTAAGGGACACTTGTGTTAACAAGCAGAAGATGATAAAATCTCCTGTAACTCCGTAACCAATCAAATTCAATGTATGGGGATAGTCTTTAATTACCTTTGTCTACATATTTTCAAGCTAATCAATGTGCTTAGAAAACGCCTTTAAGTATGGTATCTTCTTTCAGAAAGTTTTACCATTGCAGGTACATGCGTGTTCCCCTCATTCATGTGCCCCAATCCTATTAATTCTATTATCATACTGGGTATAGGACAAACAGCTGTATCTCCTAAGAGTGCATAATGTATGATGTAATTGCATCTGATGATCATCAGTCTTCCAGATACTACACTACCCCTAGTCTCCTCTTTTGAGGCTGACAGGTGAGTGCATACTCAGGCTATGGGCATTGGAACTGAACCTAGATACCATTTTTGGATTTAGCGAAGATTAAATTGCTTGTTGGGGCGAGAGAGTGTATGAATTATGAAATAAACTAATTTCTAGGGGATGATACTTTCTTTGGTTGCTGCAAGTTTACCAGCTGCAGCATATACATTATGTATTAGACTGTGAGAAAAGACACTGTAGGCTAAATATAGTTAGAGTGTTTTCGGGATCTTGTTTTCCTGAAGGTGTGCACTAGACGTTCTGATGTGAATAAGATCGGATTATAAAGTTTCGCTATAATTGTATTTAAAGCAAACGTGTTAACGGCAGGAAATACTAGTACTGCTCATGAAATAACAGTTTTCAGTTATTCTCCCGAAACTGTGTAAATATAATGACACTTTGGGGTGGCCATTCCCTTGTTATGAGGGTTGTCTGGGTTGGAAAACCTATTTCCATAACTCCTGTAAGGATCTTCACCTACTGCTCCGAGTGACGAGAGGTTACAGAGAACTGCTCTTGCTCTGGAGGACCTGTCCTGTCCTGCAATATGCAGATAGCACGCTGATTTAAATGGGCATTGTGTAATGCTTCATCTCCCCTGTGGTGTCGCTGCAGGAAATTGAACTCCCTAGTTTCCCTACTGATTACTGTGATCAATGGTGGTCCCAGCAGCAGGACACTGAACAACTTCTGCTTGATATAAGGCTTTCTCGACAATACATTTTTACAGAGTGCAGAGCCCCGTTTATAGTGTGTTTCTATACCCAGTCCATCATGGTCAGTACTGATTGGTCAGAGTGTAGGGGTTGGCAACACCCAGTTGTCAATTTATTCCTACACCTTTATGAGGAGAAAAGAAAGAAGCACAATACAATGGAGATGTATAAGAAATCGTTCTTCAGAATTGTTTTATCATAGGAAATGCAAGCCTATACAGCAGGCATCCTCAAACTGCGGCAAATCCAATAGAAGGCTGATAAAGCGATTCCCACCAGGAGTCCAAAAATAGGTTAAAACTTATTGAAGTTTATTGTTTCTCCATAAAATGGTACATGCTTCCATAATGAGTTGGTTCCAAAGTATAAGAGCTAACGCGTTTCGAGTGCTATGCACTCTTAATCATAGCATGCTGGTGGGAATCGCTGTATCAGCCTTCTATTGGATTTGCTACTGAACCACACGTCTTTACTCCGGACGGGATACTTGCGAACCTGGCAGGTGTCACGAATATTAGTGGGTGAGCTGACCTTTTCTTTGCCATCCTCAAACTGCTGCCCTCAAACTGTTGGGAAACTACAACTCCCATCTTTCCCACTGTTATAGATCATATAAGTGCATGCTTGGAGTTGTAGTTTCCCAACAGCTGGAGGGCCGCAGTTTGAGGATGCCTGCTATACAGCTCACAAGGCATTAAGGGAAAGGGTGAAGCCCACGCCTATGTGGTTTTAACAAATCCTCAATTTGCTTTGACCACGAGTCTTGAGAAGCAAAAGGATTTTTAGCCAAGTATCTCTCATCTAAGACACGCTGTTTCGGATTTTGCCCTTTCAGTGCAGAGTGAGAAGTATGGCTGGCGTGTGGGAGGCATCGGTAGCTCAGGAAGGAAGATCTCTTAAGGAGAGCACCGAGACAAGGCTTGTAGAGTTTTTGTTTTGCCTTTTCGGACCTCTACAGCATTGATTATCACAAGGCATTATGGTAAGGGGCTGAGAAGCCACAGCGCCCTCTGTTTGTACAAAATCCTCATGTTTTGACCCCAGAGCTTGGAATGCAAAAAGGATTTTTTAGCCAAGCCAGTATCTCTCAGCAACAGAGTGGAAATATCTTCTTTAATAGATTCTGCATTTTGGGAGTTGGGACCCAGATCTATGACTATATGTAGGGCTGGGACCCCAATTGTTTGTCTTAATGTAAGGCAGGCCTGCAAAGCATTTTACCCGTGGATCGTATACGGCCCACCAGAGGATGTCTTAGCCTGCAACAACTCGAAAAAAGGACTTGGCGTGTCTAAACCCAACATTGGTGGTACTGCCCAGTTTTGGGGACAGTTCCGGGGTGGTCCCGGGAGCTCCGGTCCCCACCATCCAGACAAGACACTTTTCTATGGCCATATTAGGGTATGGTCACACAGCTTAGTTGCGGGGCATACAGTACGCCCCGCAATTAAGCCAGGTGTTCAGAGGTCGCGCTGATCGGCGTGTACTCCCGCAACGCAAGGGGGCTGGCAGCCCATCGGCCCCATAGACATGCATTACTCGCTTTAGCGCCGTAAATAAATGACATGTTAATTATCTCCCCACGCATACATTCCGATCGTATTGTATACGGGGAGAGGAGGCGTAATCCATAGCTCTCTATGAGAACTGTGGATTACCGTAATGAATGGGACGCATTTCGCTCAGAGCGCAGCACGCTCTCAAAACGTGGCGAAATGCGCCCCAAATTAAGCCGTGTGAACATAGCCTTAATGGCCTGAAGCCTGTCTGATCTGCATATACCATTGTATAGAAAATACATTGGACCTCATTTATCAGAATGATCTAGCAGTAAGGCTGGGTTTAAACGTACGCTTTTTAGATGCAGTTTTTGAAGCCAAAACCAGGAATGGATCATAATTAGAGGACACATATTAAGTAAAGACTGAGACGATGTCTTGTTTTAAATCTGTTCTTGGTTTTGCCTTCAAAAACTGCATCTAAAAAGCTGAAGGTTTGAAAGCAGCCGAAATACAGTCCTTGTTGCCACCAGTCACAGCTCCGCTTTCATTTTTTTTTTCCCCAGCAGTATAGGAAATGAAAGCTGAGCTCTGATTAGTTGCAGTGGGCAACAAGGACCGTCTTACCGCTAGGCTCTGTCCACACAACGAGTATTTCAATTCGGAATCCACTGGACCTCGCCCTCTGTAGAAAATACAAATCGTAGTTCAAACACTGTGTATTTCATCGGGCAGCAGCCGGAGTCCCACGGGGAAAACCTAGGTAGTGTATAGAACGATTATTGAGTTATATTAACAAATCGGCATCGGCTAAATCTGCTGTTTATTATCCTGAATTGTTTTATTCGGCCATAGGCAAGTGTAAGATGCCGCTCGGATTCCGTTTAAGAATCTGACGGTATTTTATCGTCTTTTGAATAGTTTGGGGGACGGTTCAATCCGCGGTTTGCTGATACGGCCGTCCCCCTTAACCATTGAATAGCACGACGAAAACCGGGCTCAAGATTGTGCATGTTCTCAGTTTTTTGGACCGCCAGCCGTGTGAAAATCAGCCCAGTAGAAAAAATGAAAACCGTCTGAAAAGCCTTGCCGTGTGGACGTACCCTTAGTGTATTTGTACATACATTGGCCGCCTATACAGACTCCGTGTCAGACGGTTAAACAGGCAGTAAGCCCACTGCTTACAATTGTCCACTTTAAGAAGATCCGTCGGCTCTCTAGTTATATCTCTTAGGCTAGAGCCACACGGCAAAGGACAAAAAAAAAATCATCGAAAAAGTTTTTGCCGCATTTTTTTTGACAGTTTTTAGGAAGTTTTTATTGTATGCAAAATCCATGTATCTTGTTAAACACCTGGGCAGTTTTTCAACAGAAGCGGCCAAAAAACGCCCTGCTCTGGCGTTTTTTGCAACATGTTACAAAAATCGACCTGCAGCAAAAACGAGCAGAAACAAAATGTTCGGTGGAGAGTACAGAACGTTTTTACTACTAAAGTCTATGGGATCTGTCTTTCAGTGGTTTTTTCAGCGGTTTTAAAAATGCAAAACAGTGAAAAAATGACTGAAAAGCTGGAGACATGGCCTTAAAGAGGTTGTCTCACTACAAGGATTGCTTTTTAGGTTAAAGATCTTGCAAAAACAAGTCACTTTGCAATATGTGTCCATTAACAGTGTCCTACCTATTCCGAGATATCCCGTCTTGTGTGGGCTGCGTCAGCTCCTCAGGTCACTATAGCTACAGACCGGTTCAATCTCTCCTGATAGGCTGCCAGCACTGGTTGCTATAGCTACAGACCTGTTCAATCTCTCCTGATAGGCTGCCAGCACTGGTTGCTATAGCTACAGACCTGGCTTCAACTGCAGCATAGTAGAAGCCAGTAAACACGCCCCTGAATTCAAAATGAAACCAAGAAAACGGGACTGAGGTCAGATGAATCAATGTAGTGAGACAACCCCTTTAAATAGTAAATTATTGTCTTTGCAGCACAATAGGTTTTGGAGCATATTTTTGCAGTTCCTCTGTTATTTCTACTGAAAATGTCAGTGGGGCATGTCGAGTCCATAGTGTTAGCCTGTGTAGGGACATGCCCAGGTTACATGAAGCTAGAAGCACCCGATCTAAGCACAAGATGCTCTGCTTCGCACCTTACCTCACAGGGTACATGCTATGTAGGTTTATTATGGAGGAGGGGTATACTCTGCCAGTGTTTGAAACCTTCTGGGGAAAATATACCTGTAACGGAGCGAGCGCCCATAGAGACCTCTCGCCCAGTGTAGCTTTGAGGGCTACTTGAATAGGGCACACAGGCTTATCAACACATCTGCTTTGCTCATTGTCACTCATTAAACTTTAAATGAACCTCCCACATGTATTTTGCTGAGCACGGGGAGCACACTCAGATCTCCAAATCCTCTGCTGTATTCTGTGCATTGCTGGGAAGTAGGGCAGAATGTAGGGCATCTTCTAATCTGAGAGGAAGCACTTGCAGAGAATAGCTGAGAGCCAGCAAGAAAGCAGATGGAGGCAGGGGAGGCCTGCAAAGATCATCTGCTGGGGAGGTTGCAGTCAGTGAAAATAGGATCTTACTCATACACTGAGTGTAGGTTGGGGTAAAGGATAAATAATAGCGCCTCCTTGTGTATGGTTTGCATAGGTACAATAGAGAGAGTCCTCCTCAGAGACAGACTATGTATGACAGGGGTCTTCAAACTGCGGCCCTCCAGCTGTTGGGGAAACTACAACTCCCATCATGCCCACAGTTATAGATTATATAAATGCATGATGGGAGTTGTAGTTTCCCAACAGCTGGAGGCCGCAGTTTGAAGACTCCTGATGTATGACCAAACAACAACTTTAAGGATTATGTCTGGCAACCATTTATATCAGGACACAAATGTGTCTGAATGTAATGATACCAGCTCGGTGATCTCGACACACAGACTGAGCGCGAAAGGCTAGGATCAATAAGCGAGTTCGTTTTGGGGGAGCAGTGGATACTGTATCCCAGAATAACCAATTTATACTGATGTGGACATAAGCATTTCTTCTGAATAGTATGAGAGCAGCTGGAAGTATCAGTCGGATATGGTTATGTAGGTTTGTGTGTTTTTTTTTTTTTTTATACGATCTGTATAAAAACATAAGGGACAATTTTGGGAAATTACAGGCAATCCTCGACTTACACCGTTCCGACTTACTTCTGTCCCCTAGTTACAAACAGAGACTTATGGGGCATGCTGGCACTTGAAGTTCCATGTTCCACAGCAGATTGTAGCTGTAGAATGACAAGTTCCAGCATGCCACAGCAGCACATGAGGGGCACAGACAGCAAAACAAATGTAAAAAACCCTTCCCTGCACTACTCGAAACTTTAAAAAAAAGATTCCGGAGTTACATTTAATAAATTTACCTGTTCCGACTTACATACAAATTCAACTTAAGAACAAACCTTCAGTCCCTATCCCGTTCGTAACCCGGGGACTGCCTGTAAAGGGTAACAAAGGAATTTCTATTGACCCATTGGAGATCCGAGTATTGAATCCAGTAACTTATCCAATCACAAACCAAGAGCTAATGCTTAACTTTTAACTATTTCTCACAAAAAACCTGATATGTAAACAAAATATCACAAATCACATTATCTCTGATTGTCATAAAGCAAGAAATACAATCTGTGGCAGCGTGTTCAGACTCGCATGACCAGATTGTCATGTGATGAGAATCCACTCTCTTCATATGCTGTAGAAAAGGATGTCAGAGAAGATGGTTCCTCCACAGAGGGGTATCCAATAAGGGAGTTATGGACAAAGCCTATATAAATCCCTATTAAACCCTGCCCAGCTGGCAGGGAACCTGCCCCGAAAAGGGCGACCCCATCCTATGGAGGCTACCCCTACACACAGCTAAACAATGGTATAGAAAGATTTAACCAGTATGTCTATAATAAGGTATATGCCATCTATTCTGCCAAAACTTTTTCCGCACGTTGGATAGTGGTTCATCAGGGGAACCCAAAGATATATAAAGATTTGAATTTACCCCCCAAAAAGCGGTATAAATACCACGACAATAAAAACAAAGAAACAGATAAAAAGCTGTTGTCACTAAATAGTGGTCAACATCCAGCAGTGTGGCCCTCAGTCCTCTGAGATGGAAAGCAGGACCTGCCTCTTGGTTTGTGTTTGGATAAGTTTGTAGATGGGAGCTAAATACGTTCCATTTTTGATATATCTGATATTCAATGATTTCTTAAGGAATCTAGTAATCATGTAGGCACATACTGGTGGGTGGGCATATCAGAGGAGCTCTTGTCACTGCTGTACCAGTCTGGCCAAAGGTTAGATCATTTGGAGCAACTGGAATGTGTGTACATTTAGGTCACTAGCGGTTTGTTTGTATCCCATGTATATGGATAAGATATAAGTATATAATCTTCAGTCTCTGTCGCCTGGACCAGAGCTATACAATGTTGAATATATACCCCGTTTCCCCGAAAATAAGACCTAGTGCATTTTTTTGATGCAATTCAGAGTTTGGCTGCTTCTGCTGATGTTTGTGATGAAATCACTACAGGATATTAATACATGTGGATTATTTGTTCAACAATAAATGTGAATTCTTGTTCTTAAAAAGAAGACATCCCCTAGAAATAAGTCTTAGCTCGTCTTTAGGAGCAAAAATTAATATAAGACACTGTCTTATTTTCGGGGTAACAGGGTAGATATGGAGATATCTAGACCTTTGTGCATAGGGCTGCTAGTATTAGTCATTGGGTATCTGGTATTATTCAGGCCACTTCACTGTGTGCTCCTGTGCGACACTTTGGAAGTCACCGTTGTTTTTTAGTGCAGAATTCATTAATCACTAGAATCTGAATAACAATAATATGACATTGTGCTTGAAGGACTGGGATTTTCTTTGCAATTTGCAGAGTTAAAGGGTTGTTCTTACCAGGCTGTTTCCCAGTGCCTGCTCTTCACAGGCAGCTTCAGGCTCACACTTCTTATTCAGGCTGTGGGTGGTTTTACAGCAGTGATTGACATATCGGCTCTACTATTCCTAGCCGAGCCTGTTAAGTCATGTTCACACGGCTTATTCACGGCGTAATTGTGGGATGTATTTCGCCCGCAATTACGCCGTGTGCTCGGGAGCGGGGCGGGGGGTTTCGGCAGGTCGCCGGCCCCATAGACATTCATTATTCTCGGCACGTATACGCCGTGAATAATTGGCATGTCACTTCTCTCCCCGCTCGCCGTATTGTGTGAGCAAGGAGAGGAGACGGAATCCATAGTTCTCTATGAGAACTGTGGATTACCGTAATGACCGGGACGTATCTCGCACCGTATTTAGCGCAGTACGGCGTGAATTACGGGGCGAGATACGTCCCATTTTAAGCCGTGTGAACATAGCCTAGGAGGGACACTTGTGATTTAAGGGAGAAGGCTATAGGGCTTTAAAGGGTTAAAGTTAGTCAATAATCAAGAGAAACAAGCTGCCGATAAGATTATGCAGAGGGTGACGTCAACAGTCACCGTCCGGACCACCACCTAGAGCAGGGAGAGGTTGTGTACTCAGGAGATCTGAACTGCTCTAAGCCTGAGACTAAACAACATCAGACCAGCAATGTATTTGGTATTAGTCTTTACTTACCGTTGCCTGCATTTTTATTGCTAGTCAGTGACATGGGTATAGCACTTTAAGATACAACCTGTGCACCATGTCCTTTCTCCGCTAGCTCACAATGCTGTTTTTATGCTACCACTTTCCGTTTGTCCATGACTTGCACAGCGATGTTGGAACGCCAGTGAGCTTTTCACATGCTGTGACCAACCATAGCAAGATTGCCGACAAAAGCTGGACAGAAAGCCCCTGCTGTTGTGTGCAGTCTCCGAGTATTAGCAGGCAGCATGGGACTGATGGTGATGAAATCCCTCTCTGTAGTAAGGACACCGCATACATTTTCATGCTGGCTCCTTGTCAGCTCAAGGTACACGAGGGACAACCAGCGACAGAATCTGATGGCACACAAAGGTTTTGGAAGCAGACCATTCATTTCTCTACAGCATAGATACATAAGTCAGTTGTGACAAGCGCAGCTTATATGGGTCAGAATAGTACAGATGTATAATTGCAAGCACTGAATGTGGACCTGAACAGCACAATGCAATGAATATATATTACATTGTGCTGTAGAATAGTGTGTATATGTATGGATTTGTATATATATATATATGTGTGTGTTCGTGTATACATAAATACTCATGAAGTGAGTACAAGTAATGGTGATAAATGAGTGTTACACCATTCTATATACTTATTTTCTGCATAATGTTAAGCCACTGGTGAATTGGCTCTGTAATCTGCAAGCTAAATCCCTATTATAGTACCCTGCATCCCCGATAATAAGACACCCCCGAAAATAAGACATAGTGCTTTTTTTATGCAATTCAGAGTTTGGCTTCTGCTGATTTTTGTGATGAAATTACTACAGTATTTTAATACATTTTGATTTTTTTGCTCAACAATAAATGTGAATTCTTGTTCATGGAAAAATAATACATCCCCTAAAAATAAGTCTTAGCTCGTCCTTAGGAGCAAAAATTAATATAAGACACTGTCTTATTTTCGGGGAAACAGGGTATAAGAGGTGTGCGCATCTCTTTTTTGCGTTCTTTTAACACATACACTGGATAAAGCTCCCGACATCAATGATAAAGGGGATGTACATGCATATAAAATTACATTTGCTTGGGACCATGGTGAGGGGAAAAAATTCTATTTACCTCCCGGTCTCCCGCCACTAATTTTGGAGCTCCCTGGGGATCCGCTGCTCTTCACTTTCAGGTTCGCATCCCGACACAGAAGATAGTCTTGCTTTCTATGTGAGTGAATGGAGTGCGAGCCTCTCCTATGTGTTTTGCTGTTTTTGGGTTAGTAAACCACTCATTTTTGCAGTGCTGCCTTAGGGTATGTTCACACGGTGTAATTGCGGCATATACGGTACGTGCCGCAATACGCCGGGTGTCTTGGGAGTCACGCTGATCAGCGCGTATTCCCAAAGCACGGGGAGGGAAGCCAGCCCCATAGACATGCCACTTATCTCCCTGGGCTTACAATACGATCGTATTGTACGTGCAGGGGGATGAGGCGTAATCCATATTTCTCTATGAGAGCTATGGATTACCGTAATTGCAGGGCACATTTCACCGCGTAATATGCGTCAAAATACGCCCGCAATTACGCGGCAAAATAAGCCGTGTGAACATACCCCAACTCTATTTTCTGTATACTCGTATAGACCTCGACCCTGGTCTACAAGGCGTGCACTCATTTCATTATCCCATTCATTTTTGGATGCTGATGGAAACTATAGTGGTGGGAGCTTGGGAGGAAAGTATAGTGGTTTTTTTCCCTTTTTTCCACCATCATGGCTCCATTTACATGTAATTTTTTTTAAAGGGGACAATCCCATATAACAATGGACTAATAATAGTCATTTTACCGCAAACATTGTGAGCTTTTTTCTTTTGTTTCCATTAAATGGATACCATTATAAACTATGGGTAACCAATGCCACTTTAAGGCATCTAACAGATCTGTCATCCATTTGCTATAATTGGAAGCTATTGAAAAGTTCATGATGGACAGCATACAGTGGCATCAGTCACTTACAGGCTGAAAGGTTATTTAAAAAGATCCCATTGGATGGATTTTTGTAGTCTGCTGCTCTATCCCATATTTCATTTTCATGATCTACATGACATATAGAAGCCAAACGGAAGCCAAAATCTACATGACATATAGAAGCCAGACGGAAGCCAAAATCTACATGACATATAGCGGCCAGACGGAAGCCAAAATCTACATGACATATAGCGGCCAGACGTAAGCCAAAATCTACATGACATATAGCGTCCAGACGGAAGCCAAAATCTACATGACCTATAGCGGCCAGACGGAAGCCAAAATCTACATGACCTATAGCGGCCAGACGGAAGCCAAAATCTACATGACATATAGCGGTCAGATGGAAGCCAAAATCTACATGACCTATAGCGGCCAGATGGAAGCCAAAATCTACATGACATATAGCGTCCAGACGGAAGCCAAAATCTACATGACCTATAGCGGCCACACGTAAGCCAAAATCTACATGACCTATAGCGGCCACACGGAAGCCAAAATCTACATGACCTATAGCGGCCAGACGGAAGCCAAAATCTACATGACATATAGCAGCCACACGGAAGCCAAAATCTACATGACATATAGCGGCCACACGGAAGCCAAAATCTACATGACATATAGCGGCCACACGGAAGCCAAAATCTACATGACATATAGCGGTCAGATGGAAGCCAAAATCTACATGACATATAGCGGAAAGATGGAAGCTAAAATCTACATGACCTATAGCGGCCAGATGGAAGCCAAAATCTACATGACATATAGCGGCCAGACGGAAGCCAAAACCTACATGACATATAGCGGCCAGACGGAAGCCAAAATCTACATGACCTATAGCGGCCAGATGGAAGCCAAAATCTACATGACATATAGCGGCCGGATGGAAGCCAAAATCTACATGACCTATAGCGGCCAGATGGAAGCCAAAATCTACATGACATATAGCGGCCAGACGGAAGCCAAAATCTACATGACATATAGCGGCCACACGGAAGCCAAAATCTACATGACCTATAGCGGCCAGATGGAAGCCAAAATCTACATGACCTATAGCGGCCAGACGGAAGCCATATTCTACTTGACATATCTCTTCCAGATGGAAGCCAAAATCTACATGACATATAGCGGCCAGACGGAAGCCAAAATCTACATGACAAATAGCGGCCAGACGGAAGCCAAAATCTCCATTACATATAGCTGCCACACGTAATCCATATTCTTTATGACATATATCTGCCAGACGGAAGCCAAAATCTACATGACATATAGTGGCCAGACGGAAGCCAAAATCTACATGACATATAGCGGCCAGACGGAAGCCAAAATCTACATGACATATAGCTGCCAGACGGACGCCAAAATCTACATGACATATAGATGCCGGACGGAAGCCAAAATCTACATGACATATAGTGGCCAGATGGAAGCCAAAATCTACATGACCTATAGCGGCCAGATGGAAGCCAAAATCTACATGACCCATAGTGGCCAGATGGAAGCCAAAATCTACATGACATATAGCGGCCAGACGGAAGCAAAATCTACATGACCTAATAGCGGCCAGACGGAAGCCAAAATCTACATGGACCTATAGCGGCCAGACGGAAGCCAAAATCTACATGACCTTAGCGGCCAGACGGAAGCCAAAATCTACATGACATATAGCGGCCAGACGGAAGCCAAAATCTACATGACATATAGCGGCCACACGGAAGCCAAAACCTACATGACATATAGTGGCCAGACGGAAGCCAAAATCTACATGACCTATAGCGGCCAGATGGAAGCCAAAATCTACATGACATATAGCGGCCAGATGGAAGCGAAAAGGACATTTTTTCGGCCTTTGACGATCAATGAACCCAGTGGAGATGTTCATTTTACACATTGGGAACCTTCCCTACATTCACATTAAAAAAAAAAGGTAGAAAACATGATGTGAACACCCCATAGGCGAAGAGGGAAATCAGGCTCTGATCTTTACAATGAATCCAGCAAGGCTGAGCTCTCCACACAGTGTTTGGCTGGCGTTATGTCTGTTTCAACATGGCTACGGTATATGTGTATGCTGGAAAGCTTGCGTGATATAATAGTGTCTCCATAATGATAATGGTATCAAAAGGGTGAGTGAAAAATCTTGAAGTTCCCATGTTAATACTTCTACTAGGTCCAAGCATTTTTTAACGTTTTGCAGCATGAGAAACTACACTGGACCATTTTCTCCTCTCGTTCTACAATGATACAATGAACACTATGATATTTCTGGCAGCAAAGGGGTTAAATGCAGGAGTTTGTCTAATTGCACTGTTTCATTAGCAGAGCATCTCAAGCGCTCAAAGCTTTTCTGTTTTATTAATTGGAAAATTGATCCAGTAAAACCATGGGGACAGATTCAAGCACTTACCCACAAAGTGCTGCTCTCAACCACTGCAATGGGTCTGTTTAACCTCATTGTGATTTCTATATGCACCGCTCAGCACTGTCATCCCTTAGTAGTCGGTCTGGTAAGTGAAGATTACAGGATACTAAATTCTTCCAGGACGGGGTTTGGAGCATTTTCGTCCACAGGATACATTTGGGCTGGACCCAGTTATGTGTCCTTATAACCCATATATATTGTAAGGTATAACATTGCTCTTAGGACTTTGATTAGGATTTTTACATTAAAGGTGTATTTCTTTTTCTTCTATCCATTCAGTCGTGTCCAACCCTTCTAGGCCAGCTCTCGCCATGCTTCCCTGTTTTCCACATCTTCTTAGGCCATGTTCACACGGCGTTTTTGGACGAGGTTTTCAGAGCTTTTCCTCGCCCAAAACCTCGTCCAAAACGCCTCCAGTTCATTTAATTGATTCCTATGTAAAACCTCGTTGTAGTTCACACACAACGAGGTTTTTACACGCTTCTTTGGAAGCAATTACATTTTTGAAGTGTGTTGTAGGTGCGGTTTTTAGCGCGCTTTTAGTGCAGTTTTGTCGCGTTTTCGGCGCGGTTTTTGTCCTGACTATGCATTTGTGGGGGTGAAAACCTCGCCAAAAACCTGATCAAAGCCTCGTCAAAAACCTCGTCGGAAGAAGCGTGTTTCAGGCGAGGTTGTGATGTGGTTTGGAAGAGGTTTTGGGCGAGGAAACGATCCGAAAACCTCGTCCAAAACCTCATCCAAGAACGCCGTGTGAACATGGCCTTATAGTTTGTTGATGTTCATTCCAGCGTCATTCTTGCTAGTATCCAACCAAGGAGCCTATAGGTGTATAGGACATACAGAAATGCATTAATGGTTGGAGGTTCAGTAGTTGCTGTAGGTTGGCTGAGGGCTGTATTTACAGCTGATGCTTCCCTAGACACTATGGCCCTATGCTCCACTTTGTTGTCAGTCCACAGCAAAAATCAAGAGGCGATGCCCTTTAATTTCTGCTGCTGATTTTCCAAGTGCTTGAGGTAGAGTTCTCCAGATTTCTGCAGAACTCACCCATTCAGTGGGGATGTCCACATCCTTCCTTTCCACGTTAAGAAGTGAAATGTCACACTTTGTCTCCCTGGTGGAGATTTCAAATTCGTGACAATTCTGTAATTAAGAAATTAATAAAATTTGGTTTGAAATAAATACTGTTTATGCTCCAAAATCTGCATCAAAATCCTCTTTGTGAACAGCCTGAATATGCCCCTATTAAAGGCACATTTACACTTGACAACTTTAGTTTTTGGGCAGTTGTGATGGCAATCTGTCAGTGTTAAAGGAGAAGATTAGCAAAAAAAAAATGAACTGTGATACCATAAAAATAGATATGACTGATAAATGCTACTCAGTCACTTAGGGCCACATGTATGAACACTGTGTAGGTCTAAAACTCACTTTGTTTCCCATAGCAACCAGTCAGAGCTCATAGTTACCAATCAGAGCGCCCCTTTCATTTTTCCAGAGCACTATATGAAGTGAAAGGGGCACTGTGATTGGTTGCTATGGGCTCTGATTGGTAACTATGGACAACAAAGTGAGTTTTAGACCTAAAGAGTTTTCATACATGTGGCCCTTAGGCTATGTTCACACGGATTAATTGCGGGACGTAATACCATACATGCCAACTCTCCCGTTTTTGGCGGGGGGGTCCCGCTATTTGGGGTCCCCTCCCGCCCTCCCGGGGGAGTTGGCATTCCCCCCGCCGCCTGCAGGCGGCGGGGGTCCTTTTAAATTACCGCGGCGCAAGAGTAGCGCTGGTGCGCTACTCTTCCCGCCGCGGGACCGCTCCAAACAGGCGGGTGCAGCGGCCGCAGCGGCCGCTCCCCCGCCCGCGTCTCACTGTGCGGGAGGAGGCAGGAGGGATCGCCCCCCTCCTCCCTCCTCCCCCTGTATGTACGGCGCCGGTGTGTGCGCCGTACATACTGGTCAACGGCGCAGGGGGAAGTGACGCGCGGCTGCAGGGGAGTGACGCGGGGCTGCTCTCACTTCCCCCTGCGCCGCTGAAGAGTCGGTGGGAGCGGCCACGCTGCAGGAGCCTGGTAAGGTAAGGGGATTTTATTATTTAATTTTTATTAGTTTTTAGGGGGCTCAAACCTGGCTAACAGAGAGGGCAACTACCTGGCAACAGAGGGGGCACTACCTGGAACAGAGGGGCACTACCTGGCAACAATGGGGCATACCTGGCAACAGATGGGGGCACTACCTGGCAAACAATGGGGGGCACTACCTGGCTAACAGATGGGGCACTACCTGGCAACAGAGGGGGCACTACCTGGCAACAGAGGGGACATCTCCCTGGCAACAGAGGGGACATCTACCTGGCAACAGAGGGGGCACTACCTGGCAACAGGGGGGGGCACTACCTGGCTAACAGATGGGGGGCACTACCTGGCTAACAGATGGGGGCACTACCTGGCAACAGTGGGGGCACTCCCCTGGCAACAGAGGGACACTACCTGGCAACAGAGGGGACACTACCTGGCCACAGAGGGGGCACTCCCTGGCTAACAGATGGGGGCACTCCCTGGCTAACAGATGGGGGCACTACCTGGCAAACAGAGGGGGCACTACCTGGCTAACAGAGGGGGCACTCCCCTGGCAACAGAGGGGGCACTACCTGGCAACAGTTGGGGGCTTGTCCCTGGCTAACAGATGGGGGCATCTACCTGGGCTAACAGATGGGGGAAACTACCTGGCAACAGAGGGACATCTACCTGGCAACAGAGGGGAACATCTACCTGGCAAAAAATTTGGGGACATCTCCCTGGCAAACAGATGGGGCACCTACCTGGCAAACAGATGGGGCACCTACCTGGCTGACAATGGGGCACCTACCAGGCTAAAAAATGGGGGCACCTACCTGGCTAACAATGGGGGCCCACCTTTCCCTGGTTTTAACAAAGGGGGGCATCTCCCTGGCTACAAATTTGGCTCTACCTGCTACAGAGGGGCATCTACTTGGCTACAAGGGGGCATCTACCGGCCTGAAGGGGAAACTACCTGTTATTGGGGGGCTACTACCTGGCTATAAGGGCATTTTACCGGGCATCTACCTGGCATCTACCTGGCTTTCTTCTTAGGTGGAGTGGGGGGTGGCTTTTTTGAAGGGCGTGGCATACCAACAAGATGGGCGTGTCCATGCAAATTTTTGCCGCGGCGCGCGTAGCGCGCCGCCCACTAAATTCTCCTGCTTTTTCATTTTCGAAAGTTGGCAACTATGCGTAATACCGCCCCGCAATTACGCCGTGTGGACGGGGGCGGGAGCAGGGGAGTGAGCGGGGGGCCGGCACTTCGCCGGCCCATAGACAATCACTGCTAGCGGCGGTATACGCCGCTAGAAAGTGACATGTCAATTATCTCCCCGCCGGGCGGGGAGAGGAGACGTAATCCATAGTTCTCTATGAGAACTTTGAATTACCATAATGAATGGGCCGTTTTCGGCCCATAATTGGCGCACTTCGGCGCGTAATTACGGACCGAAATACGGCCCATTTTAAACCGTGTGAACATGCCTTTAGTGTTAGGTTGGGTTCACATAGTGCTTTGCTTTTGTGTGTATTTTGAAGAGCAGAAAAAATATTTGAAGAAATGCGTGTATTTTTACCGCAAGGTGCTGTGGTTTTGTGATACAATTATTGTCAGAGCAGTTTTTATAGGTAAAACATAAAAAAAAAAAAAATTTACCTGCTAAAACTATGCTGCAAATCTGTGGCAATTCACAGTAAAAATACCTGCATTTTTTTGTAATCATATTTTTTCCCGCCCTTCCAAACCTGCAGTGTGGGTTTTCCAGAGCGTAACTGGCACATGGTAACAACCATTAATCCCCTATTTCCCTTTACCCACATTACCTAACAGGTTGTCACTCTGTAACAGGCTCTGTATGTGATTCTTATAGGGTTGTACCAACTATCTCTCTCCTACTGCCTTTGTGTCAGTCCTCACTGGAGTCCTTGTATTCGATTCATGAATCAAAAGTTAAAAATGAGCAAATTTTTCCTTTACAAAATTAAGAAAAAATAAAATGCTAAATGTCGTTATGACTTTGAAAGGTCCAGGGGTCCATTAACAAGCAGACTGAAGCTATCCAGGGGTCATTGCTGACCATACATGGTGGTCATTTCAGAAGCAGGGGCTGGGTTTATTTTTCTTCTGGTCCCTTTTACTTTCTTCCATCATCTTACAGGACTATTTAGGATTTTTGGGCCATTAACAAGTATCTGCCTGAAATCTGTAGCGGAATCTTCTACTATGGAGTAGAAAGGATAAGACATTAGTGCATATTGCGGGTACAACAAAAGGGGAGGGGTGGCAGAGTTGATACGGGCAGAAAAAAAATACCACCAAGGCCCAAAAAGGAGAGTGGAGCATTCCCTTCTACAGCCCTAAATCAATAGGAGCATATAGTGGCATTAACCTAGGTAAAAAAAAAAACACTTTTATTACTGGGTTTTTCACCTGTTTTAAAATGCTGCCCCCCCAAGGGGGCCCTCCCTTGGGACTCCCCCCAGTGCCCACTGGAAATCGGCCCCCGGTAGGCCACAAACCTCCCCCATCAATTCATATTTTTCTTAGACTTGGTTTTCGAAAAATAAGTCTCTTCAAAATAAGGTTCATTTTGGGGAAAAATTTATTACTTTTCCCAGAGTCATTGACAAAAAAACAATAGTGTGAGTATCCTGACTAAATAGGGCCATCGTAACTGTTTTCTGGCTCCATTTAGGATATTCAAAAACCCCTGACCTCGGAGATTTAGATTATCTGTAGGGTCTTAAAGCATTAATAACAGTGTATGTAGTACGGGAGCAGACTGTTCAGGATTGATCGGGTCCCCAGATGATGGGGGGCACAGCCCTGGTTAGTTTCATTCCCTTTGGATTAGATGGTGGCAATCATAACATAGTCTCTGAGTTATTATCGAACAAGAGGTGGGAAATTGTCCCAATTGTTATAGAATGGGTATGGAAGGGAGACAAACACAAGGCTCTTCTGTCCTAGGTGGGTAAATCAGATTTTACCTCCAGTGCCCACTACCTTCTATAAAAAGTGAGACATTAGTCAATGAATCCAGTCAAAACAATGATGGGCCCTCTAATTGTGTAAAGGTGGGGTGGATCAGATCAGTACATATGTATTAGAGAATTAGCCCTTCAGTGGGGTCCTGGGAAGGGGTGTTTGTGTGTGTGTAGGGGCGTGTTTATGGGGGTTGGGGTGTGTGTGGGTGTTGTTGTAGGGGTGTGTGTGTGTGTGTAGGGGTGTGTATGTGTTGGGGTTTGTGTTGTGTGGGTGGTGTAGGGGGGTTTTTGGGGGGTGTTGTAGGGGTGTGTGTGTGTGTGGGGGGTGTGGGTGGTGTTTGGGGGTGTGTGTGGGGGTTTGTGTGTGGGGGGCGTGTTGTGAAAGGTGGGGTGTTGGGGGGGTGTGTGTAGGGGCGTGTTTGTGTAGGTGGGTAGTGTTTGTGTTGTGGGGGTGTTGTGTGTTTTTAGGGTGTGTGTGTGTTTTTAGGGGGGGTGTGTGTGTGAGGGGGTGTGTGTGTGTGGGTGGTGTGTGTGTTTTAGGGGTGGGTTGTGTGGGCAGGGTGGTGTTTGTGTGTAGGGGGGTGTGTGTGTGTAGGGGGGTGTGTGTTGGGGTGGGGGGTTTTTTAGGGGTGCGTGTGTGTGTGGGGGGGTGTTTTTAGGGGGTGGTGTGTGGGGTGTGTTTTTTAGGGGGTTTTTGTGTGTGTGTGGGTGGGTGTGTGTGTGTGTATTTATGTTGATAATATTATAGACATATTTGTGGTAAAAATTCATTTGTATTTGTCATACATTTATTTAACCATTTGTTCATTTTGGGATTAGGAGTCCAGTGGGCTGTCCTAAACTCTGGTTGACAGCCTTCCCTGCACGTGTGCGTACAGGTAGCTGGCCATAATTAAGTAAAATCACCACCTGGACTCCTAAGCAGTAAAAGTACAAGTTCAAAATCGTTTCAACCAAAAATCTCTAAGTATCCATTTACTTATACAAAATATGCAGGCAGCAGATTGGACCCCATTTTCAATGTGTCAGGTCACCTTTAGCATGAGTTGACTATCATAGCTCTGTAATATGGTTTCCCAGTACGAGTGAAGGGGTTTGAACGTACCGGTTGGCGTCAATATTTGGTCTGTTTGACAACTACTTTTCCTGGTCAGTATGTTCTTCCTTCCCCCTTCCCAGAGACCCGCACTCTTGTGCTCTGCGCTAATGGGATTATATTGCAGCGATTCGGTTTCACCATATTGAAACTGTTTTGTCCGCAGTTGTTCTATAAAGGTATAGGCAAAGGAGGTCAAGGGTCATCAGAAGGGCTGCTTCCTTCCCCCACAGATGGGCCGATAAGAAGAAAGTGAATATTTGGACGAGGCCTGTGTCAGGGAGATAAGGAACAACCCCTCGTTTTAATAGCTCTGATGATTGCTCAGAAAAGAACAGCTGTCTCCTCTCGTTCTGCAGCTTAAACTAAGGCCCTGGAACTCCCTATGGTTTTACATTCCACAGCAGGCTACAGAACCTACAAATATAGGACACATCATCCAGAACGGAGGGAGAACAATTAACTCTTCTCCTCGCTACAAGAATCTTGTCCTTTTCTCCAGGATTTGTTATCTATGATCCTGTTCAGCAAATGGGGGGGTCCTTCTATAACCTCTCCTGCCGTCCAAGTGCATCAGGTGCTCTTGCGGAGTATATAGGTTAACCTTTTATTGCAGTGTATTGATGAGATGCTTGGACCATTGGCACATGAGACACAGAGGAGCTTTTCATATCCATTCCATGTAGTTCTTAATTAAAGGGGTTGTCTCACTACAAGGATCGCTGCTTTTTCTGTTGAAGATCTTGCAAAAACAAGTCACTTTGCAATATATGTCCAGTACCAGTGTCCTACTTGTTCCTAGATATCCCCTCTTGTATGGGCTGCATCAGCTTCTCAGGTTGCTATAGCTACAGACCTTTAAAATCTCTTTTTAAAAGGCTGCCGCACTGGTTCTTTTAGCTAAAAACCCTCTTCTATCTCTCCTGAAGTCGCGCGTGTCCTAAGCTACGACCTGTTCAATCTCTCCTGATAGGCTGCCAGCACTGGTTGCTATAGCTACAGACCTCTTCTATCTCTCCTGATAGGCTGCTAGCGCTGGTCACTATAGCTACAGACCTGTTCAATCTCTCCTGATAGGCTGCCAGCACTGGTCGCTATATCTACAGACCTCTTCTATCTCTCCTGATAGGCTGCCAGCACTGGTTGCTATAGCTACAGACCTCTTTTATCTCTCCTGATAGGCTGCCAGCGCTGGTCTCTATAGCTACAGACCTGTTCAATCTCTCCTGATAGGCTGCCAGCACTGGTTGCTATAGCTACAGACCTCTTCTATCTCTCCTGATAGGCTGCCAGCACTGGTTGCTATAGCTACAGACCTGGTTTCTACTGCAGCCTAGTAGAAGCCAGTAAACACGCCCCTGACTTCAAAGTGGAACCAAGAAAACAGGACTGAGGTGAGATGAATCAATGTAGTGAGAAAACCCCTTTAATCCCCAATACAATGCTCCTTCCAGGGATGAAAATGTTCATGAGGCATGTGACAGAACATACTGCAGTTTATTGGAAAAACCTGTAGATACTACAGGCTGTATTTTGGATCCCTACAACCTGTACCCTGAATAAGCTTTTTATGCATGTACAAAATTTGTCGCTATGGTTTTTCTTTTTTTCTAAAATGACCATAACATTGGCCAATAGATGAAATTCATCTAAAAATCACAGGGCGAGCCAATGTACTGCTACATCCACAAATCACATGCATTAAGCTGCATTCACATCTGCGTTTGCTTTTCCGTTCTTCTGTTCTGTTTTTGAGAAGAATATCCCAGTAGAGAACAGTTTCCCATTGTTTTCCATGGGTTTCTTTGGCTTCAATTTTGCTCACTTTGGCTCCGTTCCGGTATCCGTTTGCAATCATTTTCACATCCGTTAAACAAATGGATCCTTATTTTTTTCTGGAAATGTGCAGACAAGTTTCAGACTTTAAAAAAAAAAAAAATGGATAAATTTTTTACTGAAATAAACTGATGCAAACGGAAAAACAAGTATCCGTTTTTTTTGAGAACTCTCAACAACAGATCAGCTAACGCAAGCGTCCTCAAACTGCGGCCCTCCAGCTGTTGGGAAACTACAGCTCCCATCATGGCCACTGTTACAGATGACATAAATGCATGATGGGAGTTGTAGTTTCCCAACAGTTGGAGGGCCGCAGTTTGAGGATGCCTGAGCTAACGGAACAGAAGATTGCATTTCGATCAAGTGGTGTCATTGTTTGGCTATAGGTCCGATCCATCTAGGTCACATATTCGTCTGAAATTCCGTTCGAAAATGATGGAAAAAATAACGTAGCAAGCGGCGCTACTTTTTTCCGTCTAAACAAAGAACACCGTGGCAGAAACCTGACGGACTCATTGTAATCAGTAGGGTTGGTCGGGTGCCATGGTTGTCCATACATGTCCGTCTTTACCTCCGAAGCAGATGTCAACCAAGCCTAAGGCCATGTTCACACGGCTTATTTTGACGTGGTTTTGGACGAGGTTTTCGGAGCGTTTCCTCGCCCAAAACCTCGTCCAAAACGCCCCCAGTTCATTTCATTGATTCCTATGTAAAACCTCGTCTTAGTTCACACACAACGAGGTCTTTACACGCTTCTTTGGAAGCGTTGAAAAAGAAGTGTCATGCCAATTCTTGAAGCGTGTGTTAGGCGCATTTTAGGTGAGGTTTTCGGCACGTTTTTTGTCCTGGCTATTAATTTTATATGGGTGAAAACCTCATCCAAAACCTCGCCGAGAAACACCTCTTAGGGCATGTTCACACTGCGTTTTTGAACGAGGTTTTGGACGAGGTTTTCGGAGCGTTTCCTCGCCCAAAACCTCGTTCAAAACGCCCCCAGTCATTTCATTGATTCCTATGTAAAATCTCGTTGTAGTTCACACACGGCGAGGTTTTTACTCGCGTCTTTGGAAGCAATGAAAAAGAAGTGTCATGTCAATTCTTGAAGCGCGTTGTAGGCGCGGTTTTGGCGCGTTTTCAGCGCGGTTTTCGCTGCGGTTTTTGTCCTGGCTATTGTATGGGTGAAAACCTCGTCCAAAACCTGATCACAGCCTCGTCAAAAACCTCGTCTGAAGAAGCGTGTTTCAAGAGGTTTTGATGTGGTTTGGATGAGGTTTTGGGTGAGGAAACGCTCTGAAAACCTCGTCCAAAACCTCGTCTGAAACGCCGTGTGAACATGCCCTAAAACCTCTTCTCAATCAGCGTGTTTCAGGCGAGGTTTGTTTTGGGAGCGGAAACGCTCCGAAAACCTCATCCAAAACCACGTCCAAATAAGCCGTGTGAACATACCCTAAATGAGCATGTTGAATGGTAGCAGTGTGACTGCTGTCAGAAATAACGAAAACGGTCTGGCCTCCTCCTCTGGTTTGAGTCTCCATAGCAGGCTGCAGATCTAGGCCGGGTCATCCAGGACATAGAGAGGACAGTGATACTGAAGCCTGATGATGAGCACTGGCTATGGCTTGACCGCGGCTGTAGCCCGACCCCAGCAGGGACAGGAATAGGCCGACAGAATGAAATATTTTCCGGCTGGCCGTGGATTGATGACCTTCGGTGAGCAGCCTCCAAGCAGCCGAAACTTGGTTGTCATGGTGACAGTCAGGTTCCAGCGGCATGAAAGCGAAATAAAATATTTAGCTCCCTGTCACTCAATTGCAAATACACAATGCTCCGTCGGCTGGTTGCCATGGAAACTGGTGGTGTCACCGTGATGTCACAAGATTTCGTTTTTATCAAGGCCGGCGGAGAAGATGCGAGCCTGAAGAACTATTGTAAGAGGCGGCGTCCGTCTCCCAGCATCCTGCCCAGTCCTAGCTGGATGCGTCCTTTCATCTTTCTCAGAACCCGAGTACCAAACATACATCGAAAATGTTAAAGAGTTGACATAGCGCCCCTTAGGAAACCAAGCTTATGACACAGAGTATAGCGAAGCTCGGGTGTGTGTGCACCAATAGGCTGCAGCTTCCAAAAGATGAAATTTGCCCTTGAATCACAAAGGCGCAGGAATTCGAAGCTCCCCTTCACAACTGGTTTGTCTTCTATCTCCCTCTAGTGGTGAGAGGATGAAATAGCCAGCGTGTTCTTTTTCCTTGTGAGAAATTCTAGGACGGAAACCAACACGGTTACATATTAATAAATGGCAGGTGTAATAAAGTAGCCGGCACTAAAATGACTGCATGTGTTGTGCCACAGTACAAGCAAATATTTCCATTCTCCATACTGGACCCACATTCAGACTTGGATCTGGCAAGTCAGTTCTGTTAGGTCTCTTTATGCCCAACGTTGGGGTAAAGGAAGAGGCCCCCGTGTCAGTGTGTGGAGACTTATTGTACTGAACGCTCCACTGAAATTTAAATATGCTAAAAGGCTCATGGGAAAAGAGCTAGGACTCTACAGCGCCACCTATTAGATGTAGCGTTCCTAAAGTCACATCTGACTTACTAAGCCGTGTAGTGGATTTATATAGCCATGCCATGCAGTTCATCAGGTGTCGCCCTTCATCAGTATACAAAACACAAAAATAAAGTAAATCCGCTCACCAGTCATTAGGCCAAGACGTGCTCCAACTGAGTGCAGGAAGGGAACAGCCGGCGAACGATGTTGAAATCTTAAATGGCAGGCACAAAGGTTTGAAGTCTACACTCCAAGTTTTATTCAATTTCTTTTTTAAAAGAGGTATAAAAACAAAGAGCAATACATACCTCTTTCCGCGTTTTGAACCTCACTATGGGTTCTTATTCATAACATGAAAAAACTTTGAGATTCTCGGTTCACATATTTTGATCAAAAGATGTTTAAGCTGCCCACGACTTTCAACGTGATCTCAAAATCGGGCAGTCCTATCTTTACCTCTCAATCGAGCCAATCAGGCCTCCCGCTGGGTCAACCCAGTGGCACCCAGGTTTACATACGTTTTTTCAAAAATGTTTTTGTGTGCAGAAACATACGTTATACTTGGTGTACGTTGATTTTAACCTATATGGGAAGGAAGGGGTGCTTCCATTTTGGGTTTCTGTCCCCGCCCACTCTCACAGGCTGTCATAAGAAGGGCAGCTTTGCAGGTTGGGTGTTTATTTTTTCTCTCTGAATAATGGAGGTCGGTTGACCCAGGGGAGGCCTGATTGGCTCGATTGAGAGGTAAAGATAGGATAGGACTGCCCGATTTTGAGATCACGTTGAAAGTCGTGGGCAGCTTAAACATCTTTTGATCAAAATATGTGAACCGAGAGTCTCAAAGTTTTTTCATGTATGATAGATAGCATAAATGCTTCTTTAGGGATTTCCACGTAGTGTATTGCCCTTATTCATAACAGGGACGAATAAGAACGCATAGTGAAGTTTGAAACGCGTAAATAGGCTTGTATTGTTCTTTGTTCTTATAAGAATTGAATAAAACTTGTGTGTTGTAAGAAATCATCATGGAGTGCTGGAATTCAAACCTTTGTGTTGCCCTTCAACAGCGGCTTGCTAGGTGAGAGGCAATGAGCATGGTGAGGTTCCCCATGTTGGTGTGTGGAAACGTATTGCCCTGAGCGCTCCACTGACATTTAAATAGGATGCGCTCTCTTTTAAAGGGAACCTGTCACATAGATTATGCCCCTCGTGCTGAGGGCAGAACAAGCCAGTGTCAGACCTGCTGTTTCCAGCGCTGTGTCCCTTATTCTGTAAGATGCTGGAGTTTTCGAGTATTTAGTGCTGAAACCTGCAGTTTTCAGCCAGAAGAGTCATTCGAAGAATCAGTTTTTTTTCAAACTCCACCCACCCGAGGCTAGCCCCGCCCAGCTCAACTAATAAACCTATTACTTTGAATAGGTAGAAATGTGAATTGTCAGCTAGCTCCGCCCACTGACAGTTATTCACATGTTTCTACCTATTCAAAGTAATAGGTTTATCAGTTGAGGTGGGCAGGGCTAGCCTCAGGTGGGCGGGGTTTTAAATGACTGACTCTTTCCTGGCTAAAAACTGCAGGTTTGAGCACTAAATACTCGAAAACGGCAGAATCTTACAGAATAAGGGACACAGCGCTGGAAACAGCAGGTCTGACACTAGCTTGTGCTGCCCTCAGCAAGGGGGGCATAAAGTATGTGACAGGTTCCCTTTAATATAGCGTTCCTCAAGTCACATCTGACTTACTGAGTAATGTGAAAGGGTTTAGTATAGCCGTGCCATGTTGTTCATCTGCAGACAGCTGTTTTGGGTGTTGCCCTTCATCAGTATAGAGAAGAACACTGACTAGTGAAAGGCAATAAGGGTGGCTGAGAAGGGCTTGTGAGATCAATGTGTATGCATCTCTATAGTCCGGTGCACATGCTGAAAGGACCAGTGCTTCGTTTCTGGGCGAGAGCATCACGGATTCGTTTCCGATGCATCAGAGCAAATCAACAGAACAATTAATCTTTGGATCTGAACCGTTTAACTGCATATTTAGTGAAAGTGCATTGGCTTGCATTCACTGTGCATTAGTAATGGCTTATAATCATTTATTCATGTGTATCACGGTGTCATCTCTTTAATCAATGTCCCAGAATTCATCCCACATGTATGTATGCATGCTTAATCGCACTAAAAAAGAATCCTCCCCCTCAGTCTGGGATTATTAAGGCATTTGGCAGATTATAGCAGCAGGAATCAAAGAAGAGGAGCAATAAACCCTGCAACGCATCTGCACTGGGACTCATTAACCCATTCGCTTACTGTCAAAGGGAAGAGCTGCTTTCCTCAGCTGCTCAGGTTTTAATAGTTGGCATTTTGTGTGTAACCAAACAACTTGTGTATCCTTGTTCTAATAATACAGCAACAAAAGTGCCTGAATGATCTCCTGATATGATACGGACACCTGTGAAAGGGTCATATTGGTGAAGTCTGTGATATCGGAGCCTGATACCCTGCAGGAGCCCATGAAAGGGGATGTCCCATCTTGACAACTCGTAAAGGGGTTCCTGTGCAGCTGACCCCTACCCTCTATGATGTCTTTATGCTCGAGTGCCCTAATCCGACATTCAAGAAAGGAAGACGCATTGGGATGCATATCCTGTAGATGTACAGTGCAGCAGGAGGTCTGCACACATTATACTTTGGAGAAGGGTCGTTTTACAACGTGTGTTATATAGACATTACTAATGTTTCTTTATATTTCAGCTGTTCTGTATCACGTTTTATTCTGAAATATTGGGAATTGTAAGTGTTAATCACCCGCTGTAAGGCTCAAGTTTTTCATCAGATTTACAGCGCATTAGAAGCCCCCAAAAATGTGACTGTACCCACTGCTGTGTAGACCACAAAAAAAAATCTGCTAGAAGATGCAGCATGATGTATATTCTTCCGGATTTTGCTCGGATTCGCTGTCAGCCCCGGACATTGAATGTACGGAGCCGATGGCAAATCTGAAAACCGACCGTGGTTTTAGCGCAAATCAGCACCAAAAAACCGCGATCCTGCTGCGGTCCAGGAAAGCACAGCCTACGATGTCACAATGACAAAATGCTGTCGGATTTCCAGCAGTATTTTGTCCTATGCTGTGTGGACTTCTCAGGTTTCTCACTAGCCACAGCTGAGAGCCTTGCACAACATTAGGGTGCGTTCACACGGTGCGTTTTTGATGTGTTTTTGCAATGCACTTTTTGTGCAGGAAGGTACAGCAATTAATGCTGTACATTACTGCACACCAATCCCGGCAAAAATCGCGGTAAATTCGCATTAAAATCGTGTTAATTACCGTGATTTTTGTGCAGCAATGTACAGCATTAATTGCTGTACCTTCCTGCACAAAAATGCATTGAAAAAACGCATCAAAAACGCACCGTGTGAAAGCACCCTTTAGAGTAAGCACACATCAAGCCATCCCTGGGCCAGAATTGCTGTTTTTCTGGATCCCGGTCTTTTCTCTCATGGATATTTTAACTCTCACTTGTGAAATTGACAATCAGCATGGCCACCATCACAGCTCCTGAAGGGAGGTCGCCCAATCTCCCCAGACCCTAGAATGACCAATTTGATAATGTATGCGGTGGTATAGGAGCAGCTGTATAATTAGAAAGGTTTGCTGTTCAGGAGTGCAGGCATAGCAGCAGTGTTTTATATAGCATTACACTTTGTTAGATATAAGCACAAGGAATTTTTTTCTTCTTACTATAGCTCAAGGATACAATATTTCCATCTTCTATGTTGGGCTAGGTTATCACTGATTCCTATAATGCATTCAGTCTGTTATCAGACACTGGAATATTTGAAGACATGTAGGACAACCCTATGATTGCACCTCACTGTTCCAAGAAATCTTCCCCCACCCTGCGTTTTGTCAAACGGACGACTGTTTATATGTCATTGACTATACACATTGTAATGATGTATTTTATAATGCAGGTACCTAATGCTGGCAAACCCATTGGTTGCTATGTTTGCCACAGAGTCCACAACTACTTCTCACACTTAATTATACTATATACTCGTCAATCCCCATCACAATTGTGATGTGTGTGTGTGTGTATTATATATATATATATATATATATATATATATATATAATATACAGTTATTATATAGATATATAATATACACATATATATAGATAGATAATGGGGTATATATATATATATATATATATATATATATATATATATACACACACACATGTGTATATATCTGCATAAATGTGCATGTATCTATCTGTACAACTGTTTCCTTATGTGTGTGTATATCTATCTATCTATCTATCTATCTATCGATAGATAGATAGATAGATAGATAGATATATGGACTTTGAGGTCTGGAATCACACATGCAGTTTTTTGATGCCGTATTTGGCACCAGACAACTATCCAAAAGGGAGGGGAAGAACAAAGGAAAAGAGAGCGCTCCAGAGCCACTGTTGCTGCCCTGTAAGATAATGTCTGACCCACAAAGGAGCCTTGAAACATGACTAGGGATAACTGTTCAGACCAGTCTTCGCCAAAAGATGGCTGCCTCTTCTTTTTTTAGGTAATTCTGGTTTGGCTAATAAAGAGGTCCCTCGAGTTAAAGTGACCTCAGGATACAATATTTTTACTATACAGTGGTCTTTCTGGGACATTGTGTCTCAAAACCAGACTCGCCATACCAATTATCAGAAATATTTTATTTTTAAAACCTCTGTATTAGTGAGGTGCATGTAGTGATTAGTAGTCTAGTAGCGCCTCTCTACAGTACACTGCGGTACTACATGTCCTGTACTGCTCTTACATGTATTAGTGAGGTGCATGTAGTGATTAGTAGTCTAGTAGCACCTCTCTAAAGTACACTGCAGTACTACATGTCCTGTACTGCTCTTACATGTATTAGTGAGGTACATGTAGTGATTGGCGGTCTAGTAGCCTCTCTACAGTACAGTGCGGTACTACATGCCCTGTACTGCTCTTTACATGTGTCAGGATGAGCGGCTCCTTTGGGCACCAGGTGAGGGCCCCTTTTTTTCTGGTACATTGTATATAAAGTCCATGACACAAAGAAGCTCCTGTCTTCAAATAGAAAGTGATTTCCAGCAGCTCTTCCTGATGTTATGGAAGGACCTGATTTATCTTTATCTTTCTGCTTAGTTTTCATTAATCTTCGTTTGGCAGTATGTTGGGTGACATTTTGGGACTTTAGAACCAGTTGCCAGATTTCTATTGAGTTATGGTTTTTACTTACAATGGTCGTCCTGGAACCAATTAATATTGTATCTTGAGGGATGGTTGTAGTCCCTAATTATGCTTCATTGCTCCTTTGTGTGTCAGACATTGCCTTACAGGGTAGCTGCCTCCAGTAGGTGGCACTAGAGATGGTCTTCTCAGGAGAGCTAATCTGCATAAGATATATAGTGGGACATATTTAACGGGTGGTATATATATATATATATTTTTTTTTTTTTTTTTAATAAGAAAACCTCATTCACCCTAGTCCTAATCTGTCCAGAAATGTAGATTAAAACTGCCAGAAATGACCTGAAAACAAATGAGGCTGTTGAGAGGAATCCATTGCAGACCTGTACGATGAACTAGAAATAGCAATATAATGTAGACAATAAATACAATATAATGTAAACAATAAATACAATATAATGTAAACAATAAATGCATCATAATGCAAACAATAAATACAATATAATGTAAACAATAAATACAATATAATGTAAACAATCAATACAATACATTATATTGTATTGTTTACATTATAATGCATTTATTGTTTGCATTATATTGTATTTATAGTTTACATTATATTGTATTTATTTACATTATATTGTATTGTTTACATTATATTGTATTGATTGTTTACATTATAACAATCAATACAATATAATGTAAACAATAAATGCAATGTAATGTAAACAATACAATATAATATAAACAATAAATACAATATAATGTAAACAATCAATACAATACTATTCTACTTGTTTGTTCCATACATGTGTTGCAGAATTCACTAAGCAGACTTATTTCTGTCCTTTGATTATGCTTTATCAATAAACGTGTCATGTTAAATAAAAAGTAACATTAAACAAATCTGGTTGGAGCTTGTTGGACGTGCTATGGTTGGCATATTCTATAGGCAAATGGGGACAGCAACTCAATTCAATAAGAATACCTCTCGTATATTATGCTGCTCAACTCTACAGATTAGCTCCATTAACACCTGATTGCCAAGAAAGCATTAAGAAGTGTTTAAACTTGTGGTTAGCTCCAGAATCTCCTGGGAAAGATTTCGTCTTTATCGTTTGCCCTGAAAATCCCTACTCCTGCAGAGGATGGTGTCTGGGGGTTGGGGGTGCAAGATAAATACAGTTTTCATCCAGTGACAGGCGCACACCAGCAATTAGCCACTCAGAACAATTAGCACATTCCATTTGCCTGCTAATTGTTACAATTAGGATTCGTAGTCTTTAAGTGGTTGGGGCAACACATTAAGATTTCATTATATTTGTATTTAAATGATAAAGACGCAGTATTTGCACCTATGAGCTGTCAGGCATCTGGAGCCAGTCACTATTGAGCTGCTCCGGAGGCAGCGCGGCAGACTTCTGCTTTCGCTGGAATCACATGGGGAGTTCTTGATTGGGACTGGAATTAAGAAGTGCAATTAAAGTCCTTTTTCTCTGGGCAATAAATAACGTGCTGGCAAGTCCACATGCATTAGAAAAAGGGAAAGCTGCTAGAGTAGCGGTTGTCAGATAACGCACAGTCAAAGGTTCTTGAGGTTTTGGTCATGTTTGCTAGAATGTATCAGTCTTTAAAATCAATCATGTAATTTATCTCACAATATTACCTAACTTTACTTCTCTGTAGTAACTGGTGCCAGCATATGCAGTTTTAAAGGCGCTGTCCACTTAAATAAAATTATATTGAAATGGGGCAAAAAAAAAAAAAATGATACTTACCTTCCGGTCTCCCACTGCAGCAGCTCCATATATGAGACAGGAGAGCCTCAAGCTTCACTCAGCGGAGAACACAGAAGTGAAGAGGAGCGAATCCACGGGAGCTCCGAAGCTGCAGCAATGGGGAACCCAAGAGGCTAGCATCATATCTATCTATCTACCACCACAGAATCCCACCAAAGGGCTAATTCTCTAGTACATTTCGTCATTGTTGATCTGATCCACCTTTACACTAATTGTTTAAATAATAGGAAAAAGAGTCTGCGCTGGAATGAATGGGCTAGATAACTTGATATATATACATATTTATGTGTGTGTGTATCTGTATATATGCGTATACATATGTGTGTGCATATATGCTTTTATATATATATATATATATATATGATATATATAATATATATATGTGTGTGTTTGTGTGAGTGTGTATGTATATATATATATATATATATATGTATATGCGTGGGTGTGTATATATGTATATGCGTGGGTGTGTATATATATATATATGTATATGCGTGTGTGTGTGTGTATATATATACTATATATATATATTCATATAATATATATATATGCTGTGTGTGTATATATATAATATATGCGTATATATCGTGTGTGTATATATTATATATATATATATATGCGTATAATATATATATGATGTGTGTGTGTGTAATATATATATGCGTAATATATAGTATTGTTTGTATAATATATATAATATATAATATATATAATTTTATTTTAATTTCCTTTATGGGGGGGGGGTTAAATTG
Source organism: Phyllomedusa bahiana (assembly GCA_025379985.1). NCBI lineage: Eukaryota > Metazoa > Chordata > Amphibia > Anura > Hylidae > Phyllomedusa > Phyllomedusa bahiana. Next base: position 152,768 of record JAODAL010001651.1, read on the forward strand.
GTATTGGAGCATGTTCATGGATTGCCATAGTCCAATGCCTTTGATACAACAGCAGTGCTTGTAAATAACTAATCACATCACCAGCCGTCACTGTTAAGATCAAGCCACCTGCAGTTCTGCTTAATGTGCACTAAAGGGAAGCAACAAGGTAGGAGGAAGACCATAGGATGCTAATTCTTGCAGTATACTGCAGCCTCGTATCAGACGGGGAGCTTTTCATGTTATATCCTGTTGCTCATATAGCGTCAGTGCAGCAGCAGGGTACATCGATTGCCACTCTCATCTGTCCCTGTTCCCAGTGGGGCTGGAATTTTTTTCCTCTCAGATGTGTACACACAAACACTAGGGCCATTTTGGTAGTCAGCTAATTAACTGTCGGTTTGTTTTTTGTGTGTGGGAGGAAACCGACAAGAGCACTGGGAGAAAGTACGAAGCTCAGGCAAATATTGCTTCATCTTACTTCAAGCTGGGGTATCCAATGTGTTGGTAGACGCTACTATTCTACTCATCCCGGGAAAGACCGGTCTATATCTTGCTTGTCTGCTCTTCATGTTGGAGAGACATTTCCATAATGTCATGTCAATTTAATGTTCTGGAAGACTTGAATTGGTTGAAACCACCCATGGAAAAGAGGGCCCTACTTTTAAAATGGCACCGATGCTGCCTCTATAGTGTGCACACCCAGATGACCAGGCTTACTGGACAGCATAGTGGTTGGCACTGTTGCCTTACAGTTCTGGGTTCCTGAGTTCGAATCCCATCAAGGACAACATCTTCATGTAGTTTATATGTTCTACCTATGTTCGTGTGGGTTTCCAATAGATACTCTGTGGTGGATTATAATGGCGCTATATAAGTGAATGAAATTAATATTGAGGGTAGGCATGGCATTCCCATGCGCTAAATGGTTTATTTTTTACACAACCTGCACCTCCACCTCTGCCAATTATAGAGAAGTTTTGTGAATGGTTTGCTGAAATCGAAATCTCACTAAACTTGTTACGTTTTAAAATCCAATGTCTGAATTTGGCCTAACGTCAGAAGGTGGGTGTTGTGTCTCACTGATTTATACTCTGCTCCGGGAAGTACTTATCAAGGCTTTTTTATGCTTGGGCTTTATGTGAGCACTTCTCAGCAGCATTTTAATACACCGCTCCGTCCTGTCGGCTCAGTGATGATGATGAAGGGCCTTGCTGTTCCTTTTAGACACTAATGAAGGCTGAAAGCTTTTAAACATGACAACATTTTCTCCGAGTTTGTAGATTTACGGCTTTTCTTTTTATTACCAATAGTAACCACAGCTCTGGCATCGTGGCAGGCGTGCGGATCACCGTGGAGAATTGCTGTGCCACTTTATGGCAGCAAACAGCACTAAAATACAGGGAGATCATTCTTCTACTCGCTGACTGTTTTCCAGCACAAGATATTGATGGCGTCTGTCTTTCTAAAACTCTGAGTGCGACATACATCCAGAATATCCGTCCGGCAGTCATTGTTTTTGCTGGTATGGAGCAGCTTTGTGCAGTAGTATTCCTGACCTGATGTGGCTCCATGGTGAGCACCGCACACACGTGAAATACAAAATGTAACAGCAAGTACATTTATTGACCCGTACATTCGATCTCACAATGGAAACTGGCTGTGTAAGCGCTATGTGGAGAGTCGGCGCAACTGGTGCAAAGGAAACCTTGAGGAAGTTATAATAGGAACCTATGTGATTGCTTCTTTTTCCAGAAAGGACTCCGAAAATGAATTGGTTGAATTTACAATAATGAACCAGTTTTGGAACATCTCCCACAATTATTTACTTGGGTCTTAAATTTAATCTTCCTAATTCAACAAAATGTTGGATGTTGGCACCAGCTTTTTGTGCTACTAGTAATACAGCAGTTATACACCAAAGCAAACAAAAACCTGGATCAACCAACAAAGCCATAGCTCACCAAGACCCAAGAAACCCTGGAAATTCCAAAAGAGAAACAGCTATAAACTTTTTCCATTAATCATCAACAATTCATATAATAACAAATATATAATATTGCTTAAAAATATTTTTTATATATACAACTCTGACACTATAGTGGTGAGGTATAGGCTAAACCGCCAGGGTTAATCAAATAATAAATATGATAGATGTTAGAATATAAAACAAAGTATGAAGGCGCAGTATATCCTATATCAAACTACATATATATACACACAAAGAATAATTTATATTAATTCATCATAAAAGTACATACTGAATAAAGTGCAAAGTGCACAAAACTTAATCAAAGTATATATATATATATATAATATATATATATATATATATATAGTATAATATATATTAAAAAAAAGGTAGATATAAGTAAATTACTCCAAGTGCACTTTATTCACTATGCACTTTTATGATGAATATAATTATTCTTTGTGTGTGTGTGTGTATATATAGTATATATGTAGTTTGATATATAGAATATACTGTGCCCTTATGAGATCTTGTGTTACATTCTAACATCTATCATATTTATTATTGGATTAACCCTGGCTGTTTAGCCTTTACTTCACCATTATAGTGTCACATTTGTATATAAAAATATTTTTAAGCAAAATATATATATAGTTAATAAGAAAGGTAGATATAAGTAAATTACTCCAAAGTGATCTCGTGCATAATAAATATAGAGACAAACGTGCGCCATATCATATTTAAATAAATAAGTAATTCATGAATATACACATCTCATAATCATAATATTACCCCAGTTGATAGCCACTGATGAGAATCCCTACGCGCGTTCGCGTACTTGCTTCCTCAGGGGAGTCTATGTATTTTTTATTATATGTATCGTTGATGATTATTTAATAAAGTTTGTAGATTTTTATCTCTTGGAATTTATATGGTTTCTTGGGTGTTGGTAATATAGTAATACAACAGGACTTATGCAGGTCCATGAAAATCGGAGCTGCAGCTGACTTTATTACTTTTATGGCTGGTGTAGGTGTGCCTCTCTACACTTGTGTCGTCACCTAACGTTGGCTATCAGGCACCATGGTGCGCAGGAAGCTTGTTTTATTAGGTATAGAAATAAAATATACTCTAACCCTCATTGATCTCTTTAGGAATAACATCTTCTTACTATTGTTTTAAAAAGTTTTATTGCCTCAATATTTATAAAGTTTTATAAATATTTATAATATATAATATATATAATATATATATATATTATATAATATATAGAATATATATATTTATAAATTTCTTCTGTCCTGATGAAAATGTTGATGACATTTTATGGTCTTGTCCAGTGAAATATTTTGTTTATCTTGACTGATTTTTGGAACTTTTGGGTTACCTTATTTACCCTTCATAATTGTTGATGAAAATGTGAAGTGAGATTTTTAATATGACCCACCTTCTCTTCACAGGTACCACAGAGCGCGTCTGTCTGATCCAGGGCACGGTAGAAGCTCTCAATGCAGTCCATGGCTTTATCGCAGAGAAAATTCGAGAAATGCCACAGAATGTGGCTAAGACGGAACCGGTCAGCATCCTGCAACCACAGACTACGGTTAATCCTGACCGTATCAAACAAGTATGTGTCTAACGCCCATTTGTTTTTTAGGCATTGACCTTGATTTTACAGCATTACCCTGAGGCAAGTTTAGGTTCCCCCCCAAAAAAAATGGGTACAATTTTGCACATTACAACAGTCAAGCAAGGACTTACTCTATGGTCACAGAGAAATAATTAAAATGTAACACTCCACTAAATAAGCCTATCTGATCCGACGGGACTTCCCCGTTCTGAATTTACAACTTAGTAGAAGAAGGATGTTCAAGGACTTAATCTTGATGTAGCTTTTATGATGTCCGTTACAACTTCCCTACTGGTTGTTACTTTTGTTTCAGTAGTTTAGACCATATAACCTCTTAAAATTAGGCATTGTCCACATACTGTTGGTTGCGTAGAACCTTGATAAGTATATTGGTGTCAAATTGATGTCACTTTCCTGACTTAAAATACCCATGAAAAACATGGTTATATTATTGGAAACTCTGCTTTCGACTCTACTGATTTAAAGAGGTGTTCTCATTCTGCTGTTTCACAGAGTCTGCTCTTCACAGGCAGCTTCATACTTCCTGTTCAGGCTGTGGGTGATTCTACAGTAGTGATTGGCATATCAGCTTTGCTATTTCTAGCTCAGCCTGTTAGAAGGACATTGGTGATGGAGGGGTTTTAACAGCAGAGTGGGCGGCTACGGAGCTCTAAAGGGTTAATATTTATCAATAAGAAACATAAACAAGCTCCTATACTGCTGATAAGACACATCAGGAAACGACTGCAACCTCTCAGCCAAGACTGCTACAGCAGAGAGAGAGATAGTCAGTGACCAAGGAAACCTTCTGTAAAAAAGCTGAGCAAAAAGAGAACAGCAATGTATTTAGTAAAAGTCTTTACCTTCACCTACGTGTTTAAAGCTAATCAATGTGGTGAGGAAACCCCTTTACATTTATTAACATGGTTGACTGCTTCTTTCAACTGATGTAATAGTATTATTGGGTTATCCTTCTAATTTGCCGTACACTGTGACCTCTTGATTGTTTGTCCAGGCACAGCTCATTATATTGGAGTGTGGTTGTGTCTGGTAATACCCTGTTTCCCTGAAAATAAGACCTAGTGTATTTTTTTGATGCAATTCAGAGTTTGGCTGCTTCTGCTGATGTTTGTGATGAAATCACTACAATATATTAATACAGGTTGATTATTTGTTCAACAATAAATGTGAATTCTTGTTCTTAAAAAATAAGAAATCCCCTAAAAATAAGTCTTAGCTCGTCCTTAGGAGCAAAAATTAATAGAAGACACTGTCTTATTTTCAGGGAAACAGGGTAGAGAACTGCTCCATTTGCTTTAATGCACTAAGCTGTAATAATATGCACAAACGCTTATATGTACGGTGCTGGTCAAGGGGACACCCACAGGTTATTTATTGAGGGGCCCACCAAAGCATTACCCATCATCTGAGTGTCCTGGAAAGCCCCTTAAACTATTGCATTTACCCTTTCTTTAATAGTCTTTTCCCATATTTATTGCAGAAAATACACAGTTGTTCTATCTGACCTGGCATGGTAAACAGACGCAGATACACCTGGCTGCATAAGACTAGCACTGCCATATACTATGCTGTATTATAGTAACAACTGCTGACATTCAGCCGGTGCCAGAGCTAGCTCCCGTGCAGAACTGCTTTGGTTTACAATGTCCGGCCAAGCAATGGGACACTCTGTAGAACACGCACCTATTATTCATTTGCAATGTCAATCTGAGTTTACCCTTTTCTTATCCCTCCATAGATGGAGTCAATACTGAATAGTGTGATTCTCAGCCCCAGAGGCTTCTGCTTTTATTTTATATGCACAAAGCTCTTCTCTCCTTCAGTGAAACAATCAGAAGAGTCTCTATTGTACAGATCCTGAAAGGATGTGTGACAGTGTTAACCTATGTGACCCAGGTTGTCCTAAATGCACCTGTCCTCATTCACACAATGTTGTTCCCTTGTGGAATAAGCTTGCTATTATTTTAGAAAGGATATTTGTTATTGTCTGGAAATGAATCTGCTGTGACCTATATATATGGTTGGTGATGGGAGGTTTTTTTTTTCCTTTTTTAACTCTCCTGCTGAAACTGATTTAATTTCTATCACTAATCCAATCTCATCCATCCTCCTCTCACCCTTGCTGTTCCTGGGAATGCTTTTATGTTTTATTTTCTTCCCCTATTCTTTGGTTTAACTCCTTCGGTGCCAGACACGTCTGTGCCACCTTGCTTTCTGACGGGCAGATGCTGGCAGTGAAGGGGTGAATTTATTACTAGAGCTGATTGAATTCTGCTTCTGACCCTGCTTTGTTCTGCAGACATTGTCATCATTACCACCAGCCACCAAGTCCTCTCCATCCGACCCCATGACCATCTCCAGAGCCAGCCAGGTACAGTACCATTCTCCATATTTCATGTTGTTCACGTAAGAGAGAATAGCTCCATCAACACGCCAGGGTTTATCATAAGCTGAAGTGTAATTCTGAGCAAATATACAGTTTATTGTTATAAAACAAGACACATGGGTTAGATTTACACCATGTAGCCTTTAGCTAGCCAGAGGGGAAAAACCTTACCTAAGGGCATGTCCCCACTGCACGGGTTTGCGGTTTTGCAGACCGCCAGAAAAAACAGCCAAAAATGAGCACAATGGTGCTCTATGGAAAACCCGTGCAGCAGTCCCCACTGCACAGGTTTTCCGTCCAGCGGTTTATCCGCCCACAAAACATTCTACAAGCACAATCTTCCGTCCGGTTCTTCGGACGAAATCTGTGCTTGTGAATGTAAAGGGGGAGGGCTTTTCTCTGACCGGTATTTGTCCTCTGCTGTGGGAACACACCCTTAGGGTGCGTTCCCACTGCACAGGACAAATACCAGTTGGTTTGCCGGCCGGTGTTCGTCCTGTTTTGCGGCCGTCCCCATGGCCGCCGGGGGGACGGCTTTTCTCCGCGATGAGCGGAGAAAAGCCCTCCCCCTTCACATTCATAAGCGAAAACCGGACGGAAGATTGTACTTGTTGAATGTTTTGCGGGCGGCAAAACCGCCGGGCGGAAAACCTGTGCAGTGGGGACTGCTGCACAGGTTTTCCATAGAGACCATTGTGCTCATTTTCGGCCGGTTTTTCAGGCGGTCTGCAAAACCACAAACCGGCTGAAAAAGCGGCGGAAAACCCGTGCAGTGGGGACATGCCCTTATCGTTCAGTGACACGTATAGATGTAGCAAAGCTCATATTAATTTATCTTGACCCTTTCTATAGCTTTTGTTGTGTCATGACATAGGGTAACTCACTGCAGCAAGTTATCTCTGTTACATTTGTACAATTGGGACCAAAATGATTGGTAGTGAATTGTAGATTGCACATACTGTGTAGATACAATACAAGCAACAATTTAAAAAAATGAAAGCGACTTCTTTCCAGATTGTAGAGTCATTCAGTGGGTCCCAGTGATTAGGAGTAGTACGTAGCAAGTTACGGTGAAATCACATTCTAGGTATTATTGGTACAGTTTATCATAGTGCGCATAACAATGCAAGGTGAGGCTCTAGAGCAGTGTTTCTCAACTCCTGTCCTCACGCCTCACCAACAGGTCATGTTTTCAGGATCTTCCACAGAATGTACTGACCATAATGAAATCACCGGTGCAGCATAATGAAATCACCTGTGCAATGCTAAGGAAAGCCAGAAAACATGACCTGTTGGTGGGTCCTGAGGACAGGAGTTGAGAAACACTGCTCTAGGGAGAACCTCGAGTATAGCACACATTCTTGGTGAAATCCGTGTCCTTTCTTGGATATCATGCTTGTACTTATGTAGTGAAGCTACAAACTATCCAAAAAGGACTCTGGGATATAGTAATGTTCTTATAGTAGAAAAATAGATAGGATTAGTTTGCACTGTATAAAGTATTTATTATCATCTACTATAAACAGCTGACATTCTTCTTATGATCCATAAATTCCATTTTTCTGCATTGGTTTCTTTACTTTTTAATTTGTTTTTATTAAATTCATTGGAACTTGGATATTTATTTTGTGTTTTCTATGGTAAGATTGGTAAAATAGTCACCGGACCTGTAGTTAACTTCAATCCCACAGGTCTATTAGTGGCCTAAATAGTCGACTCAGATCTGCTGATGCTAAATGACCAAATCATGACCAGTGCCTTAACCTATAAGGGTAAGTTCACACGGCTTATTTTGGGGGCGCATTTCGCCATGTATTTCGCAGCGTACTGCGCTATAATACGAGCGAAATGCGTCCCAGTCATTACGGTAATCCACAGTACTCATAGAGAACTATGGATTACGCCTCCTCTCTCCGGCCGTACAATATGATCGTATTGTACGCTCGGGGAGATAAATGACAGCCTATGGGGCCGGCGGGCTGAAGTCTCCCCTCCCCCCGCCGCAGGAATGCGCGCCGGTCAGCGCGACTCCGCGAACACCCGGCTTAATTGTGGGCGTACAGTACGCCCACAATTAAGCCGTGTGAACATACCCTAAGACTACTAAGGTTGGGCTCACATTTTGCATTTGTTTGGATTTTTTCGAAAAAAACAAACACATGTGTTCTTTAATTAACCCAAATTTTTCCTGTATTAATTACAAAACCACCTGCTTAAAACAATGTGCGTCTTTTTATGTAGTTGAGAAATGCAAGCAGTAACGCAACGTGTGACCCCAGCTTAAGGGTACGTCCACATGACAAATGTCAAAATACTCGTAGGATTCTGAAATCTAAAACCACCTTGTGCAATGAGTATTTTGACGTGGTTTTAATGTGGATTTTAGTTCGTTTTTTTCCACCAGTATTATAGTCACAAAACAAGTACCCTTCATCTCTATTGGGTTTTGATCCTAAATATGTCAAAAAGAATGGACACGTCCCAAGTTTTTTTGTAAAAACAGCAGTTTTGAAATCCAACCTGGAGAAAAGTCGTGTGGGCTACAACTCAATTGAGGTCTATGATGATAGTTTTACAGTCATACTTTTATGGTTTTTAAAACCTTAATCCATGTAAAAATGTGACTGTAAGTGCTTGGAATGTAGACAGGCCCTAAATCTGTGTTCACTTTACTTCGGCTTGTCACCTATCCATACTGCTGGCATAAAGTGTAATAAAGTGTCCTAAATGTGTCTCAGATGTGTAAAGTATCCTTAAAATGTTAGGTTCACACGTTTACCTTTTTAGATGCCAGTAATGTAGCTAAACCAGGAATGGATTTAAAACATGGTGAAGTCTCAGTCTGTCCTCAAAGGGGGTTTTCTCACAGTGCTGTTTCACAGAGCCCCAACCAGCTTCAGACTCACACTTCACAATCTCCTATGCTACAGTTAAGACTCAGCAGGAAGTAACTCACCATGGTTGGACTGCAGCCTGGAGCAGTCAGATAAGAGAGAGAGGTGGTTGGTAACCTAGAGAAACTTGTGTACACTAGCAATAGATAAAAACTTCTTTATCTCCTGAACATAGCAAAATCAGAACAGCAATGTATTTGGGAATAGTCTTCATTTACCCTTCCCTACCTGTTAAAAGCTGAGAAAACCCCCTTAATAGCTGTCCTCTAATTTTGATCCATTCCTAGGTTTGACTCCAAAATCTGCATCTAGAAAAGCTGAATGTGTAACCCGACCCTACATTGTATGTAGGTGACCTACCTATCTACATAAAACCATACTGGTAGCTCATATAGATACATATGATGGCAGCTTTACTGATTTACTCATTTAGCATGTTAATTAACTAATTCCTTGAACTGGTAGTTTTGCAGACAACATTAAGGAGGTCGAAACAACACTGAAGATTTCCCATTTGTTTCCAATGTCATGTGATTTACCAATGTAGTCTTTTGTTTGAGTTGCAAAGACTACATTAATCAACCGCCTTGCCGATCACTATTGCTTGCTTATTGCAGAACGCTCAGTATCAAGCACCAGTCAACACAAGATCTCCATCTTGGTTATAAGCATAGCACGCAGAAAGGACAGTTGTGCCGAGGTCACTACTGATAACCAGGCAGAGCTAATTAGATCAATCATTTCATTACAATGTTACATTACAGTCAATTACACTCTGCGCTCTTTGGTCCTGCCAGCGATTTTGTAATTTATGGGTGTTCTTTTGCCTGCGAGCGCCTGTCAGGAGCTCCTTTTACTGCCTCTGCTCCCCACTCCGGTGGTGCTCCTTTAACCCTTTTCCAAGAAGTGATTTTTTTTTTTCCCCTCTATTGTCATATTGTATAAAATGAAAATGATGGTGGCCTGGATAGCCTGATGTCTGATACATCTTAAACTGTGCCATCCAGTAGATTACAAAGATTGTTTCTTCTCTATAGTAATTCACCAAAGGGTTTGTTTCCGTCCCTCAAATATATCATTTTAAAGTAAGTAAATCATGTGGCAGTGGAACAATTTTGGGAACTTAAAGGGAACATGTCACATAAAACATGCAATGTGATTTGCAGGAGGCATGATATAAAGCAGAAGGAGCGGAGCAGATTGATGTATAGTTTAGTGGAGACAAATTCACAAGAACTTGTAATTTATTCATTTGAATTTCTGCTTATTCTTGGTTAAGGAGTCCAGTAGGTGGACTTATTTGTCATTGACAGCCTTCTCTCTTGAAGTTTGTACCATATTTTTCAGACCATAAGACACACCTACCGTATTTTTCGGGCTTTAAGACGCACCGGACCATAAGACACACCTACCGTATTTTTCGGACTTTAAGACGCACCGGACCATAAGACGCACCTACCGTATTTTTCAGACTTTAAGACGTACCACCATTTTCCTGCCAAATTTGGGTGAAAAAGTGCGTCTTATAGTCTGAAAAATACGGTATATGGAGATGGCTGTCAATCGCTTATAAGACTCCTTAACCCAGAATAAGCAGAAATTTAAATGAATCAATTTACTGAATCCTTTCCCATTAAAAAATATATCGATCTACTCATCCCCTCCTCCTCTATAACATACTGTCTGCAGGTTTAATAGCATGTTCGTGTAACAGGTTCCCCTTAAATGGTAAAAGAACAGCACTGCTTACTTTTTCGGTGATAAAGCCATGGTAGCGCTGTTATGCTGGGAAGACCATAGTTTGTCCCATCTGACCTGAAAATAGGTTGACTCTGCTGTTGCAGGAAATCTACTGCTTAGACATTGTCTCATCCAACACACCACCACACTGTAGCGTTTGCCTTACTTGTTATTGATGTAATGTCTACCTATCTCTCTTTTTTCCCTTGGTTTCTTCCTCATGTTTTTCTGATCTTAGGTGAAGATCATCGTTCCCAACAGCACCGCAGGCCTGATCATCGGTAAAGGTGGAGCCACTGTAAAGGCAGTGATGGAACAATCTGGTGCATGGGTACAACTTTCCCAAAAACCAGATGGCATTAATCTGCAGGAACGAGTGGTGACTGTAAGTGGAGAGCCGGAACAAAACCGCAAAGCTGTAGAGCTGATAGTGCAGAAGATCCAGGAGGACCCACAGAGCGGCAGCTGTTTGAACATCAGCTACGCCAATGTCACCGGACCTGTAGCTAACTCCAATCCCACAGGATCTCCATACGCCAACACTGCTGAAGTTCTACCCACTGCTGCAGCAGCAGCAGGGCTTTTAGGACACGCCAACCTCGCCGGAGTGGCTGCCTTTCCTGCTGTTCTCTCCGGATTCACCGGCAATGATCTTGTTGCTATTACATCAGCTCTTAACACCTTGGCCAGTTATGGCTACAACCTCAATACTTTAGGGTTGGGACTGAGTCAAGCAGCAGCCACAGGAGCACTAGCAGCTGCTGCTGCAAGCGCTAACCCAGCCGCAGCTGCAGCAGCCAACTTGCTGGCTACATATGCCAGTGAAGCAACTGCGGGTGGTGGCACTGCAGGGGGAGCGGCTGGAACGTTTGCACTAGGCAGCTTAGCTGCAGCCACGGCAGCTACCAATGGATATTTTGGGGCAGCATCCCCATTAGCTGCTAGCGCCATTTTGGGCACTGAGAAGTCAACGGACGGCTCTAAGGACGTAGTAGAAATCGCTGTGCCAGAAAATCTAGTAGGTGCCATTCTTGGCAAAGGAGGGAAAACATTAGTGGAATACCAGGAGTTGACTGGTGCAAGGATACAGATCTCCAAAAAGGGGGAGTTTGTCCCCGGTACCAGAAACCGTAAGGTAACCATAACAGGCACACCAGCCGCCACGCAAGCTGCCCAGTATCTAATCACGCAACGAGTCACTTACGAGCAAGGTGTCCGGGCGGCCAACCCACAGAAAGTGGGTTAATTGCCCCGTCCCCTCCTGTCCTCCTTCCCTCCCAGGATGTTAACTTAATTGTCCCTCCCTTATCCTTTCTTCTTTTCATGGATGTACTGTATTTTGCAGGAGCGATTTATATTTTGTTTTTTATTTCAATTTTTAGTTTTGTTTTCGTTTTGTTATTGGCAGGGGAAGTGCGCGTCGGGTTATTAATATATAATTATGCAAATGAACGCAACAGTGTTGACAAAGCGCATCTGTAAATAATACATGTTCTGCGGATGTTTTAGAGAGGGAATTTTTTTAGTGTTTTTTTATTATAATTTTTTTTTTTAATTTGAAGGATTTTGACAGGTTATCTCTCTCTCGTTGAGGTTTTATTGTTTACGCGTCAAAAAGAAGAAAAAAAAAAAGTTTTTGAAGCCTGCCATTTTACCAGCATTGTTGTAGTCGAAAATGAACTGAATGTAAACATGAAGTGACGCATAGGTTTTAAACTCTGTGAGGGCTGACGTCTCCAGTAATGCACTGCGGAGCCACGTGTTGCTGGTCCCTTCAGAAGCCGCACAGTTATCAGTATTAGTCCTAAGTGACGCTGTAACTGAACTACTGTTTTGCTGGAAAACAGCAGGGGGGTCGGGTGGGTGAGTTACCTATAAAACAAAAGGGAGTAAAGAAAATCAAAAGCACTGTCCAACTTCACTCATGCTTCCTGCCCTGGGGTGGCAGCGTATGAGGGAACACATGTTTTGGAATAAAAAAAAAGAAAAAAAAATAGTTTTAAATTAAAACAAAAAAGAGAAATATATATATATATATTATCTAAAAGCAATATAGTTGCAAAAAAGCACTGTAAAAATATATATTAAAATGGTTAAAACTGTGGAAAAATAACCTTTTTGGTAAGTTTACAGATCAGTGTCTTCATAACAACCTGTATGACGATGAATATTCCGGCTGGCCAGGCTACATTTCTATCATTTATGGCTCACGGATCCCATCAGATCGAACTCTTCTGATGGGTGACGTTTGGTTTTCACAGAGCTGTGTCTGTTTTCTCCCTCCATTGGGTTCCCCCCCCCCCTTGCCCCATCATGCTAAAATCCTCGAAATCCCCCAGTCTCTCACCCCATCTTGTTTTAATTGCATTAATCACCCATGCTTCTTCCTTCACTGGTTGACCTTGTTTTCAATCATACTCTGGAGAGACAACGATGTCACACGTTCAGCAACAATTCACAATGGCAGGGCGAGTTAACCTGTGACTTGCCGTTGTCCGGGGCTGTGGCAGCTAAATATTTGAAGGCATTCCTCTCGATCGTACAACCTCCAGCTTTTTTTTATTATTTTTTATTAACTAGGCTATAAGCAAGACCGTTAGTTCTACAATTAATGTTAATGGCTTTCATTTGGGGTTTGTAGGACTGGGGTTTTAATTAGACCCCATAGTACCTGGCCAGCCACGCACCAGTTGATCCATTAACATCCTCCCCCCTTTAGATGTAGTGCTGTGTTGTGTGCGTATTGGGGATTTTCTAAGCCAAACCACGCACACACGCAGCAACTTAAAGTGCCAACTGTTAGCTGATGAGGTTTCATTATCTGCAACGACTTAGCGAGGGCGTTGCCTTTTAAAACGCTTCTGATTGTGTATAATTTTAACACTAGCGATCTCTTAGTGTTGTCAATGTAGATTTTACTGTGAACAGTATCTGTGATTTTTAGCTGTTTTTGATCCCTCTGGGGCTAGGCTACACCAGCCGCCGCAGGCTCCGATGGTCGTTTACCTGCATGTTCTTTTTCCGTGGGGCATCTTTATGTCGGCTTCAGTCAGTACTTCCCTGCATGCTTGTTTAGATGAGGTAGTGTTCATTTCCGGCGTGTGTCTACCTGTCGCAGCACAGGTTCCTCCAAGGGCCATTTTATTGATTTTATTTTTAGAATAAGCTTTTTTTTTTTTTTTTTCTTTTTTTTTTTTTTTTTCCCAACTTGTCACCTCCTCCATGTTTCTGAGTGCCAACTAGCCAGATCATTATGTTAACCTCTGCATTTGGGCCACCAAGCCACTAAATTGTGGTCGTTCATAAACCCAGCATCTTCTCATGCTATGCATGCAGTCGTAAAAAAAAAAAAAAACTAAAAAAAAAAAAAAAAATTCAATGGACAAGAAAGTAATTAAAAATAGTAAATAATAATACTAAAAAATAAAAAAAAAACTAAAATGCTGGCTACCTCTGGATCATCAGGCTGAGAAATTCCCAAACAACAGTTTCCTTCCATCTCAACTTCAATCCATTGATAACGTCCATCATAACCAACTCAGTGACATTTTCCGCTGCTCCTCCTGTGCAACTGATAACTGAACAATGATTGTGATGTCCTCTCGTCTGGCTTCTCGTCCAGCATCTCTCTTTCTGAACTGTGATCTTTTTTTTCTTTTCTTTTGGTTTATTTTTCATTCAACTTAAAAAAAAAGACCTTCATTACCATGTTAGTTTAACCAGTCACGAGTGTCCCATCTGTGGCGGACACTGGAAATTGTGGATTATTGATTTAAAACCTTCTTCCCATCAGTTCCTTTTCCCAAAACCTTCCTGCCTTATTCCTGTGCAGTTTCTGTTCACTGTTATGAGCCCCGCAACTTCTGAGGGGTCACTGATGCACGGTTGTACGTCCTCATAAGCTGCGTCATAGGCTTCTCAAGCTGGGGGCGATCCAGCCATTCCAATCTGATGATCAAGTCAATTTTCTTTTCTTCTTTCTTTACTTCCATTTTCACGTTCTATTTGATTATAGAAAAAAAAAACATTTTCAAAAAGAGAAAACTGATATATATTAAAAAAAAAGGAATGATATTGCTTGTTTTTAAAATGGAAAGAGCAAAGCTGTCGTACAACTGTGTTTTAATTGGTAATGGTTATTTATCGTTAATAGTCTCTGTAGCTCTGTAAGTTTTTATGACAATACAGTGTAACTAGTGGTTAGCCGATGATGCGAATATATTTACTCATATCATTATAAATGTGCTTTGTTCATCATGTACCATCACTGTCTCCCGTCTCATTATTTTCCTTGCATGTCACTAGTTTCAATTCATTTATAATACATTAACAGTGAATAATACCTATCAGATTTATTTTCCCCACTGTCCTGGTGTTAGCAGGTGCACCAACAAGAGCTCCAGGTCATCAGCTTTTCATGCTCAGATATCCTCCTTTAAAATGAACATGCTGCATTACAGACATTTGCTATAGTCGCCAGGTACCACCTTGATTACAGACGTCAGGCCCTTATGACATGTTGTAGGTGGTATCCAACACTGGCCGAGCTCTGCTTCTGGTTAACCGTGTGGTCAGACGGCAGTAGCAGAACGTTTCGTGTACATACAGTCGACAAGAGCTGCTCCTTGTCGGTTTATTGTTTAGTTTACAGTCTCTGTACAGAAAAGCCTCTGAAGCTAATGCAACGTTCTCAGCGCCCACGTACATTGCAGCATATTCATTTTGCAATAAAAGGCAGCAGAGCAAAGTCTATCACAATAATAGGAAAAGCTGCTTCAGACTTAAAGAAAGAAATACAAAAAAAAAAAAAACAAGGGCTGTGAGAAGCAGAGAGGTGGCTTCTAAGAGACCTATTTATACGAAACTTGGGGGAAATGTTTCCGGCCCCATAACTCTGGGAGTCATACATTTCATTCAGTGTAAATAACCCTGTGCCATTCGGTTCAGGCTTTGTGTGGCAAGAGATGAATGTCCGTTCAGCCTGTTACATGGACTCTCTTAAAGCCATCACTGTTGACATGTTGAAACCATCCTGGCAATAAGGCACCTTACTTTCCCAAAAAAACAATGTGTTGTATCAGACTAGTATTTGCACAATCGTTGCCTTTTCATTGCACGTGGCTCCATTCCTGAAGGAACATACCGTTATCTAGAGAGAGATTGTACATGTAGTGATTCCAGTCATTTGCATCTGGGGGGTCTCACCGATTCACTGCCACCCTTATGACGGGTGATGGGATAACACCACACCTCTATGAAATGTAGATATCAAGTGCCTTCTCGTCATCTTACAAGGTGCACAACATGTCAACAGCCGTTAATCTCTGACACAGGAGGGCCTCCAAGGCATTTCGTTGTAGTCCCTCTTCTGCAGTGACAGGGTTAATTGTCCATTTTTATGTCTAGCTTTTGGGTTACATTCAATGGATCCATTTCCTTCCTCAGCCTAGAAAAATCTGACAGAAAGAGCCACAACCGTAACTCACCACAAGGGGGGGTGGTTCACGGAGGAAGGTCTCTATGCCTGTCATTTCGAATCATATCCAGCAGCACGTCTTGAAGCGAAGAACAACACAGGAAGCTGCTTTTGTCTTGTAAAAGAATGCCCGACCCATTCATGTCTTGACAATGTGCTTCTTTACAGCATCACCATTAACTCAGCTTCACTCATAGACTCAGCACCTAGCCCCTCCTGTACAGTCTTACCCTTCCATCCCTCAGCACTGTAGGAAAGGGCTTCAAAGCCGCACCATGTCGTCCAGTATACTCTCAAGTGATAACCAGTCCTATTACTAGAACTTGATATCAATTCAGAGCTTCTTGCAACATTCCAATATCACTGAGTTGCTGCATTGTGGATGTGAACGTGGTTATCACAGCCCAGTTCGCTTTGTATATAATAATCGTGGGTCAGACGTACAAAGAATTCTGTGGAGTTGCCATACCATAAGACCATAAGAAAAATGTCATAAAATCCAATTTATTATTATGTAGAATCCTCCCCCTCCACCTTCCTGCAGCACATCTATTGTGTAGCTCCCAGTTGTGTTGTAAAGCAGTCACTCAATTACAACTTGACAAACTCATATTGTATTAGTATTATGTTTTACCGTGTTAGGCATGGATTGTTGTAGAAGAGAGAAGAAATCAGACGATACCTTTTAGAGGCTTAGTATATCTGATGGTGAGCTTTCGAGAGTACTAGCTCCCTTCTTCAGACATGATGTTATACAAGAAACTGAAAATTCACAGACATTTTATACACAAAAGACATGGGTCTTCTAAGAAACTGAGAATCTTTAAAAAGAACAAAATGCAATATAAGTAGAGAAGTTATTTACAACAGGTCAAGAAATAAACAATCTGGAAACTTGTGAGGCGTGACATGTCCCATTAGGTGTGAACTGTGAGAGTCACAAATCACACCTGATAGCAAAGAGATAAGGACAAGAATTACTGATCCCTTCTGTCACGCCTCACAAGTTTCCAGACTGATTATTTCTTGACCTGTTGTAAATAACTTCTCTACTTATATTGCATTTTGTTATTTTTAAAGTTTCTCAATTTCTTTAAAGGTCCAGGTCTTTTGTGTATAAAACGTCTGTGAATTTTCAGTTTCTTGTAAAACATCATGTCTGAAGAAGAGAGCTAGTACTCTCAAAAGCTCACCATTAAATATACTCAGCCTCAAAAGGTATCGCCTGATTTCTTCACTATTCTACACTCGAATTCTGTCCAAGCATGAGCTCCCATGCATGGACCATTGGGACTAGGCCGAAATTGCCATGGATACCGCGACCCTGCCAGGCCGCTCAGCTGTTCTCTGGAATTCTCAATTGATCCTTTGCAAAACAGGGGAATTTAAATGCTAATGGTTATTTCAGCCCCTGATTGACAAGCAATAAACGCATTCAGCGAGCAGCAAGCTCTTCTCTGATAACAGAGGACCTCAGTTACATGTTCCTGTAGTTTAGAAGGGCCCAGTGTTAGTTTGTTCTGCCTGCGGTTAATGTTGTATTGACATGATATAATACTTGCAGTGTTCACAGAGCTGCAATTATTCCGTAGTACACGCTGCTTGAGAAGCCACATTACATTGAAAAGACGTTACTCAGGAAAATAAGACACTGAGACTGGAAGAGAATCCGAACCTTTGTTTCAGAGAATTACATCTTAACGCATGTGCTCTAACAGGATTAACCAGTACACATTGCATGAGACTAGACACTATTCTTTTCCCACACTACGTGTAGTGCGTACCCACCGCTTTGTCTGTTGTGCATTGATAACTTAACAGCTGGGATCTTTGTGAACAGAACAGAGAAACACAAAGTTAGTTTATTTCATGTGTTGGCAAAGTCAAAAAATGTACTTGAAGCTCAGCAGGTATTTCTGAATCAGTCCCGATGGAGAAATCGGCGATTATGTAACATTTCTTCTGCCTAAATGTCCACGTAAAACATCTGCTTTTCCAATAATTTTTTGTATCCGGAGATGCATTTGATGAATAGACTTGCTTCCAGTTGGGATTATTCATTATAGAGTTTTTAGGGGAATAAAAACAGTTGTGGACTATCCTACTACAATGGGAGGGATGGTGTCTGACCCTTGTGCTTATATACCGTGTAGCCACCTGAATGAGGCTCTTCTGCTACACTATCATGATGGGGTCTATTTGTCCCTGAAATCGCACAATAATGGCTTATCCGAAAAACAGTCCATTAATGTTTTTATTCCACTAAATGTGTCCAGGGTAGAACATGCTTCTTCAAATAATTTATACATAATGTATTTTATATCATGGATTACACTGTGACTTAACATGTTATTGAATGCTATAATTTATAGTTAGCCATAGCAATTTAAGAAGGCTTCCAATATTTGTGTATATAGCGATTGAGTGGTTTAGTCGGGTCTTCAGGGAATGCCATAGTGACACCACAGTGACCATGCTGAATACTATCCATGGTTGCTCTCAGGGATTCTGCTGGGACATTAGGCTCACACTGTAACCCACATGTTTGGGTACAGCCATCATTAATCCCAAGAAAACAAGCAAGCCAAGAATAAATATTTGCATCTTAGTGGTCTTTCGGGTTATTCGGGGATTCTAGAATTTAGCTTGCCTTGATAGATATAATTTTAACAGTTCTTTTGGCATAGGCAATGCTGTCACAATTGCATGGAGGTCAGCTCAAGCTGACTCAAGGGGTTCCGCTTTCAGAAGCATTATCTCTGTCCTCACCAGCAATATCTGCTCAGGGACAAAGACCTAACTCCTGGGAATAATGCACTTAATTTTCATGCTTTGTTGAAGATAGGGGGATGGAGCTGAGAGGATGAAGAACGCCTCGACTCCTGTGCCTCCTTAATGGCTTTCTCTTTTCAGGGACACTTTCAATCAATATTTCATTTACTTTGCTGTGATTGAATGGGTGCTCTGTTGTACAATTCTTTCCCAATACTTAACTGTTTCAGGACTGAAATGCACATTTGTCTACAGCTAGCAGACAGCTGGGCACATAGTGCAAGATAACCAGCCACAAAAATGATATGGAACAGGGACTGATCTGCCCTGGACCACAATAATTCAAGATCTATTCCAAGGTGTCAGACATTTTGATTTGTGAAGAGAATTTTTCACAAAACTGGACAAAAAGTGGCAATACACACAAACTCTTCTCCGTGTCCCTGAGGCGTTGTATATCCAGTATTAATGTCAGATAAGGTGGAGCAAGTGTATTTATTAATCAATAATTTCTTCCAGCTGACAGATGCTCAGATGGGTAACGCCCAAACAAGTCAATGTTATCCAATGTTGGGTCACATTGACCAAAATTACAATAAACACATTGAAGAGGAAAAAATGGTCCTAAAACGTAACTTTTAATATTGATAAACGGATAAAGACTATAGCACCATTAAAAAAGCGACATCTCAAACACAAAAAATAGACTGAGACGTACAAAATTAGACCTAAATTTACTCTAATAGGCTAATAAACCCTTGCCTACTATAAACAGACAAGGAGGATCGCCCCGATAAGTGCGTTCCTGTGGACAAACTGACCCTATACACACTGTTCCTACAAGAATCTCATGATCTCATCCCAGGACCAAACCAGTCCCAAATGTGTGACGTGTCATTTCTTCCTATGGAACTATATAGCGGAAAACACTTTATTTGTACTTATACCAGAACTGAAAGCTACTCCTTGTTTTAGATACCATATTTCTATATTCTACTGTGCTGTAATTAG
The DNA here is from genome assembly GCA_025379985.1 of Phyllomedusa bahiana. Lineage (NCBI taxonomy): Eukaryota > Metazoa > Chordata > Amphibia > Anura > Hylidae > Phyllomedusa > Phyllomedusa bahiana. Next base: position 172,649 of record JAODAL010001651.1, read on the forward strand.
TAAGCTCATTAAGGTCTTAAAATGTGTGGCAACTTCAACAGAGGCTCCTACCAATTATAGATTAACTGAACTGCCCATATATGTTGAGGATGACAACAAGGTTCTACTGCTACCTCAGTCTTGAGCAGGACAGTCTCCTGCCATCAGGAAATTGTTCTAATGAAGGAAAGGTATAATGAAACGACTGCAAGTATAATGAAATTGGTTTAAAAAGCAAAAAACTCGTGAATTATAATTGAAGGGTTTTGTATACATGAGAGGTACAGTTTTAGGTCCATTGCACAGAAATGTTGATAATCACCATGGTGAAGGTGTTGTAGAATGGTCTTCAAGTCTACACTTCCCCTTAGTTCCCATTTCACTCCACTTGGCACCTACCTCTCCACACCCTCGCTCTTCCTTTCACTACTTTGTCTTTCAGAGATTAATGCATTCTGGAGCCCTCCCGATCACCGTTGGTAAGACAAGCTTAAACCTCATAAAAATCAGGGCAACAAAATAAGAGTTGTACACGAAATTCACAGATTTTATCCATGCCACCCCCGTCCAAATGTAGTTCTTAGAATGTTTCATTCATTCACTATTCATGAGGGAGCTGAACTCATATTTTAATGTCAACACATACACATTTTGTCTTTTTACTTTATTTTGTTTCCTCAAAGGTTATTAGGGTCAGAGGAACCTACCTCAGTCATATGATGTATCACTGGAGGAATGAGGTGAGTTCCAGTGGCCCTTTCCATGAATAATACAGTAACCCATTCAGTGTCACAGGGGTGTACAACACCTTGTGTTGCATGGATTCATCATAATGGAAGCGTTACAGACCCTTTTTTTGCTCTTCCCACAAACCTGTCTATCATTACATCTGTGAACACAGTTATTAAATCCTGCCATGCCCAACTCTCCTCAGTGTACTCTAAAAAATGTCATCCCATCCCAGTGGCTAACACAGAGTCACCAAATTTCTTTTTTTTTTCTTTTTCTCTCTTTATATATTTATATATATATTTAAAAAATATGAAAATGAATATATTCTGGTCTCGCTTTCTAAGAAAGTGCTCAGGATGTTTACGTTAAGAATGTATCGATATGGTGCTATCGGAAAATACGAGCGAAAACAATGAAGAAAAACAGAAAAAAAACGTTATCCCACTCATTTTCTTTTGTGTACCACTTTGAATGTATGAGAAATATTTTTCTACTTGAAAACAAAAATAAACAGTGTGAAAGCATTAAAAATTGGTAAATTAAGTAATTTGGGTGCGAAGTCTGAGGCCACCTTCATATAGACTGCAGTAATCGAAAGGGGTGACCGTAATGATGTTTCACACGATGAGTAATGGTACAGAAAACACTGTGGACAAAACATGTGATGGGTCTGGACCTAGTTCACATATAGCTGCATGAAACAGTGCTGGATGTCCTGGCAGTCATGGTATGTCCTTAGGTTTCTCTGGATTCTGGTACTGTTTCATGCATATTTACTTGTGCACGCACCAATTGTGAATTCATTCTGTAGGAAGCATAACTTCAGATGTGTCTTAATGAAGAAGATCTCATGAATGTTTAATGATATTTCTGAAAGAAGAGAATCCCATGACACTTAAGAACACGTTATAGTGAGGGCTGACATTTTGTTTACATCTATGCTTTATATCCAAGTGCCACAATTTAGACATGAACACTGTTAACACAGATTGGGTTTCTAGCTAGCTCTTGAACATGGAAGATTGAATAAGATCTGCTACATGATAGACCTTTATCTAATAAAGAAGTATGTTCTGCACGACTCCGGAGCTCCTGCACCTAACACTGTCCCCGTTTTGGAAATGTCTCCATCCCATCGCTTATGCGACTGGCCAACTTCTATAAAGATGCTGATATTTTTGCTACCGTCACTCCCTATATGTTCAAGTATTCCAGGGATCTTTTTGTCCTTGGCAAGATCATTATTGAAACGAGAGTAGGAGCTTCTAAGTCACAGGAGAACATGCATCATAATTAAATGAAGTCCTTCTCCGGGGACACAATAATCAATCTCACTAAATTTTTTGGTATTTACAGACCTTACAGATCTCTTAATTGCTTTTCATATTTGTCACAGGAAATTTCATTACAAGGCTTTGTTCACTGGTGGTATTATTTCTGTTGTCCTGCTCTATGACAGGACCAGAACAACACAAATAGATCTGGCACACATCACATGGACACCAACAGCATCCTCCAGACCATTTGGACTTTAACGGGGTCTGCTGGGTTTTCTATTATGATGCACCTCATTTTACCAGACAATATATTGATTTTTTTCTCTTAACTTCAGGGGCATTAGAAATTAAAAATTTTGGTCCACCACCTTTACCCGGGCCCGGGGGGGGGGGGGGGGGTGCGTTTTTGAGTTACAAACAGGGCAGTGTGATAGAGGACCTATTACCAAAGTTCATGGTTTAGGGCACTTTTTCCTTGGTCTTGGGGTTCTTTCAGCATATACTTTTACAAAGGAACATTGGAAGCAATACCACAATTTCCTTAAATACAGGACCATATTTTTTGTGATTCCTGGAAGAGCCCCATACATTAAGGGCAGTGTAGAGAATACAGTTACTCAGGCATCCAAACCTTTTACCCTGGTTCACGGGCTGTCTCTGACAGGTTGTATAATCGCAATGATAGACCTTTACAAAAAATGTCTGCTCAAGCCTAACCTATACACTGCCCCTTTTTGGTGTTCCCCCCATGCAGGCCATAACATAAAGGTGATTTTTTGTAGTCATTCCCACAAGTTTGGGTCTCGGCACAACCTTTAGGGTCTGGTAGTTTTTCCGGGAGGTATAATTACAGGGAAGTTAGGGGACAATAACAATCTCTCAATTTTGGCAACCCCCTTTAACCCCTGGTTTTACCGGCTTTTCTTCGGGTGGTTTTACGATTTACAGGGCAGTTTAGAGCCAATCAAAAGGCTACCCAGCACCAACCTTTTTTAACGGGTCTGGCTTTTTCAAGTGCATCATTTACGGGGCTTTTTGACCAATCCTACATTTTATGGTTTCAGGACCCACCTTTACCCTTTGGTTTTTTTTTGGGTGTTCTTTTCTGCCCGGGGGTTTTTCAAATACATTAACAGAATGCAAGTTGGAAAGGGGCCAATACCCCCAATTTTCTTCTTTGTAAGGCACCATTTTTTTTTTCTTGGTCAAGCCTGATTCTTCTTGCAGGGAATTACTTTAACCAAAAAGCAGCAGGGGTTAGACCAATAAAAGTTCCTTGGCTGGCAACCCCCTTTTCCCCTGGTTCATGGCTTCTCCTGGGTAAAATTAAAATTTCCCAGCGCAGATTTTTTAGACCCAAATTACTCCACCAAGGTTCTTGGAAATCCAGGCAAAAACCTTTACACGGTCTAGGCTGTTCTTCTGAAGGTTTCATACTTAACAGGAGCCCAGTGTAGAGCCAATACCACAAGTTGGCCCTCAAAGCTCTACCCCTTTACCTGGTCTGGCTGTTCTTCTGCAGGTCATACATAAAGGGCAGTGTAGAGCCAATACCAAAGTCTGGCTCAGGCCCCACTTTTACCCGGGGGTTCTGGCTGTTTTTCTGCAGGTCATACATACAGGGAGTGTAGAGCCAATACCACAAGTCTGGCTCAGGCCACCCCTTACCCTGGTCTGGCTGTTTCTTCTGCAGGTCATACATACAGGCAGTGTAGACCCAATACCACAAGTCTGGCTCAGGCACCACCTTTACCCGGGTTCTGGCTGTTCTTCGGGATCATATTACAGGCATGTAGAGCCAATTTCCACAAGTCTGGCTCAGGCACCACCTTTACCCTGGTCTGGCTGTTTTTCTGCAGGTCAACATACAGGCAGTGTGTGACAATACCAAGTCTGGTCAGGCCCCCACCTTTACCTTGGTCTGGCTGTTTTTTCCTGCAGGTCATACATTACAGGGCAGTGTAAGGCCAATACCAAAAAAGTCTGGTTTCGGCACCCCTTTACCCTGGTCTGGCTTTTCCCTTCTGCAGGTAAAATACATACAGGCGCAGTGTTAGACCAATACCACAAGTCTGGCTCAGGCACCACCTTTACCCTGTTCTGGCTGTTCTTCCTGCAGGTCCTACATACAGGGCGTTAGGGCCAATACCACAAGTCTGGCTAAAGCACAACCTTTCCCCTGGTCCTGGCTGTTCTTCTGCGGGTCATACATAAGGGCAGTGTAGAGCCAATAACAATCGGGGCTCAGGCACCACCTTTACCCTGGTCTGGCTGTTCTTCTGCAGGTTTAACATACAGGGCAGTGTAGAGCCATACCACAAGTCTGGCTCAGGCACCACCTTTTTACCCTGGTCTGGCTGTTCTTCTGCAGGTCATACATACGGGGCAGTGTAGAGCCAATACCACAAGTCTGGCTCAGGCCCCCCTTTACCCTGGTCTGGCTGTTCTTCTGCAGGTCATACAATACAGGGCACTGTAGAGCAATACCACAAGTCTGGCTCAGGCACCACCTTTACCCTGGTTCTGGCTGTTCTTCTGCAGGTCATACATACGGGGCAGTGTAGGCCAATACAAAAAAGTTGCCCCAGGCACCACCTTTCCCTTTTGGTCTGGCGTTCTTCTGCGGGATCATACATACAGAGCAGTGTAGAGCCAATACCACAATTTCTGGCTCAGGCACCACCTTTACCCTGGTCTGGCTGTTCTCTGCAGGTCATACATACAGGGCAGTGTAGACCAATACCACAAGTTTGGCTCAGGCACCACCTTTACCCTGGTCTGGCTGTTCTCCTGCAGGTATACATACAGGGCAGTGTAGAGCCAATACAACAAGTCTGCTCAGGCACACCTTTACCTGGTCTGGCTGTTCTTCCTGCAGGCCATACATAAAAGGTGCAGTGTAGAGTCAATACCACAAGTCTTGGCTCAGGCCCCAAACCTTTAACCCTGGTCTGGCTGTTCTCCTGCAGGTTATACTACAGGGCAGTGTAGAGCCAATTACCACAAGTCTGGCTCAGGCACCACCTTTACCCTGGTCTGGTGTTTCTTCGCAGGTCAAACATACAGGGCAGTGGTAGAGCCAATACCACAAGTCTGGCTCAGGCACCCCCTTTTCCCCTGGTCTGGCTGTTCTTCTGCAAGGTCATACATACAGGGCATGTAGAGCAATACCACAAGTTGGCTCAGCACCACCTTTCCCCTGGTCTGGCTGTTCTTCTGCAGGTCATACATACAGGGCAGGGGTAGTGCCAATACCACAAGTCTGGCTCAGGAAACCCCCTTTCCTTGGTCTGCCTGTTCTTCTGAAAGGCATACATACAGAGCAGTGTAGAGCCAATACCACAAGTCTGGCTCAGGCCACCACCTTTACCCTGGCCCTGGCTGTTCTCTGCAGGTCATACATAAAGGGGGCAGTGTAGGCCAATCCCACACGTCTGGCTTAGGCACCCCCTTTACCTTGGTCTGGCTGTTCTTCTGCAGGTCAATACTACAGGCATGTAGAGCCAATACCACAAGTCTGGCCTAAAGGCCCCTACCTTTACCTGGTCTGGCTGTTCTTCTGCAGGTCATTACATACAGGGAAAGTGTAGACCAATACCAAAAGTCTGGCTCAGGCACCACCTTTTACCCTGGTTGGCTTTTTCTCCTGCAGGTACATACATACAGGGCTAGTGTAGAGCCAATCCCAACAAGTCTGGCTCAGGCACCACCTTACCCTGGTCTGGCTGTTCTTCTGCAGGTCATACATACAGGGCAGTGTAGACCATACCACAAGTCTGGCTAGGCACCACCTTTACCCTGTCTGGCTGTTCTTCTGCAGGTCATATATACAGGGCGTGTAGTGCCAATACCACAGTCTGGTTTCAGGCACCACCTTTACCTTGGTCTGGCTTTTTTCTGCAGGTCAAAACATACAGGGCAGTGTAGGCCAATACCACAAGTCTGGCTCAGGCACCACCTTTACCTTGGTCTGGCTTTCTTGCAGGTCATACATACAGGGCAGTGTAGACCAATAACCACAAGTCTGGCTCAGGCACCACCTTTCCCCGGGCCCTGGTGTTCTCCTGCAGGTCATACATACAGGGCAGTGTAAGCCAATCCCAACAATTTCTGGCTCAGGCACCACCTTTACCCTGGTCTGGCTGTTCTTCTGCAGGTCATACATACAGGGCAGTTAGACCAAATACCACAAGTCTGGCTAGGCACCACCTTTACCCTGGTCGGGCCCTGTTTCTTCTGCGGGTCATACATACAGGGCAGGGGTAGAGCCAATACCACAAGTCTGGCTCAGGCACCACCTTTACCTGGCCCTGCTGTTCTTCTGCAGATCATCCCATACAGGCGTGTAGAAGCCAATACCACAAGTCTGGCTCAGCACCACCTTTACCCTTTGGTCTGGCTGTTCTTCTGCAGGTCATACATCAGGGCAGGGGTAGACCAATACCACATGTCTGGCCCCAGGCACCACCTTACCCTGGTTTTGGCTGTTCTCTGCAGGTCAAACTTTACAGGGCAGTGTAGAGCCAAATACCAACAAGTCTGGCTCAGGCACCACCTTTACCCTGGTCTGGCTGTTCTTCTGCAGGTCATATATACAGGGCGCTGTAGAGCCAATACCACAAGTCTGGTTTGGGGCCACCACCTTTACCCTGGTCTGGCTTTTTTCTGCAGTCATACATACAGGGCAGTGTAGGCCAATACCACAAGCCCCTGGCTCAGGCACCACCTTTACCCTGGTCGGGTTTCTTCTGCAGGTCATACATACAGGCAGTGTAGAGCCAATACCACAAGTCTGGCTCAGGACCACTTTACCCTGGTCTGGCTGTTTTTCCCTGCAGGTCATACTTTACAGGGCAGTGTATAGCCAATACCACAAGTCTGGCCCCGCCACCACCTTTACACTGGTCTGGCTGTTCTTCTGCAGGTCAAAACATACAGGGCAGTGTAGGGCAATACCACAAGTTCTGGCCTCAGGCACCACCTTTACCCTGGTCGGGTTCTTCTGCAGATCATACATACAGGGCAGTGTAGACCAATACCCAAAGTCTGGCTCGGGCCCACCACCTTTACCTGGTCTGGCTGTTCTTCTGCGGGTCATACATACAGGGCAGTGTAGAGCCAATTACCACAAGTCTGGCTCAGGCACCCCCTATACCCTTGTCTGGCTGTTCTTCTGCGGTCATTCATACAGGGCATGTGTAGAGCCAATACCACAAGTCTGGCTCAGGCACCACCTTTACCCTGGTCTGGCTGTGCTTAAGCACGTCATACATGGAGGGAAGGGTAGAGCCAATACCACGGGTCGGGCTCAGGCACCACCTTTGCCCTGGTCTGGCGGTTCTCTGCAGGTCATACATACGCCAGTTAGTGCAACCCCACAAGTCTGGCTCAGGCACCACTTTCCCCTGGTCTGGGCTGTTTTAACTGTTCTACCCCAACCCAAATAAAAATGTGTCTACTTGTAAGAGTGTGTTGCACTAAAAAGTGTCTTTGGCGCATTACAAAGGGACTTATCGCCCCAAACTTTGGAGTGCACCTGATCATACATTCTTTTTAGCTCAATGTACACCAGAAAACTGGTGCAGCCCCGTTCATACATGTCGCCCTTAATGTCTATCCTAGAAGTCATGTCAGGCTTTACTCTGCTTTCTACTTTAATTGGGTTCCAATCACAGAACCTCTTTTTTAAAATGGTTTTCTAGCTCTTGTTCTATCATTTTTGATCTTTAAATAGCACAGCATAAATCACCTGACAGGATCACTTAAAGTAAATTGAACCAAACATATTAAAGTTTGAAGTAATTCGATACACATCAGTTCATCAAACAATATTACAAGTAGAAATAGTCATTAAAGTTGACTTTTAGACTCTCTGCTTACCAAGTTTCATGGAACATCCTAATATTTATTTTATTTAAAGGAGTTGTCTCCCTTCAGAGTTTCAGAGAATGCATGAATAAAATACTCTGCCACTTCCTGGTTCAGACGGGCTAAATTTGCATAAGCTCCTTTCTTGTACACTCTGTGCTTGCTGTGCTTTCAGATGCTAATTAGATCAGATTAGTTTTTCAAACTACTAACGGACTTCTTATCTGATCCCCAAAACAAAAGCCCTAATTCAGTTCTGTTTTATTTTACATAATCAAGCTTTTTCTGCTAGCAGCACAGGACACTGCTGTGACCTGTGTGGGTGACATCACTCACTGTTATCTCATTGAACAAATAGCAGGGGGAGAATTGTTTTTCAAGGGCGGTTACTAAGGGAACTGAAAAAGCCAGGAGGTCATAAATTCACTTGTATCTCCTTAGGGAAAACAGAGGGAAAAAAGCAAATAATTTGGAAAATGTCTTTATTTTGTGTTCCCTACAATTTGAAAGCTATTCTTTGTAGCGAAACAACCCCTTTAGTTATTTGCTATTGTTTTTTTTTATATTTTTTGAATGGCAAATGCCATGGACTAATTAATGACCTTGTGCATAGACAAAGCAGTCAATATAAGCTTACAGAGCTATAGTGTAAATCATGGAAAAGCAGCATCCTGAGTCTGTCATGAGACAGGAAGTGGATATGGGACACCTCAGACTCTTGTAGACCGTGCATGATCACAACTCTGCCATAAGGGAGGAGAGTTTAATACCACTGGAGAAATAATAAGCAGGTAAGAAACATCCAAAATTGACTAACCGACGATTTTGATATCCACTTTAAAGGGGTTTTACCACGAAGGCATTTCATGTCTGGTTTTTACTGCTTCAGCTTTCAGTGTGTTCAAAAGGGGACATGATTTGTTTGAACTGCATATCATGTGACCCAGCAGGCTGACATCACCATGCCTTTCCCCACAATGTGCTCACTCTAGTCAAATAGAGGTCTGTTTATGTAAAGAGCTGTGAGTAGCTACAATGTAGCTGAGTAGATAACACTTCTGCCTTTCAGCATACGGGTCCTAGGTTCAAATCCCAGAAGCAACCAAGTGTGGATTTTGTTTTTCTCAATGCACATACCTGATTGAGGTTTCTTTTTTATTTGCACTGTTTGACAAATTACTAAGGAGTACAGAGAACAGGAGTAAAGTGACAGCACTTGGAGTTAAACACTCATTCAGCAGTGAGGGTATGTGATTACTAAGTAGGGAATAGACTGAGTAGCTTTCTGAGAGGAGAGGTGATGTCAGAGCATGCGCGTCCAGGACTGAGGAGCTCTCATCACTGGTCGTATGCCTCTGTACTCTATGAATCACCAAGGTAGCAGCTAAATCTAAAATGGTACAGAATTTGTAATAATTATGAATGGTGAGAATGTTTATTATTTAAAGGGGTTTCTCATTACATTAAATGGCCTTCAGAATAAGGGGACAGTGAAAAACAAGCAACTTTGCAATTGGATGTCAATAGCAAAGCTGGTTAGTTTTCTCTGTCTCTCTTATTTTCGGTTTTGGTAAACAAACTTTCCCGGTCAGATCCCGCCTCCTGGTCTTCTATTCGCTGCCGACTCTTCTAATTTGCATTCTGGCCGCCCCCAGTCGTATTCACGTGAGCGCGCATTCCTGCGCATGCTCTGTGATGCCTACTGCCTCTGTCTTCCTCTGCTCTTTTATCTGTACTAAACAGATTCCCTCTTCGCTCCCTGCTGGGTGGGAGGAGGTCACCAGGGCTCACACTGCTGCCCGAGAATGAAGAGAGAAACAGGGAGGGAGGGCACCCGGCTGGGCTATTCACACTGCTGCCCGAGAATGAAGGGAGAAACAGGGAGGGAGGGCACCCGGCTGGGCTATTCACACTGCTGCCCGAGAACGAAGGGAGAAACAGGGAGGGAGGGTACCCGGCTGGGCTATTCACACTGCTCTGAAACAATAAGCTCGGGAGCGAGCACAAACAGTGAGAGGGGGTGAAGATGTCATCCCCCTTCAGTTAAGAAACGCCAAGCTGGGAGGAGAAATAAAGCCCCTGGATTTCAGGAAGTGAGAAACTGAAATTAAAAGAAAAGGGGAAAACCCTTTAATTGCAAGCTTCCCACATTTTACTTTGTGGTAAAACCCCTTTAAATTATTTGGTTCACATAAGCAAAGATTGAGGTTGAGATATTAGCAAAATGTTGTACTTTCCAGAACTGTTCTTAATTAAAAATACCCACAACTGACTCCTAAACTTGATGCTATTCAAGGGTCATAGCTCTGATGTTCCCTGCCAATCCCCTATCGATGACATCACGTACACTGTCACATGACACTGCAGCCAATCATTGTCCTCACCAGGCACATGCCATGAACGAAAGCAGAGTCTGCTGAGGCCATTGATTGGCTGGAGGGCCACATGGATGATGTGTGTGACATCATTTCTAGGGAACAGACAGGGAATGTTGGATGGTGATGGCTTTAGGGTGAGATAAGGTTATTTTTTTCCCCCTAGCACAGTACTGGGCAGTACAGAACTTTACTGATATTGTGCACAACCCCTGAATTAAAAGGGTTGTCTGATTTTGAAGTCCCATTGGGGAGCTTTGACCTAATTGTGGATAGTCTTTTGCATAGTATTCTCATTTCTATATGAGAGTGGTTACAAATTAGGTCCCTCGCTCTCGAGGACCTGTCCTGTCCTTTGTTACACAGATAACTTGAATGGGCACAGTGTAATGATTAATTTTACCTTTGGTGGAGCTTCAGGGAATTTCCACACTTACCTTTGGGTTTCCTCACAGATTACAGCTGATCACTGGAGGTGCCAGCAAGTTTGTTGTCATAGAACCCTTTTACCAAGTAGGAATTGTCGAAAGCAGTTATTGAATTGTGCTCGGATGTGCTCTTAATCTCTGAACCTTGACTCTTCCTCCTTTAGTGAAGTTGTATAAAGTATCATTACCCCATTACTTCTTCTAAGTAATAATGCATTGCCATAGGGTTCTTGCATGAAGATTGAGGAACCACAGCACATTGTACTTGCTAACATGCGCCTCTTTGTCCTACATCAGTGCGTCCGTAGACTATCCGATAATGTGCAGGAAATCTGTTACGGCAAATTACCGTTTTTGTTTGACACATTTATTTCAGTAATAAAATATGTAGTAATAGTGACACCATAAGTTTTTTTTTTTCAACAATTGGAAAAAAAGCTCTAGAATAAGCCACATAAGGCTAAATATAACAAATTATTACATGAATTTCAGGTGCCTCTCCAGTCCTGCGCTGCTATTTCTTTGGTCCCTGCTGGTCTATGTTTGCTAGGCTGGAGCATTGAAATGCCTTCCATATGGTCATCGCCCCTGTGGCCATCTATTGCCGTCAAGAGAACATGTTGATTATGGCACGTCATTCTGGCGGCCTCATACAAGAAAACTGGCAGGGAAATTGACAGCAGGAGTGGCTGGAGATTTGAGATCTGTGTATGTGCTTATTTGTTATTTTTAGCCTTATGCAGCACATACCTTTATTATGTGTCAAAAAAAGCAAATTGCAGCAGAGAAACTGAGGCAATTAAGTGGTAGGAGAGGAATGGCATGGTATGATTTACTATGTTGCAAGTCATTCATTAAGAAATATCTAAACGTATTGTTACTCCAGGATATCTTTATTGTTTTAAATAAAGTAATTAAAAAGAACATGTCCCACTTATTATAAGAGTTACATTAACATGTGTGAACAAATATTAGGCCGCCTTTCCCTGTTTTCCATACACATTTTTGGAAAACAAGTCGGCTAATAAGTTCGGGTTTCTCAAATCTCAACTTTCCAGGTATAATATGCCATCAATGTCTTGGGCTATGTTTACACGGCTTATTTTGGGACGCATTTTGTCTCGTATCGCGAGCATATTGCGCTCTAATACGAGTGAAATGCGCCCCAATCATTACGGTAATCCACAGTTCTCATACAATGGATTACACCTCCTCTCCCCGGGCATGCAATGCGATGCGCAGGGAGGTAAGTGACATGTCATTTATTCACGACGCTTACGCGCCATGAGTAATGACAGTCTATGGGGCCGGCGGGCTACCGGCCCCCCTGCGCCGCAGGAGTACGTGCCGATCGGCGCAAGCTCCCGAACACCCAGCGTAATTGTGGGGCGTACTGTACTCCCTGCAATTAGCCGTGTGAACATAGCCTTATAGATACAGGATCCACCTCAGGGACCTGCACCTATCTCCAGAAAGTAATGAGGCACCCACTGTCACATCCAGGTAAAGAATAAATGGAGAAAGATGTAAATGTGCACGACTACGTCTCCATTCACCTCTATGGGAGTAACAGAAACAACCAAGTGTACTGAAGCTAGATGCTGGGGGCGAGACCCAAATCTATCGGTTATTTATGGCATATCCCATAGATATATCATAAATGTCTTAGGTGAGAATCCCCTTTGTCTGATTCCTTTTTAAGAGATAACTTTTACAAAGACTGTACACATATCAGTCAACACAATTAGGGCTTTTTGAGTTAACCAGGAGAGGTCATTCATTCAAATAGCTGGAGTGGAGTGTCTATTTTTTGGAAGATCCGGTATGTGTCTACATCACATAGATGGCTTAGTGAATCCAATGACACCATACATTTCCCTTGTTATGGTGCTACAGGGGAATACGACACTTTCTAGCATCCTTGTAGATTAAAGCTCTATGTTCAGCTTATGTTCTAGTGGAATAGTCCACCATAAAGTGATTCTCTAAAGTAGACACCCTGACAACAGCTTCAAGCCGACCATACACTAGTCATTTTAAACAATTATATTGTGAATGACTTGCACACAGCAGTGAATGTTGACAAAGTCACAAAGCTTCAGATCTGCCTTTCTATGTACAGTTAACACCAGAAGTTTACATACACTGTGTAAGAAGCCCCATCTGCATGTTTTTCTCACTATTTGACATGAAATAAGAATAAACCTTACCCGTTTTAGGACAATTAGGAACCAAAATTATTTAAATTTGCCAAATAACAGAATAATGAGAGAGAGAATTTTTAAGGCATTTTTATTACTTTCTGCAAAGTCAAACGTTTCCATACATTTCATTAGTATTTGGTAGCATTGCCCTTAAACTGTAATTGGGTAACTTTGGGTCCCCAAACAAATTTGGCATTATCCCATTCTCCACGAATGGCCTTCTGCCCCCAATTTTAGTTTTGGTAGGACATTTTGGTCCACATCGTTCTCTTGCACTGTACCGTTGGGTACTGGTACTTTTGGTGAGTGTAACCCTGAGCTGAGTTTGTTAGAGTTTGGACTTTGAAACCGGCACTCACTTTGATAGTGTTTTCATTTTAGACTCTCAAAAAAAATTTTTTTACAATTTAAAGGTTTAAATTTGGAAGTTTTCCGGGCTAACCAGTCCCTCGTGAAGCAAAACAACCCCACAAAATGATGCCTCCCCCCAGTGTTTCACAGTTGGGATGGTATTCTTAGGCTTCCAAGCATCTCCCTTTTCCCTCCAAATGTAACGATGGTCATTATGGCCAAACCGTTCAATTTTAGTTTTGTCAGACCACAAGACACGTCTCCAAAACATGTAGGTCTTTGTTCCTGTGCATTTTTAAACATTAATCTGGCTTTTATATGTTTCTTTTGGAGTAATGGCTTCTTCCTGGCAGACCATGTTGACACAGTACTCGTTTCACTGTGGATAATGACACCATTTTACCAGTTTCTGCCAGCATCTTCACAAGGTCTTTTGCTTTTGTTCTTGGGTTGATATGCACATATCAGACCAAAGCATGTTCATCTCTGAGACACAGAACCTGTCTCCTTCCTGAGTGGTATGATGGGTGGACATTCCCATCTTGTTTGTACTTGAGTATAATTGTTTGTACAGATGAACAAGGCACCTTCAGGTATCTGGAAGTTGTACCCAAGGATGATCTAGAGGTGCACATGGACAATTCTCCTTCTGATATCTTGGCTGATTTCTTTAGACTTTCCCATGATGTTACACACACAAGCAGTGTGCTTCTGGTGTGCAATAAAATACACCCACAGGTGTGTCTCTAATTATTGTTGCCAATAAACCTATCAGAGGCTTCCAAAGACATGATCATCATATGGGCTGTCCCAAATTGGTTAAAGGCATAGTAATCCTAGTGTATGTAAATTTTTGACTTTGCAGAAAGTAATAAAAATGCCTTAAAAATTCTCTCTCTCATCATTCTGGCATTTGGCAAATATAAATAATGTTGGTTCCTAATTGACCTAAAAGGGATAATATTTATTCTGATTTCATGTCAGATAGTGAGAAAAACATGCAGATGTGTCTTTTTATATAGTGTATGTAAACTTCTGGTTTCAACTGTGCATCTGAATTGGCTGGTGTCATGAAAATGTGACAATGGCAGAAAACCGTGTTTATGGCTGTCTGAAATAACATAAATGGCAGCTTTGTGCTATTTTAGTCCACAACTAATCGGCAGGGTAGTCACAATAATTCCTCAGTGAGACCACAACAAGCTTTAAGTGATAACTTCAGGTTGGGGAATGCTGTGTGTTGATACTAGTTTTTACTATCAAGGTTTATTACACCTTTAAATTATATCACACCTCTATGGAACATGAATAATCAGTACCAAGTTAATTGCAAAGTACCACAAAAAAAAACTGTTTTTTTTTCCATTAAACAGCAATTTATTAACCTTACTAAATGTGTGATATGTCAAAGGTTTTGATCAGTGGGGGTCTGAAAGTTTAGACCCTCACAGATCACTAAATGAAGGGTCAGAAGTGCTCTGCTGAGTGATATGCTCCTATGTTTCTACTCATCTTTCCTTAGAAATCCAAGTGGCTAAAAGGAAGCACCTTTCCTTCATTTTAATAGTGGTGGGGGTCTCGGGAACCAGATCTCCACCAACAAGTCCAACATATCAATACAAGATGGCAGGAGTTTGTAAAAACCAGCCTTTATCCTTTACATGAATGGTATACTAAAGCTTTGCATTCAGCACCATGGACAGATACAGTAGTATGAACACTGCTCTCTGTTATAATCAAGAAACCATGTCCACGTAAAATACTTACATTAGAAGGTAAGCATGAAGAAGGGTAAAGGGGTTTTCCTATTTGGCTGTATCACAGACCCTGCTCTACACAGCCAGCTTCAGGTTCCCACTTCCTGTTCAGTCTATCGGTGGATCTACAGCAGTGACTGACATTTCAGCTCTGCTCTTCATAGCTGAGCCTGTTAGATGAACTTTGCTAATGGAGGTGTTTTAATATCAGGGCAGGTTTCAGAGCTCTAAAGGCTTAGAGCTTGTGAGTAAGAAACATAATCAAGCTCCTGTGCTGCTGAAAAGACACAGCAGGGAGTAACCTCACCATCCCAGCCAGGGCTGCTAGAGTATAGAGAGTTGGTCATCAGCCTAGGAAACCTTCATTAAACAAACAAGAGAAAAGAACTGCTCTAACTCTAAAATGAAGCAAAATAAGCACAACACTGTGATGATCTTTATTTACCTTTGCCTACATGCTTAAAGCTAATCAGTGAGAAGGGAATATTCCTCTGAAGGAGTGCAGTGATAGATCACCTATTAGAGGTTTTATCATGAATTTTGTTTGGAAAACAAACTGTACAATAAAATATAGACTACTACTGATTGAGATATATTCAATATAAAAGACAATGAAATGTAGTATAAAAAGATTTATGTAGATACCATATATAGGTACAACCAACCTTAGTAGGTCAGTAGACTGGTACGTATACAGCCATAGCATTTTATGGATTTTTCTAATACAGTGATATGCCTACAGTATTATTTTCATGTCATTTTTGGGTTACTGTTGGGTTGGGTTACTCCAATGGAACTAAAACAGAAGTCTCATCTGTGAGTCTACAGTATGAAGCACGCAAGACAAATACTGACAGAACAATATCTTTTGTTTCGCTGTCTTGCTCTCAACTTCTGAGTTGGGGGTCGTAATCACACAAATAAACGAACTGCTCATCGTCTTGAGTGGAGACGCCATAACTGACCCAATAATCTAATTTAATTCAGGTTTACCAACGTCAATGTAAGATACACAAGGCCAAACAGCAGCTGAAGACTGAAAAAACTCAGACTGCTCCCAAATATTTAACTCTTGTTACATGGAATCCCTCGTAATTGGCACTCCTCATAGACCTTCACCACAGACATTCGTAAGTGTATAACATATCTATGACATTGTGAAAGGATCTTTTGTTTATGAAAGTCAATATTACTCATTTGTAAAGATAGACATTGACAAAGGGTTACATGGAAGCTCCTGGAGCACCATACAAGTTCATGTACCAGAACCCAGCCCCTAATCATTACATGTCATCATCTGCAATGACTCTTCACTGGGTAGGATCTGTACTGTAGGTACTTGCTGATGAAGCAGACTTTGGACCCTTCATAGACCACCGTCCTGTTGCAATTACTCCTCTGTCTTACCCCATAGCTGTGCCCTTGTAGAATATGTACGCTTTTCAGGAGAGTGCTCTGAATAAAGAGTTATACAGGGTTCCTGAGAAAGATACAGATGAACATCCATAAACAACTAATATTGGACCACTTTTTGGAGTATGTTGAAGGTACTACATTGAGAATTCATTCAAAGGGTGGTGTAAACCTATAGGATATAAGATATGTTTACTAATGCATTCGTTTAGCAGTGATGTACACAGAATACAGTCCCTCCCATCAGGCTCCAGTGTAGCACATAGTCTACTCTTCCAATTTCAAGTCTATAAAATTTAATAGAAAGCTTTTCATGACCTCAGGCATTGGCACAGGCTTGGAAGGCATTCTCATAGGAAGTATTTTAACACATATATTTATTACATAATTCTCCCTTCAAATATAGTAAGTAGCTTGTATCTCCAGATTATGCGTTACTATGGACCAGGAGTTTCCAAACTCCAGTCCTCACGTCCCACGAACAGGTCATGTTTTCAGGATCTCCCACAGAATGCACTGACAATAATTAAGTCACTTGTGCAATGCTAAGGAAAGCCAGAAAACATGACCTGTTGGTGGGGCGTGAGGACTGGAGATTGGGAACCCCTGCTATGGACCATATGGCGGCTGTAAAGCATATCTCTGAACTGCTGGTAAAAGGCCATCACAGGCAAGATGGCAGCCAGTATAATTGTGTGCCGAAAAATAAAGAAAATCATGTTTGTTTTTGTTTTTTTTATCTTTCCTATATAGCCCATACTGTACCGCTTGCTTCTCCTGGCCACATATTGTCTCTGAGGAATTTGCTGCTCCCCTCTATTGCCCCACACAATAATAATGCATTGCACAGTAATCGCACTTGATGCCTTCCTTATGAGTTTACTCCTCTTTGTCCACATTGTAATAGTGCCCCCTTTATTCCTTACAAATAGCAATGAGGCTCCCATGCGCCTCCCTCATATTAACGGTTTGCACTATACAGTAATAATGCCTACCTCGTTATCCCAAGAGTAATGACATCAGCACACACAGTTTTGGTGCCAACTTAGGGCCACATGTATGAATCTGTTTAGGTCTAAAACTCACTTTTTTGCCAATAGGTTACTATGGGCAAAAGAGTGAGTTTTAGACTTAAACAGTTTCATACATGTGGCCCTTAGTGCTTTTCACACTATAATTGTTTCTCCCACTCATAATGGTGTCCCAATTCATTAATGATGCCCCCTTCATGCTATCCACTTAGCAATGGTGTCCTCGAAGCACCACCCCCTCATTTGGTAATGGTACCACTTAGTGCCCTCAGTTTAGCAGTGGTTCCTCTTCAGATCCTCAATCAGTAATGCTGACCCAATAAATAATAAAACAAATACATGGCCTCCTTACCACAACGAGTGCTGGCTCTGCTAGTATCTTCCTGTAGCTGAGGTAAGTCCCGTACAGGCCAGTACAATACAAATAAATCGCTGCATTGCACCAACCGGTGATATGATCTTATCCTGGCATCTTATAGGCAGCAAAGGACCTAAAGGGGCCTGTAACATACCAGAGTGAATGGCAGAGCAGGGACTGACTTGTAGGTGTTTCATCCCTGCTGGCACCTCTACAAATCAGCCGATTTCTTAGGCTATGTTCACACGGCTTATTTCGGGGCGTATTTACGGACGTATTTACGTCCGCAAATACGTCCCAAAATACGTTTCAAATAATGAACAATTAGATTAGCATTGATTCCAATGTAAAATACGCCTCGTCGTTCACACGACGGGGCGTAAATACGTCCGTAAATACGATCATAAAATTAAGTCCCCTGTCACTTATTGAGGCGTATTTTGCAACATAAATCCCCATAGTAAAGAATGGGGCATGTATTTACGACGCGAAATACGCGCCACAGTTTGTGACACGTATTTGAAACATATTTCGGGACGTATTTACGGACGTAAATACGTCCGTAAATACGCCCCGAAATAAGCCGTGTGAACATAGCCTTAATGTGAGGAGAGGCCAATCCCCACCCTCACCTGGAACACATGTCCTGTGTGTCCTCCTGTAGCTTACTTTTGATTGAACCTTGTACAGTAACACATCATGCCCCTAAGGACTGATGTTATCAATCCAGTGGTGCTCTTTGTGATTTAAAATCTGTATGAGATATGACGTTTTGTCCAAAAATCGGTGCTATTAAATAAAAATGACGCCATAATACAACGTACAATAGAACATGATGCTGTAGTTCCTGACAAATTCTGTCTGATTTTGTAAAGCAAACTCTTCATGGATTTACTTAAAATTAGCAGAACTAGTAGAGTCCTGTAAATCCGTTATAACAGTGTGTGCATGACTCCATAAGGAGGATATGCCCATCACATTGATTAGTTTTAAACATGTAGGCAAAGGTAAATAAAGATTATTATCAAATACACTACTGTTTCAATTTTGCTTAATTTCAGAGTTACAGCATTTTTTAAGTGCCTACTTGTGTACCAAACCCCCTTTAGAGTATCGACCACCTTTCTCTTCTGCAGCAGTGAACAAGTTCGTTACTCACTCCCCGCTGTGTCTTATTTGCAGGAAAAAGCTGCTTTTAGCTTTCTGATGAGAAAAACTGGTCGGTGTCATTGCTTTTCCCAGCCCCTGTGTCACCAAGGTTCCTCTAACATGCACAGCTAGGAATAGTAGCTAGCAGAACTGAAATGTCAGTTACTGCTGTAGAACTCCCCACAGCCTGCACAGGAAGTTGGAACCTGAAGCTGGAATGGAGGCTGAAAGCAAATGGTATGAAAACGGCCAGATGGGGAAACCCTTAAAGTTCCTTTTCATCACCTGCATTGCTGGCTGTGCAGATTTAATACATAGTTCAGAAGGTTTTTCTCACTTTTATGTATTTATACCTATAGGTCACCAATGTTCCTCTAACATCCACAGCTAGGAATAGTAGCTAGCAGAGCTGAAATGTCAGTTACTGCTGTAGAACTGCCCACAGCCTGCACAGGAAGTTGGAACCTGAAGCTGGAATGGAGGATGAAAGCAAGTGGTATGAAAACGGCCAGATGGGGAAACCCTTTAAGTTCCTTTCCATCACCTGCATTGCTGGCTGTGCAGATTTAATACATAGTTCAGAAGGTTTTTCTCACTTTTATGTATGTATAGGTTTTATTTCAGGCCCAGCCCCTTCGGATTTTAAAGTAATATGTGCTACTTGAATCAAGCCCATAGTCCAATGGTTTAAGTGAATGATACTTAATTATCACATTACAGCAACACTCTGGACATCATGCACTAGACCAGGGGTGCACAATATTTTCTGGTCCAAGGGCTACATTGTCATATTGTACCTCTCCAGGGGCTGCTGTAACTCTTAGGGCCGGTGCACACGGCTTATTCAAGCCGTAATTGCGGGATGGATTCCGCCAGCAATTCCGGCTTGAACAAGGGGCGGGGCGGGAGTGCTGCTCGCAGACCCCATAGACTTTCATTATCCACGGCGCGTATTCCGCCAGGATAATAACATGTCACTTTCTCCCCGCCCGGCGGATTCGCCGAGTGGGAAGGTGAGACGGAATCCATAGTTCTCTATGAGAACTGTGGATTACCGTAATGGCTGGGACGGATTCCAGCTGTATTGCAGCGCAGTACGGCGCCCAATACGGCTGCAATCCGTGCCCAAATAAGCCGTGTGACCGGCCCTTTAGAGGGATATTCTCCATCTGAGACCTTTATGGCACTTCAACTGTAAATACCCAAAATTACTAAGATGTCCTGTGTCCACTTGGGGAGGGCCAGAGATCAGAATTGGGGGTTCCCTGCTCGGTTCTCCAGAAAGAAGAGATGGAGCGGTCATTTTCATTTTAGGTTTTGGGGATTACAGAAGTGGCTATTTCACAACTAATACCAGAGAGAACAGCACACATGTACAGCCTCCTCTCCAACTCCTCTCTGGAGTCTCCGACCTATCAGACATTTTATGGTCTCTCTTGTGGATTTGATATGATTGTGCCATAAATAAATACTCTTTGAGGAAGAAATCCAGAGATAATACAAAAACAGTTGTTATTGAATTGCTCATTAAGGTTGCTTAAAATAAAATACACAGCCCTCTAGTGCCCGCCATATGGTGCCAGCCTCATGACTGGGGGTCACATGAGGGGCACTGAAGGCCGCATATTGTGCACCCCTGCACTAGATAAAGCTGAAGTAACAGATATGACCACAACTAATTTATAGATCACTTTATCTTTCCACCACATGACGCGGATGATGTCATTCTGCACGTTGCTGCTCCGCGCAGGGTCTTTGACTAATCTCTGCAGCATCCTTCAGCTGTGTGTGTCGGCTCTACGTTCCGCTTCAGGCTCCCAACAACATTTCAACCACTGCTATGACTGGTTAATGAAATGGAATTGATTTCGCATCATAAGAAATCTAGCTGAGCTGTAATTTATCATAATTCCATTAGATGCAGCTGCCCCCTCCCTTCCTGAAACCAAACCTCAAATATCTTCGTAAATAAATAGCTCTGACAGAATCTGGAAGATCTGCAAGGTCTGGAAAACCTCATTGAAAGATGTGAATATATAGGTGGAAACTGATCATCAGAAATGCACCATCAAAAAGGCGATGAAAGGCTGAGCAAATACCAAATAACAGTAACTAATGGCAGCAGTGCAAAGTATAGTAAAAAGACAGGGAATTTTTTTTTTCTTTTTTTTTTTTTTCTGATAGAGCAAGGACATGACTCCCAAAAGACCAGAATCCTGTCCACACAAGGAATTCTCAGGGACACATTTGCCTTGGACCACACATACATCTTAGGGTTTCTACAATATTTTAGTAGATTGCATGATTATCAACCGTCTCACAGATCAAAAGAAAAATTCCTAAAACAATTACCTTTAATAGATATGCATTAAAATTATTTATCCTTTATATATAATGGCCCCACATATATAGCCACTATCCATTTGTATAGCTGTATACAGTACCCGGTGTATATCAATACCTAAGTACAAAAACAAATGGTCAATGTATAATGGACATTATACACCATACATATCAGCAGGATCAAGTGCTCCTATAAGAGGGAGGGAAATGTAATCAAAAACTCACGATTCTGAAGACTTTGTCACAGTAGACTCCGTTGTCCCATTGGACCAGTATATGCCAGATAAAAAAGCACTATCACTATACTAGTCCTATCCAGATAGAGCACTCGCCCCAAAAAGGGCGACCCCACCTCTCAGCGACTCACCCTAACTAACTAGATCATACAGTAACAAACATTAAGAACACAGACATAAATCCTGACGCGTGTCCCCAAAATATGGTTCATCAGGGGACAATGTTATATATCTGTAATGAGAGATGATGGCAAGATGAGGCCTCATCATGCAATCACCTGGACCATCATCTCTCATTACAGATATATAACATTGTCCCCTGATGAACCATATTTTGGGGAAACGCGTCAGGATTTATGTCTGTGTTCTTAATGTTTGTTACTGTATGAGCTAGTTAGTTACGGTGAGTCACGATGAGGTGGGGTCGCCCTTTTTGGGGCGAGTGCTCTATCTGGATAGGACTAGTATAGTGATAGTGCTTTTTTATCTGGCATATACTGGTCCAATGGGACAACGGAGTCTACTGTGACAAAGTCTTCAGAATCGTGAGTTTTTGATTACATTTCCCTCCCTCTTATAGGAGCACTTGATCCTGCTGATATGTATGGTGTATAATGTCCATTATACATTGACCATTTGTTTTTGTACTTAGGTATTGATATACACCGGGTACTGTATACAGCTATACAAATGGATAGTGGCTATATATGTGGGGCCATTATATATAAAGGATAAATAATTTTAATGCATATCTATTAAAGCTTATTGTTTTAGGAATTTTTCTTTTGATCTGTGAGATGGTTTTCTATATTCCTATTGTTATTTCTTTTTTCTATGATTATCAACCGCTCTAATAAAATGTTGTTATAGTACAATTTTCTTGAAATAATATCTATGCAAACCTCATATCCTGATCTCAGAACAAGATGGTTATATAGAGATATGTAGTGCTGCATCCTTTCCTGTAAAATCACTGATGGACTATGTAGGAAGTTTTTTCTCTTGTCAGACTGACATGGCGGGCCACCGAAGGTTTTTCAGCAGCAGACCATCTTTTATGGTTCAGGGTATCTTATATATCAGTCACAGAATACATGATGGATGGGAAGCACCTCTCTTTTCTACTACAAAAAAAGAAGTTCTAAAATCGTTTAGGTCTGTGTTATAATGAATACTGTCACTTATAAAAAAAACTTCACAAGTCACCTATGAGTTGTGTGAAGTGTACTCAGCCTGCACCCTCAGGTTTGTATCTAGTTGAAGAACTCTTTTGTGACTGCTAGTATTCCTTTTTATAGTGTAGACGCATTACAACATACTGTACAGGGGGTCACACAATTTTTATAATTCAGCCAATGGGTTTGAAACAAAGCAATCAATATAATATCTTCAAGATTGTAAATATAGAGGAATTATCTCAAGATGTAGCACAAACCATTGGTAACACTCAAGAACAGAAAGGTTAGATAAAGCCTTGTTAGAAAAGATCTGAAAAGAATTCTGGAACAAGATTCCGATCAGAGTGATGGGAAAAGAATAATGTGAAGAAGGGAAGACTATATTTACTATTTTGCCATAGGCAAACTTAAACTCTATTAGTTCTCAATATATAAAGCACTAAAACGTAACTTTTATTATGTATAACTCTTAACCTCGATACATACTATTTAAAAACCTGATTTCTAACCTTTCAATTTATCCCTTTCTAATTGTGAAGGAATAACTCCTTTTCTATTATCAAGTCTGGTGGAACACCACCTATTAGTAAATCACTGTATATATAGGGTTTCCCTGCTAACTCCAAAAAGGGATCCAAAACATCCCACTAGGGCAGTCATCCCTAATCTGATGGACATAAAACATATGAGGTTTCCTTGTGAGACCTTATATGTTAATAGGTGGTGTTACACCAGACTTGATAATAGAAAAGAAGTTATTCCTTCACAATTAGAAAGGGATAAATTGAGAGGTTAGAAATCAGGTTTTTAAATAGTATGTATCGAGGTTAAGTGTTATACATAATAAAAGTTAAATTTTAGTGCTTTATAGATTGAGAATGATAGAGTTTTTAAATTTTTTCTATGGCAAAAAAAGTAAAAAAAAAAGTCATTTTAAAAATCCCCCTCTTTGTTCTTTTGCTAGGGTTCCCATTTTTGGAGGAAATTTTTTGAAAGGGAAAAGGGAAAAGCTCAAGAAAAAAAAGCATTTCTATATCATCTGTTTTAAAAACCCTGGAGGCCTTGAAACCTAGGTTTACTGGGGGGTGTAAATGTGATGTTGGATGGATTTTTAGCTGGATCATTTTTGATGTTTTATTTAAACCCATTTCTTTCAAAATTTAGATTCAGGGAAAAAAGCTGCCAAAAAATGGGTGGGGAAAATCCCTTTACAGAAAAGATGAGGGAATGACCAAAAAAATTTTCCATAAAAAAAAAGGGGATGGAAAATTCCCAATGGGGGGGGGAGGGTTGGGGCCCCACCCAGATTCAGACGCTTTCCATTGGGGCAATAGCAAAAAAACTGCAAACAAAAAATTTACCCCACAAGCCAAAAAAGGGGCAACTGAAACCGGGGGCTGCAGTAAAAGGGGCCCCCGCAAAAATCTTAATGGAGGGGGGGGAAAAATCCGCATTAGTTTTATGTCCATGAGTTTCCCGATGTCGTTGACATGGTCCTGCAAACATATTTTCCCCCAAGTAATACAAATAATTCTTATCTTTATTTAAAGATTTTAGTTTTTTCTAAAATTTTTTTTGGTCTTTTTTAAAAAAAAAAAGGTAGTGGTTTTAAAAATTTCTAAATGGAATCCGGGGCCCCAAAAATCTTCTGTTAACGGGTTTGACTCACTACAAGGATTGCTGCTTTTTATGTTAAAGATAATGGGATAAAAAAAAGTCATTTTGCAATATGTGTCCATTAACCGTGTCCCACCTTATTTTTAGTTTTTCCTCTTTTTAAAGGGCTGTTTCAGTTTATCAGGTTTGCTTTTAGTAAAAAGAAACTGCTGATTCTCCCTGATAGACTGCCGCACTGGGTTTCTATAAACTACAGACCCGGCTTTTTCGGGGCCTTGTTTGAAGCCTGGGAAAAACCCACCCTTTTGAACCTAAAAATGAAACCCAAAAAAATAGGATTTAAGGGGGTTTTGATGAATCAGTAGTGTAGTGAGACAAAACCCTTTAAACCCCTTGGGAAAAGAATTAAAAAAATCCTTTTTGCTTCACTCTTAGGCTTGGGTTACACGGCTTATTCTTTGGGGCATAATTTTTAAGCCCCGTAAATCGCGCCGTAAATGCGGGTTAAAAAAGGTGTGGATACGTCCCCGTCATATACAGTTTAAACCACAGTTCTCATAGAGAAAATAAGGGGTTTGTCTCCTCTCTGCTGGGACCCAAAACCGGGGCCCCAAAAAAAGGGGAAAATGACATGTCCCTTTTTTTCACGGGGGTTTTACGGCTGAGAATAATTTAATGTCTAAAGGGGCCGGCGGTTTGCTTCCCGGGGCCCCCGCCCCCATCCCCTTCACAGGCGTAATTTTCGGGGCCAAAAATTTGTCCCGCAATTAAGCCCCCGGGGGAACATAGCCCTTTGGCAGAAACCGTCCTTTACGCATTTTGGGGGCCCCCCCCGGGCCCCCTTTGCAGGTGCAGTGGGCCCTACCCCCAAAAACATAAAATTTTAAAACGGCCAAAAAGCTAGCCCCCGGCCAACCCCATGAAACCATGTTTTAAACCCCCCCCAAGCCCCCACCTTTTCATCCCCGCCACTACATCTGACACCCCCCTTTCTTTTTTGTAGGAAACCTTTCAGTCTACAAGGGGCAAAAGACCAAAAAACAGGGGGCGTTTGGGTTCCTGATCCACCATGGTTTCTAAAAATGTTTTTTACATCCCAAAAATCCACAAAACAGTTAAATATCAGCCCCAAAAACAGAGATCCAGGGGCATGTTTTCTGGATTCCTTTGGGGCATTAAAAATTTTTCCCCCTTTGGGGGGCCCCAGGCTTTTTGGGGGGGTTCTGGAAAACTGCCCCTTTGTGTGCACAAGGAATAAAAAAAGGCCCTTGGCCCCGTAGTGTGGTCCCCAATTTTACAGTGCATTTTTAAGAGGCAGTGGAGATTACCCCTTCCCCCCTCCCTAGCCCCATGAAACCCCGCACCCCCCAAAAGCCCCGACCTGCACCCCCGGAAAAGAATTTCAAATTTCTAAAGGCTTTTTTTAAAAGTGTATCTTTTAGGGGCCCCTTTAAATTTAAAAGGGAAAATTTTTTTACAAAATGATTTTAAAAAAAAAGGGGAAAAACCTTTTAGTTTTGAAACAGTACTTTGAAGAGAGGAAAAAAAGGGGATACCTTTTCCCCCCCTCCAAAAGCCCATGCCCCCCCGGCACCCCCGGGGTAGATGCAATTCCCTGGGTTTTTTTATAGGTCATTATTTTAGGTTTCAGGCTGATTGCCGGTAAGCCCGTTAGTGTGGAAAAGTGGAGGTCACTTCCAACCCCCCATTGCCCATTTTCTCCCCCTTTAAACCCCTTTGGTTTGATGCAATGCCTTTTGGTTATTGCATTGGCCCCAGGGTGGTAAACCAGGTACAGCCTGTGGGGGTTGTTGAAAAAGGGACCCCCCCCTATATAAAAGCCCCTTTGGAGGGCTTCCCCCAAGCCCCATTTTTCTACTGCACCCTTTTTCAAAAAAGTATTTTTCATTTTGGGGGCCTTTGGGGTTTTAGGGTTGCCAAAAATTGGTTTGGGGGGGGTTTTGGCTTTGGGGTTTGGAAAGGGAACAGCCCCTTTTGGTGTGGGGACGTGATCTTTCCTTTCCCCCATCCCCGCCCCCCCTGCTGAAAAGCAATGCTTTTGGCTTTTTATTGGTTTCAGGCTGTGGCCCCCCGGTACAGCCTGTGGGTTTTTTGGGACAGTTGCATATAGGGATTTTTGCCCAAATCCCCCCGTTTTTGGCGGGGGGGGGTCCCGCCTTTTTTTGGGGGGCCCCCCCCCGCCCTCCCCCGGGGGGTTGGCCCTTCCTCCCCCCCGGGCCTTTGGGGGGGGGGGGTTCCCTTTTAAAATTTCCCCCCGGGGAAAAAGGGGAGCGTTGGGTGCGCTACTCTTGCGCCGCGGGGACGCTCCTACAGGGCCCGGGTGAGCCGGCCCCCCAGCGGGCCCCCGCAAAACCGGGCCCCCGGGGCTCACTGTTTCGGGGGGGAGGGGGGAGGGGGTGTCCCCCCCTCCCCCCTCCCCCGGGAAAGTACGGCGCCGGTGTGTGCGCCGCACATACAGTTCAGCGGCGCAGGGGGAAGTGACGCGCGGCTGCAGGGGAGTGACCGCGGCTGCTCCACTTCCCCCTGCGCCGCTGAGGAGAACGGTCGGGAGCTGGCAGCGCTGCAGGAGCCTGGTAAGGTAAGTGGATTTTATTATTTTATTTTTATTAGCTTTAGGGGGCACTACCTGGCTAACAGAGGGGGGCACTACCTGGCAACAATGGGGGCATCACCTGGCAACAATGGGGGCACTACCTGGCAACAAAGGGGGCACTACCTGGCAACAGAGGGGGGCACTACCTGGCTAACAGATGGGGGCACTACCTGGCAAACAGATGGGGGCACTACCTGCAAACAGAGGGGGCACTACCTGGCAACAAAGGGGGCACTACCTGGCAACAAAGGGGGCACTACCTGGCAACAGAGGGGGCACTACCTGGCTAACAGATGGGGGCACTACCTGGCAACAGAGGGGGCACTACCTGGCAACAAAGGGGGCACTACCTGGCTAACAGATGGGGGCACTTCCTGGCTAACAGATGGGGGCACTACCTGGCAAACAGATGGGGGCACTACCTGGCAACAGATGGGGGCAC
>JAODAL010001651.1:205000-221799 GCA_025379985.1 Phyllomedusa bahiana
TACTCTTCCTGACATAGCTGTTTAAGGGCTTGTATGAGTTTTATTTTCACTAATTGCAGTTCAAGGGGTTTTCCCAAGACTTAAAAACTTCCGTGCTAAAATAGAAAATTAACCATTATCAGACTTCTCCCATTACCACCGTTCCAGGGCTGCCAGAGCTTCAGTATCCCCTCTCGGTCCCACACTGATGACGTCACGTTCATGGATCACATGATGCTGGAACCAATCACTGACCTCTGTGGTCATATGCTGTACATGCAGATTGGTTGCAGCAACATGCTGATCCAAGAACGGACATCAATCAGCGGGCCAAAGGGAACACGGATCTCTAACAGTCGGCATGGCAAAGGTAAGTATGGGCTAATAATATATTAGCACATAGGGAGGTGGTTAGGAGGTTTTTAAAGGTCTTGTATGTATGGAGTGGGCTCAGCTTATACTCCCTGCCCAACATTGTCAGGAAAAATTAAAAGATGAGAGTTTCCTATAACTTATGTGATTAGCAAATCCCTTATATGAATCATCAAAATTTTATGGATTTAGCTTTCAAGAACAGCCGCAGAAATCCCTGTAGCACATAGCCACAGTGAATTTACCGCGCCAATCGTCAACAAATATATAATCTAATCTCAAACTGTCTAATAATTACTAAACCAAACTCAAAATTGGAGCATATATTGACAGGTATGTATTCACACAAAAACTAAAATATTTCAAGATTTACTTGAGTGAATTGAAAATACCTAACACCGTGTGTGCCTAATGTATACACCGTGTGTATAATTTCTATCTTTTGCATGCATCATGAGAAGCCATCCGCCCATTAGCACTCACCAACAAGATTATGCAGATTGAACATTGACACTGACAGTACAAAAAAGATAGAGAAATAACATGAAAGTACATGCATCCTTCAGGACACCTAGCAAACCTCGAATTTCAGTTACCTGGGATTTGTGCTACTTTCTTATAATCAACAGAATATGCTAAAATATTTATGCAACCGGCATACATTACAGCAAAACTCCTGACAACTTATTATAATTAGTGACATGGAGTTTCTAGGGTCATTCAATAGAGAAGGATAATTCTTCAACCATGGTCCCTCTAATACATACATTATAGATCCTTAAAGGGGTTGTCTTACTTGAAACATTGACGGCATAATCAATGTCAGAAAGGTGCAGGTCCAACCTCTGGGACCCGCATCTATATTGAGAACGAGCCCCAAAACCTCTCAGTTTTGAACAGAGAGCTTTGGTTAGTATTCTCAATTAAATCAATAGCATTTATATGATGCAAAATGCGCACTCTCCTGTACTCAAAATTCTTGTGGATTTCAATGAGAGAATCCCAAACACCTCTATGTGCAAAACCGAGTGGTTTCGAGGCTCGTTCTTGAGGTGGGTGCTGATCCAACTTCTCGGACCTGCACCCATCAGACATTGATGACATATCCTAGCGTTATAAAACCACAAAGACATAATAATGGGACAAAACAGTTTAAATAGAACCTGACACATAGGTTGTGCCCCCCATCGCTGACGGCAGCACAGCAGTGTCAGACCTGCTGTTTATCCAGGGGCGTTGATGACCCACTTATTCTGTAAGATGCAGCAGATTTAGAGCATTTTCCCCTAACTCTTTACATGAAGCAGGTGCTAGCTCCACCCACAAAGCTATCTCCGCCACTGTAACAGTAATATTCACATGTTGCTACCTAATCAAAGTAATAGGTAGACATTTGAGGTGGGCGGGCTACATCTGAATGGCCGGGATTGATAAAAACTGACACTCTGAAGGACTCCAACAACCACGCCCCTGAATCAAGCATGGAGAGAGGTGTTTGCTTCATCCCATCTGATCCCTGCACTTTTGTACCTATTCCTCCTCATCTATACCCTCCCTTACCCTCCCCTCCTTTGAGTGTGCACTCTATCCGCATCTACTCCCCCTTCCAACCTGCAAGAGGCTGTGGTCTACGTTCCCCCAGGCCCTGCCCACTGCCTTTCCTTGACCACTTCTCTTCCTGTATTCTCCCACTTTCTATTCCATGACATCCCCAACTATAGTCATGTGAGACATTTAAAACCCCAATTTGAATCACTCCTCGCCTCGCTGCCAACAAACTCCTCTCGCTCTCCTCTTCCTTCGGCCACTCACAGTGGACCACTTGATCCACCCCACACAAACGGACACACACTGACCATATCTTTCAACCGCCTCTAACCCCCATCCGACAACTCAAACTTCCCTCCACCCCATATCTGACCACAACCTGAATACCTACTCCACCAACTCCACTCCACCTGCTCCTCCAAACTCATATCCTATGCACCCCCGCAGGAACTTACAAACCTCAACGCCCTCGCACTCTCTCTGACTCACATGCACCTCTTTCTACCATAACCTCACTCGACAACCCATACACAGCCGCCAGCATTTCAACAACAACACCATCACCACCACCCTTGACTTTCAGTCCGCTCCCACACACACAACAGAACCCGCAACATCAACAACAACCCTGGCACACAGCCGCCACTAATCAAAGAGACGAGCTTCCAGAATTGCAGAACGCCAGGCTGGAAAGAAAAGCCCGCTCCCCACCGACGACTTCACCACTTTACCAACAATCGCTACACAAACAACTAACGCATTTAATTCTTGCACATCCACAACCGTCAAACGGAATACTTCACCACTCTCATAGCCACCCTTGTCCTCACAACCCCAGAGCACATTTAATTCAACACCCTCAACTCACACCTTCGCCCCCAGCACCTCCTCCCCATCTCTCCTACAGCGGACGATTTTGTGCAACTCATTTCTTAAATAAAACAACTCATCATAGAAAGTTCACCCCTCATCCCCAACTACCCAACCACATACCCCTACAATCGCCACCACCCACCCTCACCCCCTGACAAGTCGCCCAGGAGAACACTTCCATAACCTGCTTTCCCACTGTTAGTCATGATAACTCTCTCCTCCTCTAGTGTCCAAATCCAACCTCAACGTACCAGAACCCTTGACCCACTGCCATCCTACCTACATCCCACATGAGCCACAGCACAGTTATTTACCCATCCCTCCACCCATCTTTCACTCTATCATTAACCTTCTGCATCTTTCCCTTCCACTCTTAAACACGCGACCATCACACCTATCCTTAAGAAAACCACTCTCGACCCCCCCCCCTCCTCTCTGTCCAACTATCGCCCCATCACACTGCTCCCATTTTGCATCCAAACTCCTCGAGCAGCACGTCTATTTCATCTGTCCTCCCACCTCTCCTCCAACTCTCGTCCATGACCCCACTCCGAATCAGGCTTCCGACGCCAACCAACTCCACTGTAAAATGCCCTAACTCAAGGTCACCAACGACCTAGTAACATGTCTAAAGCCTCACGCCACTACTCCTCCTATCTCCACCTAGACCTGTCCTCTGCCTTTTGACACTGTCGACCCCTCCATCCTGCCAACAAAACCTCTCCTCCCTCGGCAACATGGACCTATCCCTCACCTGGAATCTCTTCATACCTCTCTGAACGGACATTCAGGTCTCTCACTCCTGCACCACCTCCTCCTCACCCTCACACTGGATTGAGTCCCTCAGGGGTCTGTCCTTGTCCCACACCTCTTCTCTATCTACACTCCTTGGTCCTGGGTCACTCATAGCCTCTCAAGGCTTTTAACTACCACTGTACGCGGACGACACCAGCATTATATCTCCGTCCTGACATTAACGTCCTTCTCTCCCCTCCGTATCCCGAAAAATGCCTTCATCCATTTCCTCCTTCTTCTCCTCCCGTCGCTTAAAACTAAATGTAGATAAAACTAGAATTCAATTCAGTCTTTTCCACCTTCCCACTCTACCCCTTCCAACCCGATCGTCTCTATCACTGATAATAGGCCACACCCTCTCACCAGCTCCACAAGTCCCGCTGCCTTGGGATAGACCTTTGACTCCTCTTTATCCTTCAAACCAACCTGCACAACCAAAGCTCTCACCTCAGCCTGCCGGCACCACCTTAAAAAATATTTCACGCATCCGCCACATTTCCTCAACTCTGACTGACCACTACTAAAACGCTATTCCCACACGCCCTTGTCAACTCCCCCTTGACTACTGCATACATCCTTCTCTGGGCCTCCCAGTATAGCAAACCCTACTCTGCCCGCTCCAATCCATCCTTAACTCATCTGCCCCGTTCGATTCACCTCTCTCCCTCTGGCTACTCCTCTGCCTCTCCCCTCTGCAATCCCTTCACTGGCTGCCCATTCCCAACGAATTCAGTTCAAATTACTAACCCTGACCTACAAGGCTCTCCATGACCACTCCCCTCCATACATCTCCCTGCCCTAATTTCCAGATTAACCTCCCCTCACGCAATCTCCCCGCTCTTTCACAACATTACAATCCTCTCCTTCTGCTTCCCCTCCTCATCAGCTCCTCACATAACCCACTCCAAGACTTCGTCCCCCTTCACACACCTCACTCTGGATCTCTTAACCCAAAACATCAGACTCTCCCCAACTTTCACCATTTTTTCAAAAGTACCCTAAAAACCCTCTCTTCAGGATAGCCTACAAACCACACAAAGCCCCACCCACCCACCACTACACCCGGCCCGCAAGCATGTCAGCCCCACACCTTCTGTCACTCCCCTTCTTCCTTGTAGATTGTAAGCCCTCGCGTGAGCAGGGCCACATTCCCTCCTCTCAGTTTTCAGTACTAGTCACTTTTGTCACCATTGAATTTGATCATAATTGTTATGTATGTAATTCCCCTTAAATGTACAACGCTCCTTGAAATAGTATGGCGCTCTAAAATAAATAAAATATAATAAAAATAATAAACAAATGAACTCTTCAGGGCAGAAAACTTGCAGATTAGAGCATTAAATGCCTCTAAAACTCCAGCAGCCTTACAAAATAATGACAGCAGCGCTGGAAATCCAGCAGGTCTTGTCACTAGCTTGTTCTGTCCTCAGCCAGGGGGGCATAACCTATGTGACAGGTTCCCTTTAACACCACAGAATGCGATGAAATGGCATTATGTCTTGAAGAGTTTCATCGGACAATTAGAAGGCCGGCAATAAGTGATGCCCATTTTCTTTAACATCACCTCCTACTCATCATAGACTTCCCTGATAGACCTCCTGCTCTACCTGTCCCCGGTTGCATACATACCTTCTATACGTGAATTCCGAAAGAATGACCTGAAACAAGTTGGTCTTGCTGGAAGGTAGGAGCCACATACCAGTATTGCTCATGTCTTAATCTCATGTTTGCACTTTTTACTCTGTGTAACGGAGGACTTCTTGGTCTGACTAATAAGTCCGATGCAGTGGACTTCACACTCGCACTGCATTCAGTCACACACCCGAAACTGCAGCTTCACCCACCTCTTCCATCATCCCTTTTCTTTCCTTTGTATCTTCAGTTTGAGAATTGCTCAAATATTTTACTGTCTTTAGTTTGTGGTTGAGACCCAACCATTTTCAGTGGTAGGCTCCTATCTCTAGTATCAAAACGTAATGGAAGGTTGATCTCATGCTTGTAGTGCAATGAAAAAGAGCTTTCTTTCTGCCCCAAATATTGTCTAAAAGCACAAAATTGACTTTTTTACTTCAGACTTTACAGGTTTTTTCAAGCCATAATTAGCATTTGGCTTGCAGTTGGGTACAGAGGGTTTGGTCTACCAGAGGTAAACAAGCAGGAAGCTTGGCAGAGGTCTTCCATGACATACTGCAGGCCAAATCCCTACTGGGAGTGAAGCGGTGCTTATGCTCACACTACCCACCCAGCGTGTGTAGGGCCATCAGACTTACTAAAACTACTCACCCAGAGGCTAGGAACTGAGAGAAAGGTCTGTGCTATGTAACACTGGGAGACATATCACACATAAATGCAGTTTTTCCAGTGCTTGCTCTATAATAGAATAGAAGAAAGTGGAAAGGATTTGGGGAAAAGAAGACGTGTGGTGCTCTGTGGCCTTGCCAACCTTCTTTTGTGTGCCGCGGCTTGATGCCCTGGGAGCCAGTAGAGTCCCCGGTTTTTGGGGGCCTGTTGCACCGAGTACCTGCCCAAGTAGTAAGCTGAATATGAAGTCCTGAACTATAGTCAGTAGTGATATATTAATTTGGGGGATAGCTTTGAGGGAACCAAAGGGGATAGTTTGGGAGGGGCGTTGTCTTTTTGGTTCAAGAGACAATAACCCAAAAGGGGGGAGAACGTTGTGGTTTCTTTCTTCCCGTGAACAAATAACGGGTTTTTGTCTTCCCCCATCCTCAATTTTTGTGTTCTTAAACATAAACCCTTTAAGAGAGCATAATAAGTTACAGATTCTGGAGAGAATAGGAATTTCTTCAAAGGGCTGCTATCCTAATGTTTTAGGACTTCTTTTTTGAGGTCTTTGTGTCACGATGGTCAGTGGAGAGGATAGTGGATCCACTGGTCACTGCAGGGAGTTGGCGTAGCCTATGCCAAGGAGCAGAGTCTAAGGGGCCCCTTGTCTTCACCAAAGCGGGAGGGACTTAGCTGTAGGGTAACCCCCAGGTCGCTACCCTCAACGTAGGCCCCAGCAGTGACAGCCGAAGTAGTAGGCACTGAACAGGCTAGGACACAGAAGGACACCACAGGAGGAATTGACAGGCAACGTGCTGGAAACTGATGTCAGTGGATGAAGGTCTAGCAGATAGCAATGAATACAGATAATGGCATAGGTTGCCGCCACCGTATGCCCAACTGAACACACAGTATGGACACCAACAACTGGGCACAGAGAGCAGGAAATGGTATCCTTAAAAGACTCCTGCAAGAATGGGATTGGAGGAGCACAATTACCTGTTGCGCGCTGGCCCTTTAAGTCTAGGGAACTGTACATGCGCGCCTGTAGCCCTAGTGGGAGAAGATGCAGAGTGAGCGCACCTGACTAGGAGGAAGCAGGAGATGGGGCAGGTGAGCAAACAGCAGCCCTGGGCGCAGCATGGGAATGACCAGTAACCGGGTAACGGGCGTGCCTGCGGTATCGGACCGCAGCACGAGCCCTTACACTTTCTCAATTTTTGTCACATAAAATATTTTGGCTTAAGAAGAGACTCCAAGTCACCTTGAAATGACAGTCTTTGTGTCTGGATGACTTACTAAGGAGTTGATTCCATCAAATATAGTGTTGAGCGATTGCATTGGCTATCGAGATCGATCGATAGTCGATAGTCGACTGCTAATCGATAAGTTTTTCGATAGTGAGCATCGAATATGAGCGATTTCCATTAATGTCTATGGGAGATCAACAACACCTTCATTCTACACCCAAACAGAGCTGAGAAGCTGAAATTAACATCACAACAGTCCCAAATGGATACGTCCTACATCTTAGGCAACACACTTAGGATATAAAAATCACAGAAAAAAAGTCCACAGACCATTTACTATCCCCGTCATTGTACCAACACAGCCTGACCCTTAAACCCTGCATCACCCACAAATTAAAAAGTGCCAGAAGGCCGTATGATTTGAACCAACATGTTACTTGAACAGACATTGAATATCCCTGTCCCTGGAACCAGCATGAGCCCCAAACTGCATGAACCCCCACATTTAAAAAAGATGGCCGGAAAAGGATGTCCTTTTCAACCACCCATTTTTAGTTTCACTGGACATTGACAATACTGTCCTGTGCCCCACAGCATGAGCCCCAAACCTAGCATGACCCATACAATTTAAAAAGTGCCGGAAAAAAAGGAGTCTTACAACCACCATTTTAGTTCACACTGGACATTGACATAAACCTTCCTGGGCCCACAGCATGAGCCCCAAACCTGGCATGACGCCCACATTTTAAAAAGTGCCGGAAAAAGGAGTCCTTTTCAACCACCATTTTAGTTTCAACTGGACATTGACTATACCTGTTCCTGGGCCACAGCATGAGAGCCCCAAACCTGCATTGACCCGCTCGACATTTAAAAAAAGTGCCCTATTGGTTAGGGGGTGTGGAAAAAGGAGTCTTTCAAACCACCATTAGTTTCACTGGACATTGACCTATAACCTGTCCCTGGCCACAGCAAATACCCCAAACCTGCATGAACCCCCACATTTAAAAAGTGCCGAAAAAGGAGTCTTTCAACCATCCATTTTTAGTTTCACTGGAACATTGGACTATACTGTCCTGGGCCACAGCATGAGCCCCCACACCTGCATGACCCCCACTTTAAAAAGTGCCGAAAAACAGGAGTCTTTCAAACCACCATTTAGTTTCACACTGGACATTGACTATACCTGTCCTGGGCCACAGCATAGCCCCAAAAACCTGCATGAACACCCACATATTTAAAGTGGCCCCGTAAAAAAGGAGCTTTTTCAACTACCATTTTAGTTTTCACACTGGACATTGACTATAAATGTCCTGGGCCACATCATAGCCCCCAACCTGCATGACCCCCACATTTAAAAATTGCCCGGAAAAAGGATTCCTTTCAACCACCCATTTTAGTTTCACTGGACATTGACTATACCTGTCCTGGGCCACAGCATGACCCCAAAACCTGCCATGACCCCCACATTTAAAAAGTGCCGTGGAAAAAGATTCTTTCACCACCATTTTAGTTCATGGACCAATGACTATACCTGTCCCATGGGCCACAGCATGAGCCCCAAAACCTGCATGACACCCCCCACATTAAAAAGTGCCCGGAAAAAGGAGTCTTTTCAACCACCATTTTAGTTTCACCTGGTCATTGACTATACCTGTCCTGGCCACACATGAGCCCAAACCTCAAGACCCCCACATTTTAAAAATTGCCGGAAAAAGGAGTCTTTCAACACCATTTTAGTTTTCACTCGGACAGTTGACTATACCTTCCCGGGCCACACATGAGCCCTCAAACCTGCAATGACCCCCACATTTAAAAAATCCCTGGGCCGGGAAAAAGGAGTCCTTTCAACCACCATTTAGTTTCACTGGACATGTGACTTACCTGTCCCCTGGGCCACAGCATTAGCCCCAAACCTGCAATGACCCCCACATTTAAAAAGTGGTGCCGGAAAAAGGAGTCTTCAACCCAACATTTTTAGTTTCACTGACATTGACTATACCTGTCCCTGGGCATCTAGCATGAGCCCCAAAAACCTGCATGACCCCCACATTTAAAAAGTGACGCAAAAAGGAGTCTTTCAAACCACCATTTTAGGTTCACTTGTGACATAGACTATACCGACCTGGGCCACAGCCAAAATGAGCCCCAAACCTGCATGACCCCACATTTAAAAAGTGCCGAAAAAGGAGTCTTGTCCAAACCACCATTTTCGTTTCCACTGGACATTGACTATACCTTACAGGGCCACAGCAAGACCCCAAACCTGCATGACCCCCACATTTAAAAAAGTGGCCGGAAAAAGGAGTCTTTAACCACAATTTAGTTTTTCACTGGACATTGACTATACCATTTACCTGGGCCACAGCAGAGCCCACAAACCTGCATGACCCCCCCACATTTAAAAAGATGCCTGGAAAAAGGAGTCTTTCAACCACCATTTTAGTTATCACTGGACATTGACTATACCTGTCCTCGGCCACAGCATGAGCCCCAAACCTTCATGACCCCACATTTATAAAAAGTGCCGGAAAAATGGATCTTTCAAACCATCACCATTTTAGTTTCACTGGACATTGACTATACCAACCTGGGCCACAGCCATGAGCCCCCAAACCTGCATACCCCCCCCATTTAAAAAGTGCCGGAAAAAGGAGTCCTTTCAACCACCATAGTTTATTTCACTGACATTGACTATACCTGTCCTGGGCCACAGCATGAGCCCCAAACCTGCATGACCCCCACATTTTAAAAAGTCCGGAAAAAGGAGTCTTATTCAACACACCATTTTAGTTTTCACTGATCATTGACTATACCTGTCCTGGGCCACCGAGCATAGCCCCAAACCAGCAATGACCCCCACATTTAAAAAGTAGCCGAAACAGAGTCCTTTCAACCACCATTTTTAGTGTTTCACTGGACATTTGACTATACCTGTCCTGGGCCACAGCATGAGCCCCAAACCTGCAAATGACCCCCCCACATTTAAAAAGTGACGGAAAAAGGAGTCCTTTCAACCACCATTTTAGTTTTTCACTGGACATTGACTAACCTGACCTGGGCAACAGCATGAAGCCCAAACAGGCATGAACCCCCCATTTAAAAAGTGCCGGAAAAAGGATTCTTCAACCAACCATTTTAAGTTCACTGGACATTGAACTAGATATACCTGTCTCGGTGCCACAGCATGACCCAGGGCCGGAGTTACAGTTGGGAGCGGTGAAGCCCAGGAGTGCGTCCGTCATCTATTAAACACGCAGGTTAAACATGCCCCTGATGACGCCAGCAAACGTAAAACTGTCGTTCTGAAGAGCAGGAGTGCGGAAGCGAAGGTGTGAGAACACCAGCCTTCCTCTGTACACAGTAAATCCTGGGTAGCGCTTGCCCCTCCGTAATGAGTGTGGACCAATTGAGCTTTCACTGGAAATACGGGGTTATAACGCATCCTGTTACAACCAGGGTTCCCTTTATCTTGCATTCTTTTTCCTCATTTGACTCAACGATGCTGGAGGAATGGTCTCTGACCTTTTTCTCTGACTGTGCTCCATAACTCCATGTTCTCTGAATCACCTACATCTGGTCAAGTTATCCTGTACCTCCCTGTACAATTCAGAGAAATATTTTAACAGCTATTTTGTACATGCAAGTATTTTAGTACTTTAATTTCCTAGAAAACACATTTTTAAAATAGATGGAATCACACCATGTCTTGGGTTTCTCTTTTTTTCATTGTATTAAATGGGTGTCCTCAATACAGGGATTGATAGACTAAGTTTAAAGATCTTGCAAAATCAAGTCATTTTGCAAATATGTTTTCCATTAACAGTGTCCTAACCTATTCCTGTTTCTGACAGCACCATCACCCTTGACCACTCTGACAATTGTGCAGAACAAATGTCGTTAGAACAACATTTTAGAATAGGACCTTAGTATTGCATGCACAGCAAATGCCCCCAAAAATCAAACATGACCCTGACCACTTGTCATGTTAAGAACAAATTCTGTTAGAAAAACATTTTTTAGAATAGGACCTGTAGTAAGCTGCATGTCACAGCAAAATGCCCCCAAAAATTCAAAGCAATGACCCTTTATGAGTCCACTTTGGTAATGTGTCGAAGAAAAAATGTATGTTAGAAACAACATTTTTTAGAATAGGACCTGTAGTATAGCTGCATGTCACAGCAAAATGCCCCCAAAAATTCAAAGCATGACCCTTGAGCCACTTTGGTCAATTGTGAAGAACAAATGTCTGTTAGAAACAACATTTTTTTTATAATAGGATCTGTAGTATTGCTGCATTTCAAAGCAGCATGACCCAAAAAATTATAAAAATGACTTCTCAGCCACTGTTAAAAATTGTGAGGGAGAAATGCCACTTAGAAGCCACATTTCTATTCCAAAGACCATAATTATAGCTGTAATCTCACAGCAACATGAACCCCAAAAAATTATAAATATGAATTCTCACCACTATTAAAAATTGTGAGGGAGAAATGCCACTTAGAAGTCACATTCTGTTCCAAAGGACCATGATTTTGCTGATATCTCACAGCAACATGACCTCAAAACCATTGACAATGCGAAAACTTCTTAAGATAAAGGGTGAGTAAATGGAATACGGTGTTGTCATGAAACCTTCGCTGTCTTTTACCAGTCTCCTCACAGCAAAACCAATCAAAGACTGTTTGGGAAAGGAGAGATACAAATTGCAGTAAGAAAATGAACATTTTAAAAAAAGTTTTTCAAGAGACCATTTCTGATTGAAAAGGAATGTGGTAGTAGAACCGGCAACCTAATCGTGACCTCGGCAATTGGGGCCACAACATCATCATAGATCCATGCCTGATTCATCATGATGAAACGTCAAACGATCCACATATCGTGGAAAGCCGTATGGTTTTGTCTGTAATGAGACTCCTCAGCTTGTAGCTGAAGGTCCCGCTCAGATTATGACGATGGCTGCGGGGCAGGACAAACACCTCTATGGGCTGACGAGCCAGCTCGGCCATTCGTCCATTTTTGGAATACCCAGAGTCTATTGGTCCGAAATGCAAAAACATCGTGTTGAGGACGTCAGATAGTCCGTGCATCCATGATCTTAAGCTGATCTCTGGTGTGTTAGGATGGTGTGCCCTGCATTGCATGCGTTGTGAGGTGTAAACAAAGATTGCCAAGGTCACCCATTAGGCCTTCTGCCACCTTGCCTGCTGCTGCCGCTACGCCTACTTTGGCACTCCACGCTTGTCAGGTCGCTTGATTGTTCCACGTGACATTTGGGAACGTTGAAGCAGACGCAACATATGTCCCTCCTCCAGTTGAATCAATCAGCAAGGTCTCCATTTACCTGCATGTTTAATCTCTATTTGGGTGGGTGAAGGAAGTGCTGATTTTTGTTTTGTACCGGGGATCCAAAGGAGGGTGGCCACCCAGTAACTGATGTTCATTTGATGCCTTAATGCGAGGATCAGTATGGCGGAAATGATCCATCCAAGCACTCATGTGAGAGATGGAGGCCCTTGAATTTCCCAAGCCTCTGGGTTCGAGGGGCACTAGCAAACTGATCTTCCCTCATCTTCCTCCTCCTCCTCAAATCGCCAACCTCTTTCCAAGGCAGGGAACGTCGGTAACATCGGTGTCCTATGAATACCTCCTCCTCCCTCCTCCTCCGTCTGCCTCCGGCAAACAGCTTCAACACAGCCTGGCTTGCCTGAGATGATTGCACCCTGAGAGCTGATGCGCCACCTTGCACTACTCTGGAACCCCGAACCACTGCCTAATGAAGACCGATGAAATTTGTGAACTGTCGGCCTTTGTGGATTTGACGGAGAGAAAGGCCCGTGTCCGCATCTGTGTCCGTCTCCCTCCTCCGTCGCTGGCGGGACCTGTTGTATTCAGAGTGTCCAACGATCGTCTCCAGAACTAAGATCACCCACAAATGGCTCATGCTACAAGGGCGAATTTACCGCACTGAACCATTTTGGTGGCTTCTTCAAAACTGGCAAGGATGGTGCAGAGGCTCTTTCACCTGCCTCCACCTCTCGGTTGGTTCAACACCCGAGTCCGTACCGCTGCTTGGGGGGGGGGGGGGGGGGGGGGGGGGGGGGGGGGGTCACCATGTGTCACTTCTACTCCGTGATGGCATAGCGCTGCTGCACAATCGCTGGAGCATGTGGGAGGCTGGAATTCCAGCTTGTTGCCACGTCACAATGAGACGGTTTGACGGAGGCCGAGCTGACGCTGCAAACGCAGTCCAGGCGGGATGAAGCAGGTGCGAACGGTCGGAATGCGAACTCAGACCTCGAGCCTTATCTTCAGCAGGCATCCCAGACCCGGGTAGCTCTTTAGAAATTTCTGGACGACAAGGTTCATGACATGTGCCCAGCAAGGATGTGCTTTCCAGCCTACCGATCTTAAGGGCGGCAAGCAGATTTCGCCCTTATCAGCACACCCCCTTCCTGCACAAGGTTCTTGTCACCCAGCCATCGCTCGGTCTCGTTGCTTAGAGCCGTCCATCCAGCTCCTGACCTGTGTGGTGGACGGTCTCCAAGGCAAGATTAATTATCAACACGGCCTGGTGTCTCTGGCACGTGATCCAACCAGAGACCTTGGGGGAAATAGCCCTGGCACCATCCCTGCAGTTTTTGAAGAGCGTGCGCCGAGCCTGAGAGGCCACCGTCACAACCCCCAGAACATCCACTCCAGCTCACCCAGAGGAGCTGGTCACGAGATATAGCGGGCCTTGGCCGTGCTACTAGTCCATGTGTCGGTTGGTGAGAAAGGCCTTTTTCGGACACAGATGCAACAAACGCTCTTGAAATTTAGATGACACGTTGCTGGCCAGGGGCAGGACGGCTTTTTAGGCAAAAGAAATGCCTGCTCGGCATCTGGTATTGGGGCAGGCAGGGCCAATGACGTGCGGATCCCATCTGTTCCCACCAGACGGAAAGGCAACATTTCCAAGGCAAAAAGCCTGGCAATGCCGACATTCAGCTTTTTGGCTTTGGGATGGTTTTGGGTTAAGTGTTTCTTTCTGTTCCCAAAACTGGAAGACAGAAGGCTCAGGCTGCTAGACTGGCCGAGTATAACGGCGAGCAGTCGCAAACTGGCGGAAGGAGAAGGGTAGGATGGGTACTCGGTGGTGCTGGATGTACTCGGGCGACGGTCGGGAGGCTGAAGCGGAGGCTGATCCCTGATCATGACTCTGAGAGACAGGTCACGGAGGAAACGCTTGGTGGTGGCGGAGGAGGAGTAGGCGGAGGACAGAAGGGTGTGACAGTAGGGGAGCCTGCGTCGTCCTGGCCCGTTTTTGCCAAGTGTTCCCTCCATTTCAACTCATGCATTCGCTGCAATGTGACTAGACATGTAGTGTGGTTAACGCACTTAAGGTTCTTTGCCTCTACTTATGCTTTAACGGCAAGGCGGCATATTACATCGCTGGTGAATCAGAGGCTTGCTCAAAGAAGGTCCCCAGGGCTTGAATGAGGTCCTGGACCTTATTGAGACGGCGAGTAAGCGAGGAGCGTGGTTTTGCGCTGACCGTGGCTGGCTGTATTCAAATCAAGGCGTACTTCTCTTCTGCGACCGCCTCTCCCTTTTTGTGGGCTGGACCGTATTGACACTACCTAGACCCCATCGTCTTCTCCTCGTCCACTGATTGAAGCGCTCGCAGCAAATCTGGCGAAAAAGACTAGGATTTATCCGCAATGTCCGTCATCATCATCATCATCAACACAGGTGAATTGGTCGTTCCTGCTTTCTGCATCCAGAAGCCTGCGGGCTACAAGCAAGGGGGCACTGCAAAAGCTTTTGCCGACCGCCCGGATTTTTAAGCCCGATTGACTCGGCTATCCTTCAC
This sequence comes from Phyllomedusa bahiana, assembly GCA_025379985.1. Lineage (NCBI taxonomy): Eukaryota > Metazoa > Chordata > Amphibia > Anura > Hylidae > Phyllomedusa > Phyllomedusa bahiana. Next base: position 219,956 of record JAODAL010001651.1, read on the forward strand.
CTCCACTGGTGGCATCCATAACTGGCGTCATAGCAGACTAAATCATCCTCTTGATCTTTAACATGCCTTCTACCCCAACCGCATTTTGTTGCATCACAGAGGTCTTCAAGAACAATGATTAATTCCACAGTGTGGGTACACGAGTTGACATTTGGCTGCTTCATGTTGGACGGATGCTAGAAGGGATGCAGATGACGACATTTGTGGCCGTGACTGCGCGGACGAGGAGTAAGACTGCAAGATGCAGGTTGCATTAATCCACTGAAGGACAGATTGGCGTACGATGTCGTCTACTTAGATTCACAGGGCCCTGACCCAGCGATGACAGGCCTGACGGCCCTGCAACTGACGATCCGCTGGCATGCGTGTTGTCGCCAGCACTGGAAGGAGCACCTTCTCCCCCGTACCTCTATCTCCATGTGCTACCCCCCTCTTGCTCGCTTACCACCTACATTTTGCTCCATGTTCAGAAATATAAAAATTTGAGAAGGTATGGAATAGTTTTTGGAAAGTCTCTTATTAAAAGACGGCAAATCACAGCTATTCTCAAATCCCTCTAAATCAAAACAAATTTGCTGGATTCAAATTTAACTGCAAGGTGTCTATCAACAAATCTGGACTGGACAAAAGTCCAAAAAACACGTATCTGTTATGTTTTGATATAATAAACGGTATTTTTTGCACCTTTCAATTCACCTGTGGTGAATATAGAATTGCTGTTTTAAGATTTACGTAGATGCTGCGTCAATGAACAATGCTGGGTGTGCAAAAGTCAAAAAACACGTAACTGTTATGTTTTGGTATAATAAATGTTATTTTTTGCACCTTTCAATTCACCTGTGGTGAATATAGAATTGCTGTTTTAAGATTTACGTAGATGCTGCGTCAATGAACAATGCTGGGTGTGCAAAAGTAAAAAAACACGTAACTGTTATTTTTTGATATAATAAACGGTATTTTTTGCACCTTTCAATTCACCTGTGGTGAATATAGAATTGCTGTTTTAAGATTTACGTAGATGCTGCGTCAATGAACAATGCTGGGTGCGCAAAAGTCAAAAAACACGTAACTGTTATGCTTTGGTATAATAAACGGTATTTTTTGCACCTTTCAATTCACCTGTGGTGAATATAGAATTGCTGTTTTAAGATTTACGTAGATGCTGCGTCAATGAACAATGCTGGGTGCGCAAAAGTCAAAAAACACGTAACTGTTATGTTTTGGTATAATAAACGTAATTTTTTGAAACTGTCAATTCACCTGTGGTGAATATAGAATTGCTGTTTTTAAGATTTACGTAGATGCTGCATCAATGAACAGTGCTGGGTGCGCAAAAGTCAAAAAACACGTAACTGTTATGTTTTGGTATAATAAACGGTATTTTTTGCACCTTTCAATTCACCTGTGGTGAATATAGAATTGCTGTTTTAAGATTTACGTAGATGCTGCGTCAATGAACAATGCTGGGTGTGCAAAAGTCAAAAAACACGTAACTGTTATGTTTTGGTATAATAAACGCAATTATATCAACCTTTCAATTCACCTGTTGTGAATATAGAATTGCTGTTTTAAGATTTACGTAGATGCTGCGTCAATGAACAATGCTGGGTGCGCAAAAGTCAAAAAACACGTAACTGTTATGTTTTGGTATAATAAACGATATTTTTTGCACCTTTCAATTCACCTGTGGTGAATATAGAATTGCTGTTTTAAGATTTCGTAGATGCTGCGTCAATGAACAATGCTGGGTGTGAAAAGTCAAAAAACACGTAACTGTTATGTTTGATATAATAAAAGGGATTTTTTTTCACCCTTTTAATTTCCTGTGGTAATATAGAAATTTT
>JAODAL010001652.1:0-221751 GCA_025379985.1 Phyllomedusa bahiana
CAAATGCAAAAAAGGAAGCTTTGAAAGTTGTGTATGTAACTGCCGGGAAACCTGGACTATCACAGAGTGTCAGCTTGTATCCAACCGCAGATATCTCTGGTTTTGTAAAAATAATTTTACAAAAAAGGGTGGGAAAATGCTCAAGCATTATGACAGCGTCAGTAACAGATTTTTTGTGAAAACAAAAGGGAAAATTGGGAGCAAACTGGCGGGCCACCAGTTGAAAATTTTATGGATAATCTAGTTTTAAAAAGATGCTAAAAAATGAAAGGGGCCTGTCCCCCGGCGGATTTTCTTTCAGTTTACATTTTTTGGATTTGAAACCCATTGTAACCATCCGGATAGATTTAAATTTGAAAACCCCCTGCGGAAATCCCCACTGTTGGATTTTCTCCCGGGAAACCATTTTTTTCACTGCCACATACCTCCCAAACTTTTAGAGATGGAAAAGAGGACACATCAGGCCCTGCCCCAACCATCCCCAAACAAATTTCATCACCTGGGGACACGCCCTAACCTTTCCCCACATAACCCCAGTTTTTTGGGACACCCAAAAAGGGGGACATTTTTGATTAAATGTATAAAAAAAATTTTTTTGAATCCCATAACTATATGCTGGAATATTTTTTATTAAAAATTATAAAAAAACACTGATTTAGACATTTTCAGGAGGTTGCTTTCCAATGATGAAAAGTTTTTTTTTTTTATTTAAAATCAGTTAGAAGCAATTTAAGGAGTTGTCCATTACAAGCTTTCACCGTCGGGGCTGATATTGAAAATTTAGGGGGTCTTCTTTGGTCTGTCTTTTGCTCCCTCTTCCCCCCTCCCCCTAGCACACAGGGGACTCCATAAATTCATACGCAAGGGGGGGGGGGTTTGCTGCCAGGTTTTAACCCCGTGTGGCCGCCTAGGTTGTTGCATTGAGAGGTGATCTATGAGTGAGAGAGGTTGCGAAGCATTTATTACTAATAGCAGGCAGAGGGGATGCCAAGTGTTCTATATCCCCCGCTTGCTTACAAGTCTCCCCATTCCAGCAACAAAAAACTGCAGAAAAGACACAGGGCAGTGGGAAGTGTTACTATACTCAGGTTGTGTCACTGTACAGCACAGCATGAAGCATTTTAAAGCCCCCCTGATTTTTTGTATAGTTTAGTTTTGGGGCCCAGTTCCACAGACAAATGATTTTAGAAAACCACAGGGTGTCAGGGATACTAGTGGTTCCCAGCGGAACCCCAATGGCGAGGACTGGGGGGGAACACAGTGAAGGCAAATAGGGGGACTAAAAACAGGGGGGCAGCAGAGTGGGGGAATGGATCCAGGAAAGGGTCACCCAGGAGCCCCAGAAGATTTTTTCGAGGTATGGAGGTTTGCGGGGGTAAAACAAATGAGGGAAATAACGGGAAAGGAAAAGTTCCAGGCTAGAGGACGGGAAAAACAGAGGAGCTTAAACACAATACTAAAGCAATGGACTTTAAGGTTTGGGAAAAGGTTTTTTTTGGCCAGGAACGGGGAAACGGGAAAACCAAATGGCAACCAGCTGAGAACGACCCCAAACCATCTTGGGGGAAGGGAAAAATTTAAGGGGGCAAACACAGTTAGAAAGTTTCAAGGTTTTTGGCGGGCCCGGTTTTGCTGAAAATTACTCCCCCCCCTTCAACAGGGGGCCCTTTTTTGGACGATACTGACTCGGGTTCTCCGGAGGGTTTTTTTGGTTGAAATATTTTTTTTTTTGTGTTTGGAGCATTGATTTACTCACAGGGTTCCCAGGGGAATTTTTTTTTCCCGCCCCATAAAAATTGGAACTTTAATTTGGGGGAACTCCCGCTGATTCCTGAAAAATTCTAATTTTCCAGGATTTGCTCCCCCAAAAAAACTGTTCTTCCCCAACAATCTCCACTGCATCAGGAGGAGGAGGAACAGGGCCCCGGGAAAATTTGGGGTTTAACAGGGGCGGGTTTTTAGTAGAGGCCCACGGGAAACCCCAAACAGGGTTTTTGGATTTTAAAGAGGGTTTGGGGGGTTTTTTGAGGGGAAAACTGCTACTGGGACTGAATTATTTTTTTGGAATGATCTTTTTTCCGGCCCCCGGGGAAAAAAACTTAATTTTTTCCTTTTATTTTGGTAAAGGGAAACTCTAATTTTCCCAAATTTCTGGGGGAAAAGCCATCCCTTTTTCCCCCCTTTAAAAAGTTGGTGCTGGCTTACGATGTCTATCTCCCCCATTTCTTGTAGCTTTTTTTTGACCCCTCTCTAGTTTTTTCCTTCCCAGTAGTTGTATATTTTGCGGGAAAAGTGCAGAGACCCTTTCCGGGGCCCGCTGGAATATGGGGAAAACACAGGGTATTTTTGGGAAAGAATATTTGGAGGGTACCCCAAATTTGAAAAAAGAACGGAGTCTGTTTGGTGGAGGCATTTTGGGGAAAATTATTATACGAAAACTCGGCAAAAGGAAGCAGATCAGCCCAATCATCTTGTAGATGAGAAATTTTGCATCGAAGATAGTTCCAGGGTCTGATTTTTTGCTTTTCAGTCTGCCCCTTTAGATGTGGATAAAAGGGCGGTGGATAGATTTATAAATTTCCAGTGGGGGGCCCAAAAAAAACTCCGCCAAAATTTTGATGGTAAATGCCCCCCAACGATCCGAAAATAACTTATTGGAAACCCCATGAAGACGAAACACATTCTAAAGTTTTGAAAATCCCCCAGTGTCTTTAGCAGGGGTAAAACCAGTACATGGGTTTGAAAGGGGCCCCCCTTTGGGGGTTTTCGGCCCAACTACCACGAAAAAATTGTATTTTCCCTTTTAGAGATGGGGAAAGATCAAACGACAAAGAGCCATGGAATTTAAACCCCAGGGGCAAAGGAGAGGGATCGGGAAAGGGCTTGTGTAGAACCCAAGCGGGTGAAAAAAGGGGAAATTTGCATTTTAGAAACAGATGTCACAAGATGTTACTTATTTCCCTTTCATCCCGGGTTAAATTTTTTGGGGACCCCGAAGTTTCGGGGTTAAAAATTCCTGGGTCGGCTGCACCCCTTTTTGGGGCCCGGCAATTTTGGGGAAATTTCATGGGCTAGTCTCAGGTTTTTCCCGTTTGACTTTTTCGGGTAGGGGTTTAGCTGTTGCCGTGGGCCCAAAATCTTGTTTTAAGAAAACCAACTTTTACTTTTCTCAGGGGTTTGGGGAAACAGTAAGGAGTGGGGGTTTTTTGGCCCTTCCCTTTTATTTTTTTGAGCAAGCCCTTTTATTATTTTACTCCCAAACTTTTAGACAAAAGGGAAACAATGGCCCTTAGGTGGAATAGAAAGGTGCGGAATCTTTGGAAAGAAATTTTGGATAGAGCATTCCCTTGCCATTAGGGGAAATTCCGGGGTCTTTTAAAAAGTTTTGGGAATTTTGGTTTTTGGTTTAAGAAAAATACCCCCCCAACGAGTTGGCGAGGGATAGACATTTGGGCCCAGATCTCAGAATTCCAGTTTTCGGGGGGATCCTTTCAAAAAACTTTTATTTTGGGGAATTTCCCTTGAAAAATGATGTTTTCCTTTCCCTTTAAAAGGCTGCAACGATAGCAAACAGTTCTTTTTTCCCCACTTTATAATTCTTCTCGGGCGGGGAAAAAGTCGGGGAGAAAAAAGCCAAGGATGAAATTAAACACTTGTCTCCTGTTCTCTAGACAGTAGGGCCCCCTAACAGCACAGTCGAAGCATCTACTTCCAAAATAAAAGGCAAATTTTTGGGGTCTGGATGAACAATACAGGGGCTGTAGTGAATTTGGGTCTTCAAAATTTGAGAAGGATTCTGTGCTTGGGAGCCCAAAAAAAAAGCTTTTTTTTTCTTCTTAGTAAAACTGTGTGATGGAAAAATTTGTTTCCAAAAAATTCTTTATAAAGGGGGTCGATAGAAATTGGAAAAACCAAAAAAGCGTTGCAAAATCTTTTTATGTTTCGGGGGTTGGCCAGTTTTAACTTTGCTTTGATCTTTTTTAGAGTCCTTTTTGGTAGACCATGTGGTAAAATAACTTACCCAAAGGGAAATTTGGGGATTTTCGGTTTGGAAATTTTCCACATTTTTCAAACCCTTAAAATGTGGGTTTTGGGTTTTTCCCCTTAAGCCGTCCAGAAAAAGGGTTTCACATGTCTCTGGTGTTTTTCCATCGGGGTTGGAGAAAATCAGGAAACTTTCCAAGTAGAAAATTTTATAAAATTTGATCCGGAGATCTTTTGAAGATGTTTTAAACGAGATGTTGGAAAGTGGAAAGGGGGGTTAAAAAGGGCCCAAAAAGGCAAAAAGCAATATTAAAGTGTCCGAAAACGTGACCTAAATTGCCGTTTTTCCTTTTCTTTCGCCAGTTTCCAAATTGGGAAACCCGGGTTTGTAGGCGCCTCGAGATCAAATTTTGGGAAAAAAAATCCCGAGGGCCGCACTTTTTCTCCAAAATTTTAAAGGGATAAAGTGGTAGTGGATAAACGATTTTTTATTTTTAATTTTTTTTAAAAGGTTCTTCTTTTTAATCTATAAAAGGTCTTAAAGAAACCGTCCTTTTTTTTTAAAAAAAAAATTTAATGGGAGTCCCGCTGGTGGGGAAAAGATGGGCGGATAAAACCCCTTAGCTAAAATTTTTCTTCAATGTGTTTTTTTGGAGCTTTTTTAATTCGGGGCCCCCCCCAAAAGGGGGTTAGATGTTTCCAAAAGGTATTGGGGAATTTTGGGAAGAAGTTATGGGGCAATTTATAGGGTCGGTGTGGGGGGGGGGGTTGTTTTTTTTGCTGCAGACATCTGCCCAAATTTTCCTGTATTTTGAGGGTAGCTTAATATTTGATGTCTTTTTAGCTGGGGTCCTTTTGGGGCCTTGTTTAGAAGAGCTGAGGGAAAGGGGATCCTCCCCTGGGAAGCTTTTTACCTTGGTTTCCCAGTTGGATGACTGGGGTTCTGTGTTGTAGCCGGGGGAGGCCCCGGATGGGGCAGGGAAGTGGGGAAGAGGGTCAAAAGGAAAAACGGAATTCTCGGGTGGTGGGGTGGGCATAATGATTCAAGTGGTTCTGTCCGTCTTGGTCCACTGGCCCCCGGTTCAGTGGGGATTTCCCTCTACCGTTTTCCCTTAAACAGGGGAGGAATTTTTTTTTGAAATTTTAAACCCCCCGGGTTTCTGAGCAAAAAACGGGGCATGAAATTGCCAAATTGCCCCCCAGTCTATTTATCGCCGAAGTAGATAACCCCTTGTGAGTTAACCCGGGGAAATTGAGGGAAAAGGTGAATGAGAGTCTCGTTTTCTTTCTTGATATGAGACCCCAACCCATGAGAGGAAAGGATAAACTGTTTTTTTCAGATTAAATCTGTTTCTGAAGCAATTGATTCTTCATTAAATTTGCTTTTCGTGGGGGCCATAATGGCTGCCACCAATTTTTTCCCGGGGGACGGCTAGGGGGAAATTGATAAAAGGGAAGGGGCAGACTTTTCCCAAAATAGAAGCAAAAAATTTTTTCCCCGGGCTGGATGGGTCCCTTCCCTTTTCCGGGTTTGGGCTCACCGTTTTATTTCGGAAATTTCCCCTTGCATAAAGGTTTTAATTCCTTTGGGTCTTTTGCGGATCTTCCCCTTTGGGGTTTTTTAGGAAAACTGACAGGGGGCTTGGGCAGGGGAAATGCTTAGTTTAAAAAATTTTGAGTAGCCCCTTCCTCCTGTCGTCGTTCAAAATAGGGGTGGGTTTGGGTTTTGGGTTTCGGGGGATTTATGAAGGTTTTTCCAAACCTAAAGGGGGCCCCTTTTTCCGGGGGAAAATTAAACCCTTTTTTTGCCACCCGGTAGTTTCCCTTTTCCCAAAAAAAGACAATTTTGCTGCATCATTTCCCCGTTGGGGGTCGACCCGCCCAACCCCCTTGGGAAATTTCCCTGGCCTTTTTTTGGCAACGGGCGTTTGCCCTGGGGGCAAGGGTTTGTATTGCTAGTTCAGCTTTTTTGAAACACCGGGATTTGGGATTTTAAAAAAATCTGGGCCTTTTGGGGGTCGATTTAAATCCTCCAGGGGGGGATTCGGCCGGGGTTCTTTAGTTTCAATTAAAAAGGGCTAGGGCCCGGAATGGGGGGTTTGGTCGGCTCAGCTTTAAAAGATACACAGGACCTATGACTTGTTAATTTGGGGAAATTTCGTAGGGTTTGGTCGAAATTAGTCTTTCCTTTTGGGTTTAGGAAAACCCCCCAATTTTTCACGGGTCTCCCCCGAATCTTAAGGGGGGCCAAATTTTTGGGGCTCTTTTGACAAGGAAACCCAAATGGGTTGGTTTCCCAGGTTGACTCTCCGGTGGGAAAAATCCGGTTTGGATAAAAGGGTGCACAGTTTTTGCGTAGTTCCTGAATCGCTTGTCCATTTCCCCTTGGATTTTATGGCCAGTCTGGCCTTCATAAGGTCACATTTGGGGCCTTTTCCCTGCTTTTCAACCCCAGTGCGCCCTGTTAGAAAAGCAGTTGGGAAAATTGTTTGATGCGAGCTTCCGGATCCCCGCCCCCGCCCGGGCTCCATTTTGTTTTGGTTTTAGTATTTTCCCTTTTCCCATAATGTGGAACAGGGTGGAATCCAATGGCGAGGGCTGGTTGGAAACACAGGGAAAGGGAAAAAGAGGGCTGGAAACCCGGAAGGGGAGAAAAGTGGGGACTGGATTTCCCGGCAAGGTCAGGGGGGGGGACAGAGTGGTAGTGGTTTTGGGGTTTTGGGAGGGGGTAAACCGGGAAAAAGAGAGGAACTAACCCGGGGAGGTAAGTTTCCCGGTAGAGGTGCAAAAACCGCAGGAGTTAAATCATTAACCAAAACAAAGGGCATTTTAGGTTGGGAGTTTTATATAGGAACCCAAAGGAAAGGGGAAAAAAGGGGGAAAACCCAAAATGGCAAACCCCAGGGGACCGATCCACCATCTTGGCTGAAAGGGGAAAATTAAGGGCAAAACAGGGTTTGCCAAGTTCTAAGGTATAGCCCGGCGGGGTTGCTGGGGCACAGGGTCAACCCGCTTTTCAAAATTTATTTGTTTAGAGAGCAGGGGGAAAGCGGGGACACACAGGGGGTTTAAACCAGGCGCAGGGACCAAAAAGCCAGATTTTTTCCCTTCCCCCCCCTTTCCATACAGAAGCTTTTCTGTGGGGGAGGGGTTTGCTTTGACCTGTCTTAAAAAGGGTGATTTAGTTGGCCCTGAAGCCGTAAGATAAGGATCAACAGGTCGGGTTTTCCTATTAGAAAATTTTAGAAGCGATTTCACTCTACTAACAGGGGGGTAACTCCAAAATCAGTAGAATTTGGGAATGAAACTTTTTTATTTGGGAAAGGGGCTTGTTTTTTAAAGATTTTTTTTAATTAAAAACCCAATTTATTGTTTCGAGGGCCCCCTTTTAAAGCAAAAATTTTGTCAGTTTATTTCCAAAAGAAAAAGGGGACATTTATAGAAGGGACATTGGGGGTTAAAAAAAATTTTGGGCTGTCCCTCCAAAAGGGGCCCCTTGGGAGGTATGATCCCAATGTAGAACTTGTTCATTCTTCTGCTGGTTTTGGGGAGCAAAAAAAAAAATGGGATATGCAGGGGGTTGAGATGGGAAGGGCGAATTTCAGCAAAAAGCGGACAAAAACATCCTTCAAAACCACGAAAACAATGTCAAAAATATTGGCTGATTCTAAATCAGAATTGCGGCCGGTATTTGCAAACTGCTATGTGGACGCACCCCAATACTGTTCTGGGTTCCCTGCTCCTGCAGTTCACACTGGAGGGCTTGTCCACCTCTGCAGTTTTAAGTTTGTGTATGGTGCTGAGCCTGTAAGAAAAACACACAAAAAAAACCCCTCACCTATGTACTAATGTTCAGTCCAGTGATGTGTTTGTGCCGTCCTCTCCCTGCGTCCTCTGTTGTCTTCTGACTCCCAATGATCAGCTCGTTTGGAAGGGAAATCTGCAAACAGTGACATCAGGCAATGCAGCCAATAAGAAGCTGCAAAGTGCACGAGCCAACAATCGGAGGACAACAGAAGACCCAGGAAGAGGACTGGCGGGTGCATCGCTGGAACCAACATCAGTGCAGAGGTGAGTATGTTTTGGTTTTGTTTTTTTCTTAAAGGCTCAGCACCATACTATGACTTAAAAAAAAGGAGATGACAACTCATTTAGGACAATCACACACCTTAAATAGCTGTAGCACAAAACAGTCATTTGGTGACAGTTTTTCCTCCTGACCCCCAGCTTCTCTACATTAAATCAGGGCTGTGGAGTCGGAGTCGTGGACTCCGAGTCGGTGCCTATTTTGCAGGAGTCTGAGTCGTCATAAAAGGGACCGAAATCAGACTCCCAAAATATTATTAATAAGTTGGTCCAGTTAGTTCGATGCAAAAGAGCAAAAGGAATTGGGTCCGGCCCGAGCTACTGCTTCCCTATCTTCAGCCTTATCACATGAGGAGTGTAAATTTATGAAAGAAGGAGCAGCAAAGCGGGAAAGCCCCAGGGGAAAAGATTCCGCTCCCAAAGGGCAAAAGGTTTCAGTAAAATTTTTACCTGCTTTCAAAAAAGTAGAAGATCAAAACCCTTCATCAAAAAATTTACTGTTTGGGTGAGGCAATTCCTTTATACCCTGACTTGTTAGAGATGTTGCCCCTGTGGTCACCGCTTTTTCCCCCAACCCAAGTTAGTGTAGAGAGGCGTTCTCTAGCTGGAAATAATGAGATCAGATGTGAGGTCAATGTATGCAGGATCTGATGGTAGTAATACTATTTCTCAGAACAAAATTTTCAGGGGACTCCACAAAATGTTCCGCGTGTTTTGCATATTTACAATTTTTTGTGTTGTAAAGTCATATCCAATAAATATATTTTACACTAAACAACAAAGGGTAAAATGTTTTGAACTTGGACTTTCAGGCTACCATATCTCACCCTCCACAAAGCTTTTACATAAAGGCAAACTGTAATTTTATATACAGTCACATTTTAAACATTTTATAACATAAATTTGACCTGTAAGTATTTAGCATCTGCTTAGTTCTGCAGATTCTTTCCTGAAACTGCATTGTTACTGTTTTTGCTCCAAAAATAAAAATGTTAATTTTTATTATTTTGTTTAGTATTTGGTAAATCACCTTTGATTTCAGCTCTCCTGAATCCTTCGGGCTCTGGATCGATTCAAAAAGGTCTTGACCAAAAATCGATCCCAGATCTCTTCCACACATTCCCAATGTTGGTGCAGACTGGACTTGGATAAAATACAGCTTTTTTCTTCAACTCTATACACAAGTGTTCAAAAGATCCAAAATCATTTTTACCCTTTTGCTTGTCAGTGTCTGTTCTACCTAAATAGCTTGATTATTGTATCAATAAGGTGATAAACAGCATGATGTTACCATTTTACTACAGTAAAGTGATCACTTAAACATGCGCCATGTATGAGGGAGTCAGGAGTCGGAGGTTTGGGAAATTGAGGTGTCGGAGTCGGGGCTTTGGCCTGCGTACTCCACAGGCCTGACATTAAGCACATTGGTCAAGTAAAAATATTTTTTCATTGGGGAAATGGGAAAGCTTTACTTAAAGGGGTTGTCCTTCAAAAAAAAAAAAGTTTATGCCCGGGAAACCCGTTCCTCGTTACAATCTTCTACCTCTGAAAAGGGCTTCCTAGAACGCGATTTGGTGCAGCAGTCCGATTTCCCTCTTTGGAAGAAGAAGAAAGAAACTAAAAGCTGAAAAGACACAGAACTAGAGCCGGGGAAAGGGAAGTATATTATATATTGTGGGACCATTTTTAAAAATGGCCCGGATAATAAACTAGGAACGTTTTTATGGTAACTATCACAAGGCTGTTTTTTTACCAGCAGAGTCCACACCACTCAAGTTTTTTAAAGACGAAACCCCAAACAGTTGCGTCGTTTTAGGCCTATTACAAAGGGCTGTTTTGGCACTGATTTCAGCCGTACTGTGTCCATATTTCGCTGCAGTACGGCTAAATCCGTCTGTCTTTACGGTCTTTTTTAAAACATAGGCTAAATAGCTCAGGGGAAATGTTATTGTTTCACAGCACAAGGGTCCAGGTTCAAATCCCGCAGGAACCAAACCCGGGTTTTTTTTCTTTTTTATAAATGCCAACCTGATTGGGGTTTTCTTTTTTTTTTTTATTTGCCCGTTTGACTAATTACTAAGAGTACAGAGGAGGGGAGAGAATGACAGAAAACCCGGGGGTTTTAACCTCAGTAGCTGCCTGAGAGGAGAGGTGATGTCTGGGCATGTGCGACCGGGACAGAGGAGCTCACAGCCCGGTCGTATCCCTGGAGATGAGCGAAACAAGGATCACTAAGGGCATTCCCCACGGAAAGGGGTCTTGGGCCCGGGTTTTGGGTTTTTTGGGGACCGCCTGAAAAACCACCCCAAATGACACATGGTGCTCTATGGAAAACCCTGCAGCACCCCCCTGCACGGGGTTTTCCCCCGCCCGCGGGGCCCCCAAAAGAACTTTGAGCATTTCATTCTTCTTCCGGTTTCCGGACGAATATGAACACCCAATGGGGGGGCTTTTCCCCAAACCATTCGGGAGAAAAGCCACCCCTCCCCCTGGGGCCGTGGGGAGGCCGAAAAACCCGGGGGGGGGGGACAAATCCCGGGCCGGGGTAAACCGCCCGGTATTTGTCCACTGCCTTGAACGCGCCCAAAGGACACAAAAAAAAAACGGGCAGTATTTTTAAAATAATAAAAAAATGGTGAAAAAAGTTTATATTTAATTTGAAATTTCCCACGTCAATTTTTTCTTTTGTGGCAAAACCCCTTTAATACTAGTTTAGAAAGCAATGGCGATGGTAAAAAATCTCTTTCTTTCCCCAACTGCAGGCTTGGGGGGGAGTTTTTACACAGAATTTGAAAAGCTTTTTCTTTTTGCCAAATTAAATGCATGTTAAACTTAGAGAAGGGCTCAAAATCCATCGAAAACAGGCCCTTTTTCAGCATCTTTATGCTTTTGCAGTGGATTTTCTGCCGTCGTTTCCAAATAAAAAACAATTAACAAACTGCAGAACAAATCGTCTTCAAGAGAGGTGTAATTACCTGACATTACACATACAATTCAGAGCCCCTCAGGTACCGACAAGTCCTATCATTATTCTGTACACGCAATGTTATTTATTTTCCTTGGTTAAACAAACCACCCACAGCACCGAGTTTAAAAGGGGGACACACAGCTCATTTTTATCCCCCCCAGACAGAAGGAGTGGAGTGAAACGGGCGGCATGCCAACAAATTCTGTATCCTGCAAAAAAAAACTATTAAAGCCAAATTGTGACACCGCTATACTTTCAAAAAAAACTAGCCGGGGCTGAAAGTGGTTGTCTATAGCATTGTAGACCAGGGGGGGCCTTCAAACTACAACTCCCATCATGCATTTATATAATCTGAAACAGGGGCATGATGGGAGTTGTAGTTTCCCGACAACTGGAGGGCCGCAGTTTGAAGACGACACAAATACAAAAGATAAGCCAGCTCACCCACTGCATCCGCAGGTATCTCGTCCAGAGCAGAACGTTCAGACATCCAATATAGTAGAAGGTAGTGGATACAGCGGTTCCCAGGCGTTATGGTAAAATTCAATGCACTTTATGTAGAAATCCATAAAAACTTCAGTAACCCACCACCACATCGCACTGACAACCTCCCGTTAGCGCCGACGCGTTTCGGGTGGAAATCCACCCTTCGTCATGGCAGTTTGAAGACCCCTGCTATAGACCATCGACACAACTGTGCACAAATTTGCCATTGGCATGCAGAGTATTTACAGGATCTCACTGTGTCCCTCTAAACCCTACAGCACAGCACTGCTTCGGCATGAGGTGGTCATACACATTAGACAGGTTGAACAACCACAGAATGAACGACTGTTGAGAGAACGATCATTTCGTCGATGCAGCCATAAAAATTTTAGTCCATGCTGGATATTAGAGACCTTCAAACTGGCCATACAGGATCAATGACAACAGGCGAACAATCTTTCTAATAGCAGTCTATCACAAGGCATTATGGGAAAGAGGTCGAGAAGCTCAAGCGCCCTCTATTGGATGTCACAAATCCTCAATTCGCTTTTGACCCACTGGGTCTTGAGAAAGCAAAAGGGATATTTAGCCAAGCCAGTATCTCTTATTTGCAGACAGCTCAAGACCCAGTGGATCAAAAGTGAATTGAGGATTTGTTACATCCAATAGAGGGCGCTCGAGCGTCTCAGCTCCTTTCCCATAATGCCTTGCGATATGCAGATGCTTAGTAGAGGGAAAAAAGGGAATTCAAAACTCTGCACACCATTTGGTGCTCTCTTCACCTTAAGGAGAGATGTTTCCCTTTCTGAGCCACTCATTGCCTCCTACACACCCAGCCAGTATCGCTCTGCTCTGCACTGATGAGGGACAAAAATCTCAAAACAGCTGTATGCAGATGAGAGATACTGGCTTGGCTAAATATCCCTTTTGCTTTCTCAACACCCAGTGGGTCAAAAGCGAATTTAGGATTTGTTACATCCAATAGAGGGCGCTTGAGCTTCTCAGCTCCTTTCCCATAATGCCTTGTGATATGCAGATGCTCATTAGAGGGCATAAAGGCAATTCAAAACTCTGCACACTATTTGGTGTTCTCCTCACCGGGAGGAGGGATGTTCCCCTTTCTAAGAGCAGTCTAGAACCATTTACTTTAAAGGGATTTTCTCCCTACAAGGATTACTTTTTATGTTAAAGATCTTGCAAAAACAAGTCACTTTGCAATATATGTCCATTAACAGTGTCCTACCTATTCCTAGATATCCCCTCTTGTATGGGCTGCATCAGCTGCTCAGGTTGCTATAGCTACAGACCTGTTCAATCTCTCAAGATAGGCTGCCAGCACTGGTCGCTATAGCTACAGACCTGGCTTCTACTGCAGCCTAGTAGAAGCCAGTAAACACTCCCCTGAATTCAAAATGAAACCAAGAAAACAGGACTGAGGTGAGATGAATCAATGTAGTGAGACAACCCCTTTAAGTAAATATAGCTCATTGATAAATGTAAGAATGAAAGATGTTGCGTCCAGAGGTCAGAAAAATTTCAAACATGGTCGATAATTAGGTGAGTGGTCGGCTGAAATGAGTGACTGTTGTTCAGTTTCACCGGATGAATGTAATTTTGCTAATGAATTGTAGTCTAATGTGTAGGGCCTTATAAGGATTGTCTCACCACAGACATTCATGGCAGATCGCTAGGATATGCCATCATTGTCTGATAGGTGCAGGTCCCATTGGTGGGACCTGGACCTATCGGACGTAGATGACATATCCTAGCAATATGCCATTAATGTCTGAAGTGAGACAACCCCTTTAAACAACTATCTCCTGAAATACAATTTACTGATGCACATTTCAAAAATAGGCAAAAAGTAACCAAAAGCCACCAGATCAGGCTACAAAAACATGAAAGGAATGGACAAAAGCAGAGAGCATTCAAGAAGCCCTGTCTCGATGGGATGGTCATATTTTCCGTGTGTTTTCGGATATCTAGAGGAGAAATAATGGGGTGGGGGTTATACCCTTATAAAAATTTCTAACAAAACTTTATTACAGTTAAGAGGGGTTGTCTCACTACTAAGATTAGCTTTCAACATGTAGGGAACAGTAAATGAACACGTTTTCCACATATATTGCTTTGTTCATTATTTTTCAGTTGAGGAGCTACAAATGATTTTATCACCTTCTGAGGGCTCTCAGGTTTCTCTAGTTACCGACCTGTTTGCTTGTTCTTCCCTGCTGTTTGTCTTATCTGATAACAGGGAATTACAAAGTCATCACACAGGTAGTGCCACAGAACTGCTGGCGCCAAAAGCTTGTGTGTTATCGATCTTTTACACAAAAACTAATTACCATGGTTTACTTTGCTTTTCCAGATTCTCTGGGCCTCAGAGGAGGGGAAAAGGTTTTTCTAATAGTAGAAGTCTGAATACACAAAGCCGATCCAATTACAGACAGCTTTACCAGGAAGTGACAGGATGCAGAATGAAATAATGCTAGAAACAGTGAATGAACCCAACCCCTTTAAGGGGCCCCATTGACATCAGGTTTTATGGCCTGTTTGCTGGATCTGTTGGGGATACGGTTGAAAAATGTATCCCGACATGCACCGAGGGAGCATGGTGTCAGAGGGAAAACACAGGCTTTTGGACTACATCTGCTCATTTCATGATCAAAGCGTGATCTACTACCCTTTTCTGTCTGCACAAAAAGCATAACAATCATGAAATTAAGCAAATGCTAAACAGACTATTTTGCCCCTTTTTTTCCGGGGCCCCCCCACCACCATACACAAGAAACCTCTTTTTTTTGCTAATTTTGACAGAAACCCGTAACGAGCCACAGAAGGGATCTTTATGGGGTCTCAATTTTCAACAAATTAGGGAATTTAAATTCAGCTCAGTTGTGCTCGCATAGATTTTAAAAAAAACCCTCCCAGCTCCAGCAATCCAATGCTGAAAGAAACAAACGTCTCCATCCCTTCAATGCATTATAGGTGGATGCAAAAACCAAAAAAGATTTTGAATAGTATCTATATGTCGACGTATCTTATCCAAACTATTTGGGGACCGTGTTCTGACATACCTGACTGCAATACACACTGTACATGCACGGTTTCTGCTGGCATAGTTTTTTCATGTCAGTGCATGTCCCGGTTTTTGGGGAAATGCCCTTCTCTAGTAAACCGATTCCCCCAGACCACAAAATGTCGTTTTTTTCTGAATGCCAGGGAAGAATAGCAGCAGAGCAGAAATGTGGAGTTTAGCTTCTCCCATAAACAAAAAAGGTCTTAGGTTTCAAAAGCTCAAATAACATGTTCTGGAACGGATCTCAACCCACAAGATCGCAGGAGCAGAGCTTCAGATTGTTGAGGTAAGCAGCGGCTCAGGATGCTGCTTTGAAGACAAGTACCCCAAAGATGCCATCCATCCCCAGAACCACAACCACTTAATAGACACAGGCTGATGCTTCTTTACGCTATTAAAATTCTACATATAAAAAATATTAAGTCTAGTGTCAGAAAAACTAATTATAAATAAAATTAAGAAGTTATCCGTATGGCCCTGTTCACATCTGCACTGTGGCTTCTGAATATAAACGGAGGCCATGATGCCGTAGTAGAACAGCACCTGATCGGCTCGGCGGGCCCATGCGACTCCGCCCCGGCGGCCCGGCGGGCCCACGCGACTCCGCACCGGCGGCCCGGCGGGCCTGTGGACAGGTGTGGCACTGTTTTTTGGAAGTCAGAAGCCTTTATTTTAAACGGATTAGAAAAGAATAGGCTGCATACATGTATACGTACTCATGAATGGATATTCATTGAAAAAAATTTTCTGTCATTTACTTACACATTTGTGAATCAGGAGACCTTAATATCTTCTTGGAATCATGCCATACAGTCTTGCAGTCCTCCTGTAGCTTATAAAACCGTAACCGTTTCCATGACGCCGATTTCACTTTAGACAGAGGGCTTCCCTTTAAAAGAAACTTTAGGTCCTCATCATCTTGTAAACCTGCAGATTAAGGAATATTTCACATGAACAATGATGCAATACTAGAACAGTTGTAATAGATTTATGCAACTTAAAAGGGTTGTCCAGTGGAGGAAATGAATCCAAAATGGGGCCTGGCTGAGGAGCCGCTCCTCTTCACTTCTGTATGACGAGACGAGGACCTGGCAGATGCTCGCCCTCCATTTTGAATTAATGAAGCTCAAGTCTCTCCTATGTGTCAGGACAAGAACCTGGAAGCAAAGAGGAGTAAATATTTTTTCCATGGCCTGGCCCCATTAAGGAGTCATTTTTCTCTACTGGACAACCCATTTAACTTTAGTGTCTTTAAATGCAGAAGCTAAAGATATGAACAAATCACTGAAAGTTTTTAAATGGCAATTTTTGTAAAAAGCACATTATTATTTGGGCTGTAGCATAAAACCCCAATGAACAATACCCCAAACGCAGCCTTCAGGAAAGTCCTAAGTGTAGAACCCAAAGTGGGGACAAACCCGGGCGCCAAGGGCTTATTGCATTGTTTTTTTTCACTGTTTTGGGGCAATTTTTGTTGGGGGGCCTTTGGGGTTTAAAGACCTGTGAACTGAAAATTTTAACTTTGGGAGAAAATGCTAGGTATTCCCTCAATAGAAATACTGCAAATTCTATACAAACAGAGGATTTAAACCAATATATCACTGCAAATTAAAACCCCCTTTAAAAAACAAACTTTTTAACCTAAAACTATCAAAAATTTAAATACAATCACCCCCCCAAAAATAAATTTTAAAACCACTACATCCCCTAGATGATACAGCATACTGTGTACTATCCGTCGTGGAGTTTTCGCCCCGATAAAGGGCGGCTCCGTTTTTTTGGACAGACGTATCACAAATATACGTTTATAAAACCTTACATCCCAGCTATCCCGAGGGTTTTTTCCCCCCCGTACAATTTTGGGGCCCCCATCGGGTTTAAAAAAAACTCTTCTCCCTGGGAAAAAAGAGTACGCTAATAAACGCATATACAACCTGTCTTCAACAAAAACCCCCTCCTTTCAAATTAGATGGGGAACTGAAACTTAGCTTAGGTGCTGCCCGGTATGGGAAAGTTTTACCCCCCAAAGCTTCTTTGGTATGCTGGCACCCAGGAAAAGGGGGGGATCCGGGGCAAAACATCCCCCCGTTTCCCCCTTAAATACCCCCTAAGGGCCCCCTTTAAAAAAGTAAAATGAAAAAAGCCCCTAACACTTCCAAATTTGGGTTATGTTTTATTTTAATACCTATTCCCCCGGGGTTCCCCTTTTAAGTGTGTGCGCATATCCCACTACTTTGAATTCCCCCCTGCTTTCCCAAAAATTTTGGACGGCCGAAACCCGGGAAGGGAATAACCACATAAAATTTCCGGGTTTAAATTTTTGCCGCCCGGGAACGATACGGGCCATGCGGGAAAAACCCGGCCCAAACCATGCGGCGCTCGGTTTTTTTCCCAACAAATTTTTCCCCCCTGCGCATGTCAGGGAAGAAGTTTCTTTGTCACCCCATTAGTGCCCCCGGGATCATCCTGTTACATATTAGAAGTACCGTTTGGTCTTTGCGCTGGTGCTCAAATCCGTGCCAACCACAAAATTACATAACAGCGGCAAAAATAAAACCTTTTGGCGAGTGAACCCGTTACCAAACGCCACCCCATCTACTCACCAATGAAATTTAATAGCAAGCAAACTTTCGGGGGGACTCCCGCCTTATTTTCCCGAATTTCCCAGAGAAATTTACTATAAAACCCAAAAACACATATTTAAACAAGGGTTTTTAATACAGGGCCATAATTTCGGGGTAAAAACCCATTCACTTTTCCTCATCTGACTTCAATTAAACAGACGTAGGTAATAAAATGAATAAAATTGAAAAAAATGATATAAAAAATGATGCAAATCCAATTTCAGATCCGAAAAGTCAATATTTGCCCCTCCATGGAGATGCGAAAAAGACAAAAGCAGGGTAAACCCGGGCCCAAAAGCGGGAGTCTATTAAATAAAGAAACCCAAAATTGCAAAGTCTCATTAAAGGCCCTTTGGAAAAAAACCGGGAATCCAACGATAGATCCTTTGGGGCCCTTTCCTTACTAGAATTCATCTATCCCCAATTTCCCCTCCTCCTGGGGGATGGTCTTCACGACCCAAAAATCAAAAAGCCCGAGTTTCCCCATTCACCATTAGTTTTTTCCCCCCAATTGGGGCCCCCCCCCAGGGGGGTTTCCCCTCCCTTTTATTTCATATATCCCCCCCAAGGTTTCTCCCACCCCTTCTTTTAAATTTCTCCTTTTTTTTCCAATATAGTTAAGTTGGGCAGGGCCCCCCCCCCCCCCAAAAAAAACCCCCCCCCCCCACCGCCCACATTTAAAAAAACCCCAAACGGTCCCCCTTTTTCCCAACCCCGGGGCCTTGAGAGGGAAATTTGGGGTATAAAGACTATGGATCAGTTTTATCCTTGATGGGGGTCTACCCCTCCGATAGGTTAAACAAAAGGGGGTTGAAGGGAAAAAATCCTTTTTGAACCCCGATCCAAAATTAAAAAACCCCCCGTATTTTTTAAAAAGGGTTTACCCCCCCTTCCGGGTTTCTGTCATCAAAAAATTGGGAAAAAATAACGTGCCTTATTGTTGCTTTAAACTCCCTGGGGTTTACCTTGTAGCAAAAATTTTCCTATTCTGTTTTTTGGCATGGGCCTTTAAGGCCCGAATTTCCCGGGCTCTTGAGGGGTAACCCCCCGACTAAGAAAACTCTCTCTCAACAAAACCTTTACTTCTCCAAAAATCCTCATCTCTGGGGCAAATTTTTCTTAACTCCCCAGAAATTGGGCCCCTTTGGGATTCCCCCTCCTACACGGGAATGGATGGGAACCTTTTTAGTGTAAAAACCCTTTTTTGCTGTAGGGTTTTCCCATACAAATCTTATGAAAATTTGCCATTTTTAATCTTTGTGATAAGGACATCCAAGAAGGGTAAAAAACCCTCCCGCATTTCAAAAGTGAAGTGCATACCAAATTTAATTTTTATTAATTGTGGGAACAAACTCCTCAAAGGACACCTTGTGCCTTCCCAGAGAATGATGTTTTCAATGGACCTTTTCCCCCCCCCTAAAAACTGGGGGGGGCCCTTGATCCCTCCCCTGGTTGAGATACCAAGGGGGCCCCACCAGCCCAGAACCCAATTTTCATATGTGGGAGCACAAAAGGGGCCCCCCCTTTCGGTGCCCCTGGCCCGGTGGAAAGGGCTTGTTTCAAAAGACAAAAAAATTAAAATTTTTTCCCCAAAGCAAATAAAATTTATGACAAAAAGCATTATGAGCCTGGAATTCTATACTTCTTGTAACAAAAAAATTTTTCCTTTCTGCCCGAAAGCCGTTTTCATGTGGGGAAAATTACTAAAAAAACTTTTTACATCTATAGAGCCCCGTAGTACCCTTTTTGACAAATTTTCCCCTCCAAACTACGCAAAAGATCAGAATGTCCTTTTTATTTAAGATTTGGGAATGTAAATTACAAAGTCCGTAAAGATAATTAATTTTATAAAAGACCCCACATTTTTCGTAATTTTATCCTACACCTGAGACAAATTTGGTTTTGCCCTTTTAAAATTGGGGGAAAAACCCTTTTGGATCTTAGGGAACGAGAAAAATTTTAGGTAAATTTGGGGGTTGAGGGCAACATAAAAAATTTAAAAAATTTTGTGTTGGGTATCACCTATCTCTAAACCCTCCACGATATCCTTTTTAAATTTCCCTGGGTAAAAAGGGTTTTTGTTGGAATCTGAAGATAAAAAGTCAAAAATTCCTTGTTTCCTTGAAAAAACGTTACAAACATCTTTTTTTAAAATTCATTGGGTTTTTAAAAAAACAAAATTTCTCTCCCCCCTTTTAAAATTCCCCTCTACTCTATCCCCTCAATAAAAACACTTGTTTTGGCCCCTTGGGGGCTACAGCTTTCCGTTCACATATGGCCCTTTAGGCCCCCCGGGGCACCGGCTAAAGATATGTGAGCTGTATAGGATATATTGAATCCCTAATGCTAACACCCTCCTCCCTCCCCCCACAAAACCCTCTCATTTTTTTTGGGACTTAAAATGTAAATAAAAATTACTGTTTGGGGGGCAGGTTTTATCCAAAATTCCAACAAAAAACAAACCCCCTATTTAAAGTTTACAAGGGTGAACCCTTTTAAAAACTACACTTCTTTCCCCCTTTTTGCTCACCCCTACACCCTAAAAAGATTTTAACTTTTTGTGAGCAGGGCCCCCTTTAAAAAAAGGTTTCTCATCGAAAATACTTTTTCTTTTGCCAAAAAAATTTTCCCTTTTTTTTTGTACCTACACCCTCCCAAAAAAAATTTAAAATTCTCAATATGTTTTTGGGGGGGTATAAAATAAAGAATTTTTAAAAAAATTGGAAAAAAAGCTAGGTAATATTTTTTTTTCGCTCATTGGCAGCCACAGCTTTGTTCACACATGGGTTCTGCACCACAGGACTTGGCCTAAAGGCTGCAGATGGTGTATTGAGGAAATACTAGGTGAACTCTAAAAGAATCTCTTATACTTTGTTCAGCGAATCCAGTTCAAGTTACTAACCCTGACCTACAAGGCTCTCCATAACCTCTCCCTCCATACATCTCTGCCTCAATCTCTAGATACCTCCCGGCATGCAATCTCCGCTCCTCACAGGACCTTCTTCTCTGCTCCTCACATAACTGTCTCCAAGACTTCTCTCGTGCTTCCCCCATACTCTGGAACTCACTGCCACAACAACTCAGACTCTCCCCCTCTCTCACTAGCCTCAAAGGCAACCTGAAAACCCATCTCTTCAGGATTGCCTATGACCAACATTAACCGTGTTGCCACTACTACACCGCACAACCATGTCTGCCCATCACCTTCTGTCTCTTCCCTGCTTCCCTGTAGATTGTAAGCCCTCCCGGGCGGGGGCCCTCTCTCCCTCTGTACCAGTTGTTAGTTACTTATTGTCACTTTTTACTTGTTTGACCAATGTTATTTATGTAACCACCTCCAATGTACAGCGCCCTGGAATCAAGGGCGCTCTAAAATAAATGATAATAATTAGAATCTGTGCTATATAGTGTAGTCCTGGCCTTCCAAGTTATTATAAAATTTCTTTAATAATAAAATTTAGAATGCATGGCAATTATACAGTTAGACAATATGTAGTTCATGGATTTAAAAAAAAAAATTCGCAATAAGGTAAAAGGCCGCCTTTAAATGGCAAATGGTCAGCGTGGTTCACAAAATTAAACGTGTACACTTAAAACGGACATCACTTGCCCATAGGATAGTTAATAAACTTCTAATCGCCCAGGGCCTCACTGCTATGAACCCACCAATCACTGCAATAGGGGACCTAAGCCAAGCAGCCTTCAGCAGTCTTTCACTGGACTCCACTGGAGCAGCACTGAACAAGCTGGACTTTTTTGCCATCAAAAAACTTGGAACATACACCCAAAACCACATAGAAATGAATGGGACCGTTTCTGACTGTAAACGCAAGTATAAAGGAAAAAAAAAAAAAACTAAACCCGCATGTACTACTGTAAGGGCATGTCCCCACTGCACGGGTTTTCGGCCGGTTTGCGGTTTTCCAGACCACCTGAAAAACCGGCCGAAAATGAGCACAATTGTGCTCTATGGAAAACCCGTGCAGCAGTCCCCACTGCACTGGTTTTCCATCGGACAGTTTTGCCGCCGGCGGTAAAACATTGAGCAAGCACATTCTTCCTTCCGGTTTTCGGACGGAAACTTTTGCTTCTCAATGTGAAGGGGGAGGGCTCTTCCCCTCATCGTGGAGAAAAAGCCGCCCCCCCCCCCCCCCCCCCCCCGCGGCTCGTGGGACGGGCGCAAAACAGGACAAATACCGGCCGCATAACCGACCGGTGTTTGTCCTATGCCGTGTGGATGCGCCCTGAGGCTATGTTCACACGTCGTAAATGTGAGGCGTAATTACGCCCTGCAATTACGCTGTGTGGATGGGGGCGGGAGCGAGGGGCCAGCACCTTGCCGGCCCATAGACTTTCATTGCCAGCGGTGCGTATACGCCGCTAGTAATTCACATGTCACTTATCTCCCCCCGCGGCGTATTCGCCGAGCAGGGAGAGGAGACGTAATCCATAGTTCTCTATGAGAACTGTGGATTACCGTAATGACTGGGACGTATTCCAGCCGTAATTTGCGCAGTACGGCACAGACTGAAATACGTCCCATTTTAAGCCGTGTGAACATGGCCTAAGGGTAAGTTCACACGGCTGATTTTGATGCCGTTTTCACTGCGTTTCCTCTCCCAAAACAGCGTCAAACAAGACTCCAAAATGCCCCCAGTCCATTTTCATTGATTCCCATGTGAAACAGTGTTGTAGTTCACACACGAAAAGGTTTTTAAGTGTGTTTTAGGCGCTTCTTTCAACACTGTTTGAGGTGTTGAAAATCCCCATAGGAATCAATGGAGCTTAAAAACTTCAGCGCGGGTTTTACACTTGTTTGTTGAGGTTTTTCCTCTAGCTATTAATTTGTATGCCACTTGTTAGAATCTAATCTTACACCTTGTATAAGTTGGCTTACTTTATGCCACTAAGTTTTGGTGCTAGGTGCGGCACATTGAGACATGCCCCTTTCCATGAAGCCTTGCCCCTTTTACCAAGACGCAAAACTAGAAACTGTCAAAGACACATGATAAATGTGGGGTGAAGCATATACACCAATATTCATCCTGCACATTGTGTCAGAACTCTGGTGCAACTGCCTTGATAAATGTGCCCCAGCATCTACAAAATGATGATGCCAAATATGTAGGGTTTTGTCATATTTTAGTACCTTTGATGGCTTCAACGCCATTTTCTTTTTTGTTCTTTCACCTATGGCCCTGAGTGAAGGCGCATTTTTTGCAGACTGAGCTGTCGTTTTTATTGGTGCCATTTTGTAACTTTTTGATCATTTTTTATTTCAATTTTTAGGGTATGGACAAAAAAAAAAAAAAAAAAAAAACACAAACCCCCCCCACAATTTTGCCGTTTCCCTAACCGGTGTTATAATGTAAGTTTACATTAAATGTTGGTAATGGCTTAAAAGGGGTTGTGCCACCACAGACATTTATCACCTAACATAGGATAGGTAATAAATAGAACTGATGAAAATAAGCATAGGAAGAACAATGGATTTGGAGCCCCCCATTTTAGCGTTCTGTGCTGTTCCCAATGGTGGCACCCCAAGTGATCAGACATTTATCACCTATCCTGGAGATCTCTGATAAAGGTCTATGGCGGCACAACCACTTGCTCTCTGCTGCTCGGTAAATCTACCTATCTCCTCATTACTCCTCTGCCAATCCCTTTATTGGGTTCCCATTGCCCAGCAAATTTATTTCAAATTATTATCCATGAAACATAAGGCTCCATAACCTGTCCCTTCCATACACCTCCCCTCACCCAAACTCTGATCCTCACAGGACCCTTTTCTCTGTTCTTCTTGTAAGCTCCTCACACAACCATCTTCAAAAGTCACCCCCTGCAGCCCACATACTCGTGAACGCACTACCACAACACACCAGACTCGCCTGCATCTTTGAAGCATTCACAAGTGACATGAAAACCCCATCTCTTCAGGATAACCTACACCCTACAATAACCCTGCTACCCCCTACACCATAATACACACAGCTCTGCTCCTCACCTTCTGGCTTCTTCCCCCTCCCTTGTAGATTGCAAAGCCCTCTCTCTCTCACTTTATACTAACTTGTTTCTCTTTTTTGACTCCTATACTCATTCTTGTCTTATG
The DNA here is from genome assembly GCA_025379985.1 of Phyllomedusa bahiana. Taxonomy (NCBI): domain Eukaryota; kingdom Metazoa; phylum Chordata; class Amphibia; order Anura; family Hylidae; genus Phyllomedusa; species Phyllomedusa bahiana. The sequence goes on from JAODAL010001652.1 coordinate 23,337, forward strand.
TACTTAAAGGCGTTGTCTCACTACAGTGATTGCTTTTTAAGTTAGAGATCTTTTAAAAAAACAAGCACTTTGAAAAATATGCCCCATTAACAGGTCCATCATTCGTAATAACCCCCTCTTGATGGGCCTAGCTCCCGGGTCCTAAGCACAGACCTGTTTGATCTCCCCTGAAAGGCTTCCAGCACTGGTTGCTAAGCACAACCGGGCTTCTATTTTGCTGCCTATAAAGCCAAAAAACACCCCCTGAATTCAAAGTGAAACCAAGAAGACAGGACGGATAAGAGAATCAATTAGTGAGAAAACCCCCTTTAAAAAATCTCTTTTTCAGATATCCAGGTCCCTGGAATTGGTGGCACTTAAAAAACAAGCAATAATAATAGTAGTGCACTATTCTGTTTCACAAAGCGTGTGCGGCTAAACACAGTCAGATTGTGACTATGTGGTCTTTGCACCGTTAAAGCCTACAGCTGCGCTCCATATAGGTCTTCATAGCGCTACACACAGGGGTTTAAACACAAGGCCCCCGCGGGCCCCATCCGGCCCCCGGCCTTGTTTTTCGGGCCCCCGACTCCCTTACTCCCAAAAACGTTTTACCACCCCGGCAGATTTATCAGCTTTTCAGGGAAAGGGAGGGGGGATCTTTCCCTCCCACCCCTCCCCTTTTTATTAAACCTCGGTTAGCGCTGTACAAGGGGTCGCAGGGGGGGGAAAGCCCGCTTTGCTCACGCCCCCTGTCGTGGGCCCTCCCCACAGCCCGCCGCCGAGCTCTGTTAGCGCTGGGGGCGAAACGTCACGCGCTTACACCATACACACCCCAAACCCGGACCAGACCGCGCTGCCACACGGGGAAAAGTACTGTTTTTTAATTTTTTATAACATTAGGGCATCGCCTGCTACTGGGGGCACTGCCGGGCTACAAGGGGGCTACTGGGGCATCTGCCGGCTACAGGGGGCTACGGGGGCATCTGCCGGCTACAAGGGGCTACTGGGGCTTGCCGGGGCACAGGGGGGGCACGGGGCATCGCCGCTACAGGGGACTACGGGGCATCACTGCTATTTGGGGGACTAAGGGCTCCCCGGCTAGGGGGGGGGTTAGTGGGGCATCTCCCTTTCTAAGGGATATTACCTGGCTGAAAAGGCAATTACAAACGGGCTACAGGGAAAAAAATACCTATCTACCTACGGGGCAAATAACTTCACACAGGGGCTTATACCATTACACCTACAATATTTTTTTAAAATTTTTGGGCCCTTAAAGGGGTACCCGTAGGCGATGCGGCCCCCGGGGAAAACGAGTTTGACACCCTTTGTCTAGCAGTATTCTAGATGTGTGAAGCCTCCACAAAACCACTTCCTACAGAAAGAGAACTTCGAGAAATCATGACTGTGTCTGGGACAAGTTGAAGCCTCCAGCTTGCTGACGGGTGTGCAGATCATTGCATCATTATTTATTCCCACCACTAAAGGAAGTGATTATGTTATTGACACTGTGTAAAGTCATTGTTATCTGTGCAACACACATTTAGCTTCTTTTAAAGTGGGAAAAATAACTTTCCGGAACTCCCCCCAAGAAATTGAAACATACCTTTTGTCATCAAAGTCCAAGAAGTGTAAGTCCCACATCTAAGTCAGGAACGAGCCCCTGAAAGTCACGAGTTTCACCATGTTTGGCTGTAATCTGAACACGCATAGAAAAGAATGATACTCAGCACCACACAACCCCCCCCCATTCTGGGCAAAACAATTTAAGCCTTTTTTTCCCAAAATACGGAGGTCCCCCAGTGAACCCGCAGACTTTGATGGCAAATCGATAGTATATGACTTGAAAGTCTATGGTGGGAACACCCCTTTAAAGATTACAGTGTTGAAACCCGAGTCTATACAGGACTGCAGAACATTTCCGCCATGTCCATAATAACATATTCACCTTCTACATCAGGGGTGTCAAACTCAATATACAGTGGAACAAAATTAAAAACTTAGACAAAGTCACGGCCAACCAGAGCGGCGTTTCCATTTGGAGTACCCTGCTGCCTGCAGAGATGCTGGGGCTCAGAAGGGGCTCCTATTATCTTATCCAGGCATCCTCAAACTGCGGCCCTCCAGCTGTTGGGAAACTACAACTCCCATCATTCCCCACTGTAATAGATTATACAAATGCATGATGGAAGTTGTGGTTTCCCAACAGCTGGAGGGCCGCAGTTTGAGGATGCCTGATCTTATCAGGTTCGTCCTGCTGTCTAAGTTGTTTCTCCTGCTATGTGGTCCCTTCTCTGCTCTATGCAAGGGCTGAGTGAGAGCAGTGTAATGACAGCTCCTGGCTTCTTCCGCTTCTCCTCTGTACAGTCTGGCCAATACTCACAGGGCAAACATAACTACACTTTGGGCCAGATGTGGCCTGCAGGCCTGTGTTTGATACCCCTCTACATAAAAAGTGCATAGAAATCCACCTTTATATTGTAAAGGAACGTTATATAGGTCTCTGGGTAACTGCATCTGACACTAAAGCACATTCATCTACTCACAATAGTTAACTTCTAACAGATCCAGTTACCACACCCTTATTATATGACCAACATCCTGAAATCTCAAGACCTCACGGGAACTAACTGACCCATAACATGAGCTTTTTTCCAGTCCTAGAGTTCATCAAATATCAACGATACAAGGAGTGGCCCAAGTACAAGTGAAGCAGGTTATAGGTGTCATAGGTGTGGTTCTGGCCCATAGAATATGTAGAGGAAAAGTTATTATAGGTGTGGACCTGGCCATAACAGCTGTTCCCACAGCAGCATGTACAAATGCAGTGGGGTTTTCCATGCCCCTGTTCTTTCACCACTTAGGCCTCGTTCACACGGCTTATTCTGCAGCGTATTGGCGCCGTACTGCGCGCCGGATTTGCGCTTCAGTACGGCGCCAATCCGCGGGCAGCAATTAGGGATAATCCACTGCTCTCATAGAGAACAGTGGATTCCGTCGCTCCTAGCCGCTCGGCGAATCCGCCGCGGGGGGAGAAAGTGACCTGCACATTATTTACGGCGCGACGCGCCGAAAACAATGCATTGTCTATGGGCCGGGAGCGGCGCCCCCGCCGCGCTCCGCCCCGCCCCGCCCCGTATTCACGGCGGATTGTGCGCTCAATACGGCCACAAATCCGCCGGAATAAGCGTGTGAACACGCCGAAGACGGTTTTGTTGCCCCATAGCAACCAATCAGGCTTAGCATTCATTCTCCCAGCTGTTTTCAAAAATAAAAGCTGAACTTGGGTTCCCAGTGGCAACAAGACATTACTGTTAGACAGTTTTGATAAATCAGGCCCTATGTGCGTGAAATATCAATTCTGGAGCATCTTCTCTTATAGCTCTATATGGTGCTGTTATTGTGGTATTCCTCCTACCAATGTATTTCTGAATCAGTCAGCTGGGTGTTACCATTCCAGTTTTATGAGGGGCGTGTTCCTGCACACACTGACTGTCAGCACTGATTGGACAATATCAGACTGTTCAGGGACACCCCCAAATTGGTAACTCCCAGGTGACATATTCAGAAATACATAACCAACCACCACAAATAGAGATTTGAAGAAAAATGCTCCAGAATTGTTAATTCATGGGAAATAGTATTTACTAAAACATACATATCCAAAATAGCCATGGGTCCTCTGTAAAGAGGTTCTCTGCATTGGACAAATTTCTATTTATTAAAAGGGTTGCTTGACAATACGCCGACTGTAAAACGACACTTGCTGGAACCCAAGCAATTAGCTGTAATTACAACCAGTGGATTCTCTATACAAAAGATCTTTCTCCCCAGTCCCTTCAAAGCTTGTTCATGTTCCCTGCAATCAGATAAAAAGAGCATATAAAGTAAGCGCAGCCAGATCAGCTCCTGTCAGCTCCTGATCGTATCTAATGTAAACTGTCAGGAAACCAAGGGCATCTTAGTCAGCCTGTAGCTCTCAGAGGCTTCACTTTTTTGATGACATATATTTAGAAAAGTGATTAAATACCCATTATTGGGGGATCCCACGTCAACATTACATCGTGGCAAAACCCCTTTAATGTTGTAACCTACCAAGAAGTGTTCCATTTTTCAGTAACACTACCTGGAGGAAATGAAGCATTACACAGCATCTATTGGTCATGAATGACAGGAAGTGGATCCTTTGGGTCACCGCCAGAAGATGGTATAAGCCACGCTAGGGAGCAGAGTCTAAGGAGCCTCCCGGTTCTTCATCAGCACCCGCCACAAGGCCGGTTGGACTTTGCTTTGGGGGGACTCCCAGGTCGCTACCCCTCATGTGACCACTCGCATTGACGGTCAAAGTGCAGCAAAGGGGCCAGGCTGAGGTGGAGTCAACTCCAGGCAATAAGGTCAAGGCAGGCAGATGAGGTCAAAGTCCAAGCCAAGGGTCAGTACACTGAAGAACACAATGAAAGCTCACTAGTCTCACACCAACAACTGGCAGGGAGACGTGGAGTAAGGGAGGTAATAAAGGGTCAGCGCCCAGTTATTATCCAATCAGTGGTCCACTGGCCCTTTAAATCTCAGAGGGCCAGTGCACACTGTATGGAGTGGGTACGCATGTGCCATGCCGCAGCCAGACGACAGAGCAGAGCAGGTGCGGGGAGAGGTAAGTAGCGGCGGCCGTGGGGCAGGCAAACACTTTGTGACACTATTCAAATCAATCACGAGTTTAAAAACCGATAGTAAAATACAGGTCGAATTCTATAACACAATCCAACAGCATTTTACTTATGCCATGTAGGCGAAGCCTAATTTAGAATCCCCTAACACAGTACATGAATCTGGGTTTCAACTGTTTTAAGTCAAAATTCAAAAAAGTACCATCACCTACTAGAACGGTCTTCTGCAGAGCAATGTATGGAACAGATTTTTCAGTTGCTATGTTTAAAGGGGTTTTGCCACAATGCAATGTTGATGTGGGATCCTCCAAAATGGGTATTTAATCACTTTTCTAAATATAAGTGATTACAAAAAGTGAAGCCTTTGAGAGCTACAGCATTGCCCAGTCCCCTTTAGTTTCCTGAAAGTTTACATTAGACACGACCAGGAGCTGATCTGTCCGCGCTTGCGTGTTTGCACTTCTTATCTGATGACAGGGAACATTAAGGAGCTTGCAAGGGGCTGGGGAGAAAGTGCAGTGTATGAGTCTGTCTGCTGTATAGAGAATCCACTGTTGTAATGTTATTATTTGAGTAAACGTTAGAGACGCTCCCTGCTTCCTCGCTCTCTGCTCATCCCCTCCCTCTCACCCCTGCAGCCGTTCATGACTTGTTTATATTGTCCCCTGAGCAGATAAGAGGTAAGGAACTCACTTCGTGGCAAAACCCCTTTAACAAGTTTGTCGTCGATCCATTGATTTATTCTGATTGCCGGATTGGATTCAGAAAGGAATTTTTTTCCTAATCCAAGGACAATTGGTTTCTACCTCATGGGGGTTTTTGCCTTCCTCTGGATCAACACCATAGCACAATAAGCTGAACTGGATGGACATCTGTCTTTTTTCAGCATAACAAACTATGTAAAATCTGACACTAAATATTTTCCAAAAACACAACCACAATCTAATAAAACATTGTAATGTTGTAGAACAGATGATTCAGGCATTTGGATGACGTTGAATGCAAAGCCACAGTGCATGAGAACTGGATTTAAAGCACAGTGGGGCACATTTATCATTGTAGGTGCGACAGAATTCTGGCACAATGTGTGCCAAAAATAATGGCAACCACACTTGGGTGTAGCTACATGGAAAGGGGTCGAAGCAGTGTGCCAAAATTTTGGCACAGTTAGGCTATGTGCACATGGCTTATTTTGGGACCCACTTCGCCACATATTGAGAGCGTACTGCGCTCTAATACGAGCAAAATGTGCCCCAATCATTTAATCAACAGTTCTCATAGAGAACTATGGATTACACCTCCTTTCCGCGCGTATACGATATGATCGTATTGTAGGCGCGGGGAGATAATTGACATGTCATTTATTCACGGCGCTTACACGCCGCGAGCAATGAATGTCTATGGGCTGGCGGGCTGCCGGCCCTCCGCATCGCGGGAGTACGTGTCTATCGGCGTTAGCTCCCGAACACCCGGCGTAATTGCGGGGTGTACTGTACACCACGCAGTTAAGCCGTGTGAACATAGCCTTAGTGACAAAGTAAGCAAGATCCAAAAAAAAGTGTAAGGTTAGACAAGACAGTGCAACACTAGGATAATGTGCAGCATTGCAAGACTGTCTAATCAAGTTCAGACTGTCTAAGACTTAAAAAGTTTTGATAAATCTGCTCCAATGGATCAGGATTTAATATGGGAATTATTTATTTATTATGCCCTAATTAACTTAAATGTCCATGGCCACTATACACGGCCTGTGCAAGAAAACTGCTAGTAGTAACCTGGTCTATATAGACACGTAACTATAATCGACAAACACCACTTGTAGAAATCAGAAGGCCTCCTCTCTTCAGGAGATCACAGCAGTAGGTTTTAATGCAGAAGTTTTCCACACTGAGGATACACCCTTTTTCCAAAAGATGGAAATGGTTAAAACAAAAAAAATCAAACTCTTCGGAGCTTCCTCTGGAATGTAAATGCTTTACAGATTTGACTGTTTTACTATATAAGGCTTCATAAATGACAAACGCTGGAGATTTATCACCAGATTCTACTCAAACTAAGCAAAAGTGTATTTTTTTAATCAATCAATTTAAATTTTCTAAACTTTGACAACTCTTAGTAGACAAATATCTAACTCCAGGCCAGAGTCGTCTGAGCATATAGTTACCGCAGGATCCAAGCAGCCAATATCCATCTGGAGGTCCAAACTTCTAACCAGGAACCATATGAAGAAGTTCTTCAAAGAGACTAGGAAAGCATGGCTGCTTTCTTCCAGATAAAGCGCCCCTCCACTGCAGCTCATCCCTATTCACTTAAAATACAGAGTCTACAAAGCCGTTAGAAGCATGCGGCGTTACTTTTTCCCGTAACACGATGGACACCTTAAGCTAGGTCTACACGGCATCAGACAAAAATCGTCAGAAAGTTGACAGTTTTTTGTCCGATGCACGAGCACGTTTTTTGTCACGTTTTGTGTAAAAACCGTGGTGTGTTCTCGTTTTTTTGCCGTCGTCCATACAATTGATTGTATGGGAAACAGACGGCAAAATTCAAAATGCCGGCGTATTATACAACATACTGTATAATACGAGCCGGGAAAAGACGACCTGTGTAGACTACAGGTTGTTTCTTTTCTCCTAAAGTCTATGGCCTGCCTGAACGATCCCAAAACCGCTGAAAATACAATCATTTTTCTATGCCGTGGAGACAGAGTCTAAGCCCACAGACCCCGTTCTAGTATTTGAGATTAATTGGGCATCATTGGTGTCGGTCATGAACAGCTCTTGGCGCTGCTGTAGGTTTAATATTTGTGTTTCTACAAGAGAATAGTAAACCAGTAAGGCTACGTCCGCACAACTATCAGCTTTAAAAAGCACCTACATATGTTTGGGGCACGTTTTGTACAAGGTTTTGAGCCATCCCCATTGACAGCAATAGTAAATTTCCATGCGGAATATGACCAAAGAACGAACATGTTCTAAGTTTTATTACGGCGAAAATATGCGTATTTTCTACCGAGGTCAATGGGAATGGTTAACTTTCAAATCAGAATCTGCGAGGATTCTGAATTAAAATACTTGTTGTGTGGACAGAGCCTAAAACAAATGCGGATGTGAGCTTGGCCTAAGGGGGCTTTACATAAAGCGGTTTTATAGCAAAACAGCACTGCGTTTTTTTGAACCAAAGTCATAAGTGGGTTCAACAGGAATGGGCAATATAAACTGAGGACTTCTACTTCTTCTCGCTGGACTTCTTCTACTCCTGGATTACGCTGAGAAAATTGCATCAGTGGCGTTTCTCCAAAAATAGCCTAATGGCTTCACACAAAGATGTGCTCACAACTGCACACGTTAAACTACCCTCAGAAAAACTAGCACGGGCCTTACAATACATTTACTGCTATGGAGAATGCTCCATTTTGGCCACTTATGAAAAGGACATGCTTGGCTGGGGTGGCCCAGTGCTTTTTAACATATTGTGCAGCAGTATGTGTAAGCCAAAACCAGGAGTGGGGCCAAAGCCCAAGGTTACAAGCTTTTCCATTATATTTTTTTCCTCTCCGTAGGCTTCATTGTTGGTTTGGGCTTACAAAAACTGCTGTAAATACACTTAAAAAAAAAAAAACACAGTGTAAACCAGACTTAGGCCCCGTTCACACGACGGATTTGGCCGCGGTTAAGGCCGCGGGATCAGCGGCCAAAACCGCCTCCAAATCGTGCCTAGTTTATAAACATGGTTTCCTATTGGAAACCGCGTTAATATTCACACGTGTTTGAGAACTCTACCGTCATTTCTTGAGGGCATGTTCACACGACAGATTTGGCCGCGGGTTCGGCCGCAGGTTCCGCGGCAAAATCGCGCCTAGTTTATTAACATGGTTTCCTACCCAACTCACAACTTATGGCTGCCTATCAGCTCTTCTATTTCTGTAATGGGAGACTAAGAGATGTCTCCAAGGAGACCATTCCTAACGATTTTGACACCTTTGTCACCACTCACAGGGAGACATATTGTCTATCGAGGCTCTATGCTGATATGAGAGGGTGGTGCAGGAAACGGTAGGGTAGGGTAGCTTCTCAGGCATTCCACTACTGGAGTCGCCGATTGGGTAATGCCCAGATCCCAGATATGATCCCGAAGTGTTTCTGTACGGTCACAACACCCATCATCTGTGAGACCTGGTGTGAAACTTACTTCAAAATAATACACAACGCCATATATGCTTTCAATCTCCCCCCTCTCAGAACTTCCCCGATAGATGGCAGCACTGCCCTAAATGCGGCACACACAAAAGGACCTATGGGACGGTCTGTGGGAATGCAGCTATACACAAACTACTGGGACACAATTCTCCATAATCTCCAGCTTCACTTTGGGGACACCCTAGATAAGAATTATTAACTCCTGATCTTCCACTGCCCAGGCCTCGGACCGGATGAGGGAGAGGGGTTCTGAGGAGTCAGTCCACTCCACCGGTTTTCCGGGAAAAAATCCATATTGCTTTTTTGGCAGCGAAACGAAGTTCTTTACAGTTATGGCGAAGCCCACTCTTACCGCCAATCTCCGGGGTCATAAAGCAGCTGGAGGAATTTCTTTATAGCGGACAGACTGGGGACAGAGAGGCGTAAGGAGATCCGAACCCAGGGTTTTCAGACGTTGGAGAACCTTTATTGAGTCGCATTATTCCGACAGGGAGATAGAAGCCCTTATGCAGAGGTTCAAATATGCCGATTGGTACTGTAGGGAGGCAATCGGGGGCACACTGGGGAGACTTCAGGTCTGAGGAACTTTGGACTTGAGTATGGGGTTCCATTAAAGACCATACGGGCGCGTGAGACGAAGATAGGACGCAGTTGCACTTTGGTAGTGTTGATATTTTGTTTAATTTCTTTTATACCCTTGTAAATTGATGTTTTCTCTGTATGTATTATCTACATATTCCAGGCACAGGCCCGGAGATTTTTGCAAAAAACGTGATATGACCCTATTACATGTCGAGATATGTGTTTATTGTTTAAATGTTTGAAAATGCAATAAAATTTGTTTAAAAAAAAAAACAAAACATGGTTCCTATTGGAAACTTCGTTAATATTCACACGCCACGGGTTTGGCCGCGGCTTTGGGGCCGCGGCCTTGCCGCGTGTGTTTGAGAACTCTCCTGTCAATTCTTGACAGGGAGCCCTCAGCGCGGCGGCCGCCTGGTGTTGTCGCGCGTGTCACAGCGGCTGGTGGCACGGTTTGCCCCCTGCCTACTAATTTGCATGGGGGCAAACCCTCGCCGCAAGCCACGCCGCAAAGCCACGTTGGTGAGGTTAGGACGAAATTTGGCCACAGCCAAATCCGTCGTGTGAACGGGGCCTTACACTGTAATTAACAAGAAAAAAAATGTTGCTCATGCAAGGTGGCTGCACAGAAGGCAGTGTACAGAGCATGTTTCGGTTCCTCAAAACCACAGCATGTCATAGATGTTGCACTTGTTATGGGTTTGCTGCAGTTCCACAATAACGTCTCCCTTTCCTCTTAGGAAGAGACTGTGGCTCTGTAATCTGTCACAGCACATTAGAGGGCCTATACCTACTGAGATGTCTAATTGTGAATTATTTTAAATTAACTATTGGCAATATTTTTTTTTTTGTATTACTTGATAACCGCCTACAGACGTTCTCACATGTTCAACAATTAGAGTGTCAAACTCAAATACTCAGTCGGCCAAAATAAAAATTTGGAGAAGTCGCGGGCCAACCTTGACATTTATTTTAAAAAATTTAGACTGACCGCAGTCAGTTATCTCACGGTTTCATCTCATCTTCATAGTGCTGAGAAGAAGCTGTGAGCTCCTCTTATCTGTCATCTTTCTCCTGGCATGTGGTCCCATCTCTGCTCTATGCAAGGAGTAGGGGCGGAGTGAGAGGAGTGTTAAATTTAATCGTGATGTAGTCACATAGTCAATGTAATAATGGCCCTATCACTTAATTAGGACATCCACCTTTCTACCTAAATTTAATTTAAAATTCAATTCTTATCTTGCCTATATTAAAAACTGCCCCAACTGACAAAATAGGTTTTGGTTTTCAATGTTTTTTTTTTGTCCTATGCCGAGAAGACCCACATAGGGCCCGTCCCCACAGAAGAGTTTTCATTCCTTAATACAGATGGTTTTCAAATCTGAAATTGACCGTCAACCTTTTACATAGACTTAAAGAGAACCTGTCACATAGTTTTTGCCCCCTTTGCTGAGGACAGAACAAGCTAGTGACAGACCTGCTGTTTCCAGCGCTGTGTCCCTTATTCTGTAAGATGCTGCAGTTTTTGTGTATTTAATGCTCAAATCTGCAGTTTTCAGCCAGAAGAGTCATTCGAAGAGTCCTTCAGAGTGTTTTTTTTCAAACCCGCCACTGAGGCTAGCCCCCGCCCACCCAATGACAAACCTATTTACTTTGAATAGGTAAACTGTGAATAACTGTTTAGTGGGCGGGGATAGCCTTTGGTGGGTGGGGCTAACACTGCTCATGAAAAGATTTAATGGTAAATGCTCTAAAAATGCTGCATCTTACAGAATAAGGGGCAAAAGTGCTGGGAACAGCAGGTTGACACTACTGTTTGCTGCTCTCAGCAAGGGGGGCCACAACCAATTTTGACAGGTTCCCTTTTAAGGGGTTTTGCCACAATCTCATTTCATACCTCCTGTATCCTGCTCTTCAGCTCTGTGTGCTCAGAAGGGGCGTGTGTGATGTGTTTGAATTGCATATCATGTGACCCAGCAGGATGACATCACCAGACCTTTCCTCTCTCTAGTCAAAGAAAGGTCTGTTTATGTATAGAGCTGTGAGTAGTTACAATGTAGCTCAGAGGTAAAACTTTTGCCTCCAGGCACAAGGGTCCTCGGTTCAAATCTCTGCAGAAACCAAACTTGTGGATTTTTTTCTCTTCATCAATGCACAGACCTGATTGAGGTTTCTTTTTTTATTTATTTGCACTGTTTTACCAATTAGTAAGGAGTACAAAGGACAGGAGTAGAATGACAGCACCCAGGGTTTGAACACTCAGTAGCTGCCTGAGAGGAGAGGGGAGGTGAGAGACTGAGCATGTGCGATCAAGACTGAGGAGCTCTCAGCCCTGGTCGTATCCCCTGGAGATGAGCAGTAAACAATGGATCACTAAAGGAGCAGCTAAAACAAAAACGGTGCAGAATTTTAATAATGATGAATGGTGAAAATGTTTATTATTTAATTTACAAACTTCCCACGTCAATTTTACTTTGTGGCAAAACCCATTTAAATAGAAGTGTGAATTACTGCATGTATTTTCTGCCGGAAAAACTTACAAAATGTTCATTGTTGCTCCCAGTTTTTGGGTGGAAGTTGTGCAGGTCAATGGTTGAGGGTGAATTTGCAAACCGGGGGTGGGACCATCCCCCTCAACCATTTAAAAGACATCTCAAAGCAGGTAAAACCACGCAACCATTAACAATTAATCCTAAAGCCATGTTCACATGGCTTATTCTGGGACTTATTTCAGTCCGTAATTCGCGCCGTACTGCGCAAATTACGGGCTGAATACGCCCCAGTCATTACGGTAACCCACAGTTCTCATAGAGACCTATGGATTACATTTCCTCTCCCTGATCGCACAATATGGCGAGCGGGGAGAGAAGTGACATGTCATTTATTCACGGCGTATACGCGCCGACTATAATGAAGGTTTATGGGGCCGGCGGCCTGCCAGCCGCCCTGCTCTCGCCCCTGTACACAGGCCGTAATTGCGGGGCGAAATACATCCCGCAATTAAGCCGTGTGAACATAGCCTAAGAGTATGTTCAGACGGGGTATTTGTGGGGTGTAATTGCGCTGCAATGTGTCCAAAACACGCCTCGCTAGTATGGTAAAATCACAGCACTCCTCGAGCGCTATGATTTTCTGCCATATTTCCCGGTGCACAGTGACATGTCACTTCTTTCGAGTGATTATTGTATACCCCCTTTCAACAAACCACCAAATGCCAGCCCTCTGGTACCGTATAAACCCCCTAACTACCTCAACCAAAAAATCCCTTTAAAAAAAACCATTTCCTGCCCGTCACATTTTCCTTTCCGAGGTTTTAGGGCCATTTCCAATGTACTGGCCCCCCTTTCCTATAAAAGAATACCATCTGCCTTTCCCTTTCCAACCGCCTTTTTTAATGGGCCAAAACCAAAAGTTAATGGAATTTTTGGCCCGTTTAAAGCCAATTTGGCCCAAATTACTTTTATAGGCCAGCCTTTTTAAAACCACCAACCCCGTCTAACCTATTAACCATTAACCCTTTCCCAAATACTGGTTTTGCCGAAAATTTTAATTCCAAATTTTTCCTGCAAACCATTTTACCCAATCCATTTGAAAAATTTTTTAAAAAGCCAAAACTTCCCATAACCACCTTTCTGGCCAAATTTCCAAAAAATTAAAACCGCCAAGTAACGCCTGCCTATCCCCAAATTCCCCCTTTTGAGCCGGGGTGCCAAAACGGGGGACCCCCATTTATTTAAAATGCCCTTTAAATTTAAACCTGCCAGGGGCTTAAAAAAAGGGGCCTATTTTCGGCCATGGGGGAAATTTAAAAGCGGGGGCGAAAGTTCCGCCAATGCGGGGCCAAAAACCAAAGCCAATTTTAATTTTTTTTGGGGGAAATTTTTTTTAAAAAAACTCAAGAGTTGGATTTTATGTTTCCCCTCCCTGCTTTCCCCTTTTTTTGGAAAAATCCCGGGGCCCGGGGAGCAATAATTGGTAATTTTGGGCCCTTTCTTGCGCGTATACGCGCCGTGGGTTGCAAATCAATGGGGCTTTGGGCCCCCCCCGCCAAGTCCCCCCTCCCCCCCCGCCCCGGGCACACGGCGGGAAATTTTCGGGGCGTAAATTAAAGCCCTGCAAAAAACATCCCCTTGTTTAAAATAGCCCTAAGGGTATGCTAAAAGTGGTTTTTTTTGGGCGAGGTTTTGGAGCGTTTTCCTCCCCAAAACGCCCCCCGTTCATTTTTTATTCCTATTTTAAAAACCCCCATCGTCACACACAAAAAAAGGGGTTTTTTTTTAAATTCTCTGAAAAAGAAATTTTTCATGTAATTTTTTTGAATCCTTTTTTTAAAGGCCCCAGATTTTAACTTTTTTTTTGGGGCGGGTTTTTTTTACCGGGTATTATTTGTTTTTGGGGGGAAAAACCCCCTCATCCCAAAAACCCCGCCCCGGAAAACGACTCTAAAAAACTTTTTCTAAGATGCGGGGTTTTCAGGCGAGGTTTTTTTGGGGAAAGAAAATGCTCCAAAAAAAAACCGAAAAAAGCCCTTTTGAACATAAAAACCCAAGGCCTAAAGCCCTGCAATTAAAGCCTTGGACGGTGGGGGGGGCGGAAATGGGGGGGGCATAACTATCATTACCAGCGGGGGCGTATACGTCTAGTAATTGAAGGCACTTTCTCCCCCCCTTGGGGATTTTACCCAGAAGGGATAGAGTTAATTTTCCCTAGTTTTTTCTATTAGAACTTGGGGAAATTTCCCGTAAAGACTTTGGGGGCCCCGGTTTCCCCGCCGCAAATTAAAAGGGCTGGGAAAAACGTGCCCAAATAAAACGTGTGAACAGGCCTAAGGCTGTTTTGTTTTCAAAAGCAACCAAACCAAAAAACACACACTTTTTTTTAGAATGCAATTCTTTTTGTAATGAACTCAAATTCAGGACACAGGTAAAATTCGGATTAAAAAAAAACAAAAAAAAACCGCACATGTTTTTTTTTTACTTTCAGGTATTTTTGGTTTGGGTTTTTTAAAAAATTTTACGTGTGAAAATAGCCTCATGGTACAATATCTCCAAATGGAGCATCAGCTCAGAGTGTGTTTAAACCCGCTAACCCCAATTTCCCGGGTCCCTTTTTCTCCTTAAAAGCTGCAAACCCCAAACCCGTTTTAAAAACGGCTTATTTGGGCATGATTTCAGCACCCTAAATTTTTTGTGCCCCTACTGGGGGGAATTACGGGGGGGGAAAACGTCCCAGTCATTACGGTAATCCCCCGTTTCATAGAGAACCCCTGGAAAAACGCCTCCCCTCCCTTCCGGGGAATTTTTCAAAACCCGAAAAATTCCCCTGTGAACATAGGGCCCAAAAGGCCGGGGTTCGGTGCCCCCGGACACCCTCCCTTGGAAAAGGGCCCCAAAAAGGGTGCAATGGGCAGCAAGAGGTTTAAAGGGGTTTTACCTCAAAGTACAAATTGGGGGGGAAGCTAGCAAATTAAAATTTTTATTTTCACATTATTAACAAAAATTAAAAAAAAACCCCTTTTTGTTTTAACTGTTCCCCTTAGGTTTATCCAAAATGTACACAGCTTGTCCCCCAAGGGTTACGGGAAATAAAGAAAACTTCCTCAAACTTCTCCGACATGCTCAGAAGCTTTTCTGCCAGTGTCTTTCCGCTTCCTAAAACATACCCCTCATTGCAGAGGGCCAATGGGCAACCCCAGGTTTGGGCAAACCCACTCCCTTTTCCTCTTACTTCTTAGTAATTTAAAATTTTAAACAGTGCGAAAAATTTAAAAAAACCTCAATAGGGTCCCCCCCCCCGTCCAGGAAAGGAAAAAAAAAATCCACATTTTGGGTTTTTGGGGGGGAACCCCCATGCTGAAAAGGCCCCCGCCCAACCCCGAGGGTACAATGTACTACACAGCTCTTTTTCTTTTAAAAAAGTGAGCAACTGTGGTTTTAAAAGGCATGGTGTGTCAACCTGTTGGGTTTTCCGTATGCGTTCAAAAAAATCACACATGCCCCCTTTTTAAAACCACTGAACCCCCCCTTACGGAAAAAAACGGGCATGAAAGCCTTGTGATAAAACGTTTTTCAAAGGTCCCTAGGTCTGCCTATATGGACTTTGGGCGTTTTTTTAAGGCTTATTTAAGGGGGTTTGCTACTACGGGGATTGTTTTTTTAGTTCAAGTTTTTTGCAAAAACAAGTCACTTTCCCTATGTGCCCTTTTCATGTCCCTACCTATTTAATACCCCCTCTTGTAGGGGCTGATCAGCTCCTAGGCCTATATACAGATTTTTGTTTCATATAGGCTGCCAGAAATGGTTGCTATAGCTACAGAGGGGCTTCTATGGGCCCCTTTGGAAACGAAACACCCCCTGAATTTAAAGTGAAACCAAAAAAAAACAGACTGAGGTGAATGAACAATTAGTGGAAACCCCTTTTAAAACAAAAAAAAAGAAAAAATGGTGAATGCCGTGAAAATTTTTTTTCGATTTCTCCCACTTCCCAAAAAAACACATAAAAATTAAAGGCAAGCATCCTCAAACTGCGGCCCTCCATTTTTGGGAAACTACAACTCCCATCATTCCCACTGTTATAGGTTATATAAATGCATGATGGGAGTTGTAGTTTCCCAACAGCTGGAGGGCCGCAGTTTGAGGATGCCTGTTTAAAGGAGTGTACCTACCATAGAGCGATATTCCCTGTCTGATAGGGTCTCTCTACCCTGGGACCTAAACCTATCTCGGAAAAGTTACAGCTCAGAACGGAGAGTCGGTCACACTTGTGCATGACCCTCTATTTTAGTCTATGGGAGTTCTGAGTAAGGCCGAACACAACACCCACCTGTACTCAGAACTCCCATAGAACAGAATTGAGAGTCCTGCACAATAACAACCAGCTCTTCATTCTGAGCCAACACCTTCAGAGGGCCCGTTTGGAGATAGGTGCTCGCCCCCAGAGCTGGAACCCATAGTTTTCATACTTTGATGGTATAGCTATTTGCTATCAAACTCTATGGTAGGACAACTTGTCATATATATACTATACTATATATACTCCAGGAAGGTGCTAATGAAAACGACAACTCACCCTCGCACTGCTCTACTGATGGGAAAATCAAAATATTGTGCGTCTTAAAAAACAACACAAAAAAAAGGGTTTTACAGTGCAAAGTAGTAAAAAAAAAAAGTATATCAGTGGTATGTTCATGGACCAGTGTGGCAGCAGAAGGCATCCCTGTATTATAAAGCCAGGGGCACTGAATATACTAATATATTGTGCCTCTATAAGGCACTGCCCGATGCCCTAAAACCATGCTCTGTAATACAGCGTATAATGCACCCCATCAAGATTTTTAGTTAGCCACTCCATAAGGAAAAAAAACCTTGTGCAAGAGGATAAGACTGGAGGCACGGGTACAGTATGCCACCGGAGGAGACCCGTACAATATGGCACTGTGCATGAGGCTATGCGGAGCTCTCACAGTGCCCAGTGCATAGACCACAGTGCCCAATGCGTGCACCACCACAGTGCATGGACCATAGTGTCTACCGCATATATCACAGTGCCAAGTTCATAGACCACAGCACTGTATGGTCGGTGGCAGGAGGGCGCTGTGGGTTGTTCGGTGGCAGGGGGCCCATAGCAGGCGGGCGCTGTGGGGTCGGTGGCAGGTTTGGGGCACTTTATGGTCGGTGGCAGGGGGGCGCGCCGCGTGGTCGGTGGCAGGGGGGCGCGCCGCGTGGTCGGTGGCAGGGGGGCGCGCCCGCGGTGGTCGTTTGGCAGGGGGGGCGCGCCCGTGGGTTCGGTGGCAGGGGGAGCGGGCCGATGTATGGTGGTGGCGGGAAGGGGGGCGCGCCGCGTGGTCGGTGGCAGGGGGGGCGAGGTCGTGGTGGCGGTGGAAGGGGGGGCGCGCGTGGTCGGGTGGCAGGGGGCGCCGCATGGTCGGTGCGGGGAGCTTGTATGGTCAGTGGCGGGGAAGGGGGGGGCGCCACATTTGGGCGGTGGCAGGGGAGCGGCCACATGGTCGGTGCAGGAAGGGTACTTTTTGCATCAGTGGCCAGGGGGGCGCCCTATGGTCGTGGCAGGGGGGGGGGGGGGTGGCGGGGCGTGGTCGGTTGGCAGGAAGGGTACTGTTGCATCAGTGGCAGGGGGGACGCTGGCGGGGGGGGGGGTGGGGTCGGTGGCAGGGGGGGGTGCTCTATGGTCTCATCCAGTCACAGACAGTTCAGGTTAGCCTGATACACCTCACACACTGGACCTCATAGGGAATCACACAACCCCACTGGACGCCAGCTGTTGTGGAACTACAATTCCCAGCATTCCCGCCCAGCTTTCTGCTGCCAATGCATGCTGGGAGTTGTAGTTTCTGAACAGCTGGGAAGCCACAGGTTGGAGCCCAAGTAGAAATGTTCCAGGAACCTGCGTGAGACATCAGTGAAGCCCGAATCCCCCGGACGGTCAGCGCTGCGGGGCTTACCCAGCCGGGTGCTGTTGATCTGGGTCACTCTGCGGCAGGTCTCCTCCAGGATCTGCTCCTGGGACTTGCTCCGGGACGGGGTTCTGCCGATACACTGCATGCTGAGCCCCCCGGCCGCCCCCGCACCTCCACCGTCACCCGAATAGCGACTACTACCCGGAGGGGAGACGGGAGAGTCCAGAGGAGGCGGCGGAGGGGGTGGAGGACGGAGGAGGAGGAGGGACGGGGAGGGGGCAGAAGGGAACTCCACAAAGTGGAGGAGAACAAATCTCGGGAGTCCGTGCGCGGCCACCGGCTGCAAAATACCGGCTACCGCGCAGGACGGGGAGCCACCGAGAGCGACGGTTACCCATAGCAACGGGGCAGGCCACCTGTGCAGCCTAGCGGGCAGGGGCGGAACTAGATTCACAGGACGCTATAGCAAAATTAGATGGGCCCCTCCACCTAATGACAAGAACCCAAAACAGCAGAAGTAGCATTAAAGGGGTTGTCTCACTACATTGATTCATCTTACCGCAGTCCTGTCTTTTTTGGTTTCATTTTGAATTCAGGAGCGTGTTTACTGGCTTCTACTAGGCAGCAGTAGAAGCCAGGTCTGTAGCTATAGCAACCAGTGCTGGCAGCCTATCAGGAGAGAGAGAACAGGTCTGTAGCTATAGCGACCTGAGGAGCTGATGCAGCCCATACAAGAGGGGATATCTAGGAATAGGTAGGACACTGTTAATGGGACACATATTGGAAAGTGACTTGTTTTTGCAAGATCTTTAACATAAAAAGCAATCCTTGTAGTGAGACAAGCCCTTTAAAGCCATAACCAATACTGCCATATCAGGGAACCCACATTGCAGAAATAATACCGCCATGTAGCAGAGAACCCACATAGTATAAATAATACTGCCATATATCAGAACACCCACATAGTCTAAATAATACCGCCATATACCAAAGAACCTACATAGTATAATACTGCCATATATCAGGGAACCCACATAATATAAATAATACCACCATGTATCAGAGAAACTACATAGTATAAATAATACTGCCATATGTCAGAGAACCTACATAGTATAATACCGCCATATATCAGGGAACCCACATAATATAAATAATACTGCCATATAACAAAGATCCCACATAGTATAAATTATACTGCCATATATCAGGGAACACACATAGTATAAATAATACCGCCGTATATCCGAGAATAGTATATGGCAGTATTATTTATACTATTTGGGTTCTCTGATATATGGCGGTATTATTTATACTATGTGGGTTTCCACCTCCATGCTTGACAGTGAGGACAGTGTTCTTTGGGTCATAGGCAGCATTTCTCTTCCTCTAAACACGGTGAGTTGAGTTAATGCCAAAGGGCTCAATTTTTGTCTCATCTGACCACAGCACCTTCTCCCAATCACTCACAGAATCATCCAGGTGCTCATTGGCAAACTTCAGACGGGCCTGCACATGCGCCTTCTTGAGCAGAGGGACCTTGCGGGCACTGCAGGATTTTAAACCATTATGTGTTACCAGTGGTTTTCTTGGTGACTGTGGTCCCAGCTGCCTTGAGATCATTAACAAGTTCCCCCATTGTAGTTTTAGGCTGATCTCTCACCTTCCTTATGATCAAGGAAACCCCACGAGGTGAGATTTTGCATGGTGCCCCAGATCGATATTGATTGACAGTCATTTTGTATTTCTTCCATTTTCTTAGTATTGCACCAACGGTTGTCTCCTTCTCACCCAGCATCTTACTTATGGTTTTGTAGCCCATTCCAGCTTTGTGCAGGTCTATGATCTTGTCCCTGACATCCTTAGAAAGCTCTTTGGTTGTGCTCATGATGTAGAGGTTAGAGTCTGACTGATTCCTGTCCACAGATTCAGTCTTTATAAAGCGGACTATTTAATGTCTTTAATGCAGGTAACGAGTTGATTAGGAGCATAACTGGTCTTTAGGAGCCAGAACTTTTAATGGTTGGTAGGGGATCAAATACTTATTTCTCTCAGCAAAATGCAAATAATTTTATACAATTTATGCAAAGTGATTTTCTGGATTTTATTTTGGATATTCTATCTCTCAATGTTAAAGTTAACCTACCCTTAAAATTATCAACTGTTCGTGTCTTTGTCAGTGGGCAAACTTACACACTCAGCAAGGGATCGATTACTTATTTCCATATATGTGTATGAATGTATAATATATATATATATATATATATATATATATAAATATATATATATATAAATATATATAAACACACATATATACATACATACAAATATTACATACATACCATACACACAATATCTTGCCAAATGGTAATATCTTTCTCTTCACCTACAAAAATCCCTGCCTAACATATGCAGGAACCGCCCCAAGAGGGGTGCCCCCACTCAAGCGACGGCTGAGTTTATTGTCACTGTCCAAGATTAGTGTATTCCTACACCCATATTCCAAAAGCAAAGGACAACATAATAATGTCAACCAAAATCGAAAAAAAGACAAGACCCAAATGATGTTGCTAATCAGGCCCACACAATAAACCATAACGTATCCAATAGCATTCAGAAAACGGTATTAATAATGGACAGAGCCCAGGAAGTAATAAGAGTTTGCCCAAACACAATTGATAATTAGGTCCACGAATAGTAGAAATATACCAAATCGCAACATGCCCAATAGCAAATAGTGAACAAACACGCCCATATTACAATATGCCTAATAGCAAGTGATGAACAAACATTTCCAACGCGTTTCGCTAAAGTGTTTGTTAATTCGTCCTGCACAATGGCTTGAAGGAATTCTTCTGTACTAAAAACGAACTGTGGTTTTTGGCACAAAACCGTGACAAAAACTGCGGTACAGCGATGTTACAATATTTTGACATTGCCGTGTAGACATAGCCAAACGTATTGTGAAGCTCAGACTATGATAGATCCCTGTTCTCAAGGCGGCATTTACACATTGTGTTTATGTTGGTTTTTTATTTTTTTTAACTGCATCACAAACAAGCAATAAAAAGCCACATGTTTTGCAAGACGCATGCAGTTTTTGAAAGCAGGTGGTTTTGCAACAGGTGAATTTGGGGTTAATGAAAAACTCATGCATAATTGCTTGTTTTTTTGATGCAGTTCAAAAATGCAACATGTGAACATAGCCTTAAAGGGGTTTTGGCACGATGTAATGTTGACGTGGGATCCTCCAAAATGGGTATTTAATCACTTTTCTAAATATATGTGATTAAAAACATTGCAGCCTGAGAAAGCTACAGGCTGCTTTACCTGCCCTAAGTTACTTAAAAGCTTGCATTAGATACGACCAGGCAGAGTGACAAGAGCTGCTGGCCGGGCTTGTGCAGAGCACATTTCTTATGTGATGAAAGGAAGCTGAAGAAGCTCAAGGCACCGGGTAGAAATTTGTTGTCTTTTGTATACAGAATCCACTAGTTGTAGTGTGATTATCTGAGTAGATCCCTGCTTTATCTGATGACAGAGAACATGAAGAAGCTTTCAAGCTGCTGTGGAGAAAAGGTGTTGTCTTTTGTATACAGAATCCACTAGTTGTAGTTTGATTATTTGAGTGAACATTTCACATGATCCCTTATGCATGGCTCTGTGCTCTGGCTGTGTCTCTCTCTCTCTCCGCTCAGCATTGCTTTGTTTACATTTGCTTCTTAGCAGATAAAGCACTTCCTGGCAAAACCTCTTTAAAGGGGTTGTCTCCCCACAGAGTTTCATAGGATGCATGAATGAAATAATGCAGCTTTACGCTGTCACTTCCTGGTCAGACTGTAATTAGCATACAGCTCCTTGGTGTAATCAAGTCTGTGTTTTCAGATGCTAATTAGTTCAGATTAGCTCAGAAGCTCTCCAGAACTGCTAGCAGGAGTTTTTATCTGATCCCTCAAACAAAAGCCATAATTAGTGCTGTTTACTTTAGATAAATCAAGCTTTTTACTGCTGGCCAGCACAGAGGCTGCTGCGACCTGTGTGATGACTTCACTCACTGCTATCACATAGAACAACCAGCAGGGGGGGAGAGGTGTTTACAGGTCGGTCACTGAGGGAACAGAAATAGCCAGGGAGGTGGTAAATTCACTCGTAGCTCCTTAACAAAAACATAAGGATAAGATATAGGTACAGGTAGTGAACAGGTGGAATCATTATGGGTAAATATACATGGGAGTAGTAACAGTAATATATTTCTAATAGGAGTCCGCTATAGGCCTCCAAATATAACAGAACCCATAGAAGATATGCTCTTCAGGCAAATAGATGAAGCATCTAATCAGAATGAGGTTGTTATTCTGGGCGACTTTAACTACCCAGACATAAACTGGGAATCTGAAACTTGTAGCTCTCACAAAGGAAACAGGTTTTTGTCTATAACTAAAGATAATTACCTTTCCCAAATGGTGCAAGAACCGACTAGAGGAAAGGCCCGTATAGACTTAATATTGACTAATAGACCTGACAGAGTAACAAAGGTTCAGGTTGAGGGGCACTTAGGGAATAGTGACCATAATATAATAAACTTTTCCCATTTACCCTTTCAATCGAGCTTTTTGTCTGGAGCCCCAAAAAACCGAATTTGAGGAAGGCAAAATTTTCCCTGTTAGAGGGGGCCCAAAAAGTATTGATGGGACAAGGTGTTTAAAAATAGCGAACAAAAAAATAAATGGGGAATTTTTAAAAAACATTTAGGCGCCACTGTTGGGTACATTTGGGGTTAAAAAAAAAATTTAGAAACAGGAAAAACCAAGTGGATAAAACAGAGATTTAAAGGGAGGAATAAAAGGCGTAAGAAATATAGGGAAAAAATAAAGTGTGTAAAAAAAAGATAAAGGAGCAAAGGGAGACAGAAAGACATTTGCCAAGAAGTAAAACAAAACCCCAAAAAATTTTTTTTTAACTATAAAAATAGAAAAGATTAAAAAAGAAAATGCGGGCCCCCTTTAAAAAGTACAGAGGGAGAGACTATAGAGGGGCAATGAAAAAAAGCAAAAAATATTTAAAATATTTCTTTCCATGTTTTACCCCAGGAGGATGACTTTTCCCGTTGAGAGAAAGGGGAGGGGTAAAATTCCAACTTAAAATTTTTTTTTTTCTAACCCCAGGGAAAAAGTGCAGCTTCCCCCTGGGGGGTTAAAATAGACAAATCCCCCCGGCCCTGATGGTATACACCCAGTGTCCTAAGGGGTTAGTAAGTGTTAGATAGCCCCCATTTTTTAAAAATTTTTGGCTGTATAATAAAAAGGGGGATGTCCCCAAAAGGATTGGCATAGCAAAAGTGGTGCCCAATATTCAAAAAGAGTCAAAAAGTGATCCAAAGGAAAAAAATATAGGCCGGGAGTTTTTCCTTGTTGTGGGTAAAAATGTTTGGGGGGGTTTTCTAAAAATGCTATCCTGGGTAACTCACTGAAAAAAAAATGTATAAAAGCCGTTCCGCAGGGTTATGAAAGGGTCGGTCCGCAGTAAAATTTTTCGCTGCAGAGGAAACTAGTTCCAGACTGGATCGGGGTGAGGCACTGGATGTTATACTTTGGATTTTTCTAAAGCATTTGATACGGTCCACATAAAAGCCCAAAAACTTCAAGTAAAAGGGTAAAAGGGGCATTTCCCACCAATTTCCAAAAAAACATCTTTTTTTAAATTTAAAACCCACGGTTTTAAAAAATAAAGAAAAAAGTTTTACTGGTTTTGGGTTTGGGGTGCCGCCTCTACTTCTACTTTGGTTTTTGGGGGACTTTGGTTTTTCCTTGCTTTTTCGGGCAGAGCCCAAACCTTTTTAAAAAGGGGAAAATTTTAAAAAGGGGTTCCCTAAAAATACCCCAATTTTTATTTTTTTTTTTAAAATTTTTTTAAGGGAACCCTTTAAGGCGAGTAATTTGAAATTTAAAACCCCCTAGGGGGCCCGGTGGGGGTTTGCCCTCGTTTTTGGGGGTTTTTTTTTCCCAAAAAGGGGGTTTGGGAAAGAAAAAAGAGAATGTTTGGACGGGGGAAAAAGTGTGAAAGGGGGAAAGGGGCAAACTGGCTAAACTGAAAAAAAAACCCAAAGGGGGGAAGGGGGGGGGTTTTAAAGGTGCATATTTTCGGACTGGAACCCTTTTAAATTATGGGCTCCCAAAGGGGGCCCTTAAAGTTTTGGGCCCTATCCTTTTTAATTTTTTCTTTAAATGATCTTCCCCACATGGATTGCACAGTTAGAATATCGTTTTCTTTGCAAGAGATACTAAGTTCTGAAAAGGAACCACACAAGGGGGGGATAATTGTTTTTTAAAAGGGATCTGGATAGGTTGGGAGGGCCTGGGCAGAAAAGGGTGGAATGAGTTTAAAAACACTGAAAAAAGCAAGGTTATGCCCATGGGGAAAAAAAATCCTTTCCCAGTTTACTTATAAAGGAAAAAAAAACGGGGTAAAAGGGGACAAAAAGAAGGACTTGGGAACCCCTAGGGGGAAGGGAAAATTTAAAAAAAAAACTTTTGGCAGCCAGTTTTCGGGCAGAAAGCTCCCAAGGCTAAGGATCATGGGGGGGATTAAAAGGGCATAAAAGGGGCACATGATGGGGAAACATTTTTTCCCCCCTTATCAAGCCCACGGGTTTGACCACACATGGAAAATTATTGTTTCTTTTTGGGGGCACCAGTGACAGGAAAGACATTTTTGAGTTTAAAACGGGTTTACAAAGGGGGGCCAACAAAAATAAAAAAAGGACTGGGTGGCCCTAAAATACCAGAAAGATTAGCAAGATTAGGGAAAATTTAAAGTTTAAAGAAAAAAGGGAGGGCTTGGGGACATCAATTTAAAAATTTTTAAAAAAATTAAAGGGGAATATAGAATTTTGCTAAAGATTTATTTAACCCAGGAAATGTATCTAGAACAAGGGGGGACCCCCACAAAAAAGAGGGAAAAAAAAAGTTTTACATAAACATAGAAAAGGGATTCTTTACTGTTAGAGCAGTGAGACTGTGGAACTCTCTGCCAGAGGAAATTTTCATGGTGAATTCATTAACAGAGTTCAAGAAGGGCTTGGATGCATTTCTAGATGTAATATAACAAGTTATAGTGTCTAGGATTCTAGAGGGGGGTCGTTGATCCAGGGATTTATTCCGATTGCCAGATTGGAGTCAGGAAGGAATTTTTTCCCTAACATGAGGACAATTGGCTTCTACCTCATGGGGGTTTTTGCCTACCTCTGGATCAACACTTTAACACTTTAGCAACACTTGAACAAATGGGCTGAACTGGATGGACGTATGTCTTTTTTCGGCCTGACAAACTATGTAACTAAGATGAACAAAGCAATATATTTGGAAAATGTCTTTATTTTGTGTTCCCTACATTTTGAAAGCTATTCTTTGTTGCAAGACAACCCCTTTAAGTAAGTCACCCACTCACAACTGATTAACATCTCATTAAAGGAAAAGATCTGATTTTAGCTTCAAATGATCTCCTAAATCATAAAGGTTCGCATATACTACTCACAAAAAGTCAGGGATACTTGGTTTTTGATTGAAGTTTCAAGATAAACAATTTTTTTTTTTTTTTTACAGGAGACCATCTCATTATTAGAATGCATACGTCCAACTGTTCAAGGTTTCAGTACTTATTGCACAACTTGCTGATCTCTAACAAGGAGCTTGAGATTTAAACAGTCCTCCTCATCATGCTGTTCACATTTTGGCATCATGAGACGAAGACAAAACCTTACAATTGATCAACAGTACCTCGCCAATGTGAGACTTCAAGCATGATGGTCTCAGACGGAAGTGGCCACTGAGCTTAGAGTGTCACAAAGTGTCATCATAGAGAGACCGGAAGAGTCACACAAAGGCAAAGAAGTGGACATCTTTTGGTTACATCACACACTGATTCATTGTAAAGAATGCCCTGTGGAACCGGATGATGAATGCTACACAACTCTAGGCACATTTAAGGGAAGTGAGAAGCAACAAAGTGTCATGTCAGACCATTCGTAACCATTTACATCAGTGTGCTCTGCGTGTGAGAAACCAGCAAAGGTACCTGACCACAATACCAAGCACAGGCATCATTGTCTTGCATGGGCCAGGATGCACCTATGCTGGACGAGTGACCAGTGGTCCTCAGTGCTGTTCAGTGATGAAATTCGTTTCGCTCTGAGCAGAGATGATGGCCACCAAGGATGCTGGAGATGCCAAGGAGAGCGCTGTACGTCAGCCAGGTCAGTTACCGCTCCGATCATCTAGCACGCAAACCACACCGATGTAAATAGTTACATTGTTTACAATGAAACAGTCATCAGTGTGTGATGTGTCCAAAGGACGTCCTCTTCTTTGCATTTCTTTGACTAGTCTAGTCCCCCTAGATCAATGCTGATCACACTCTGTGACACTCTAAGCTCAGTGGCCACTTCCTTCTGAGAGCATCCTGCTTGAAGTCTCGCAATCAATTATAAAGTGTTGTCTTGGTCTCATGAGGTCAAAATGTGAACAGCATGGATGAGGAGGACGGTTTAAATCCCAATTCAAATTGATTCCCTAAATGTATTGGCAACTCAGGGATCAAACACATATTGGGAATTTTACAATTCAGCTCCTTTTCAGAGATAATCAAGTTGTGTAAAAATTACTTAAACACTTAACAGTTGGACGTTTGAATTATAAAGTTACGATATGGGATCATTTAGTTCTTAAAAAAAAAAAAAAAAAATTGACGTTTTGGGTGATATGTATGAATGGACCTGCACCAGTATTCTGGCGTTCTTTGCATCAAAAAGCTGTTGTAGCCCTGTTCTATAGCTGTATGAACAGTCGCACTCCAAACTATGGTGCAGTCGGCAACTGCCCTGACACTTTGTAATGCACCAATGATGCGGGGGGCGTTTTGCACCACATTCGTAGAATTAGACACATTTATGAATGCAGGACACTAAAAGTAGACACATTACTGTCTGAACAGCCAGACCAAGTTAAAAGTGGTCTTGAGATCAAAGTTGTCGTCAGATGTATGAACTACAGAAGAACAAGTTCATACATTCTGGTGTGTTCTTGTTACGGCAGGTGGTAGTAGATCCTCTGGACCACTGCAAGTGATGGTGTAAGCCGCACCAGGGAGTGCAATCTAAGTAGCACCCGGTTTTCACCAGAGCCCGCCGCAAAGCGGGATAGACTTGCTGCGGTGGGAAACTACCAGGTCGCTTCCACTGGCGTGACTTGCTTGCTGCGGCTGCCAAGGGCGAGCGTGGTACCGAATAGTGAAACGTAGACGTAGTCGTGGACAGGCAATAAGGTCAGGACAGGCAGCAGAGGTTCGTGGTCAGAGGAAAAAGCAGGAGGTCGGAAACACTGATCGGTCAGGAACACACTAGAAACGCTTTCTGTACGGCACAGGACTCACACAGATCCGGCAAGGACAAGTAGGGGGCGGTACCGTTATATAGGGTCAGCGGTAGCGCGCACAGAAGCCGGCCGAGGGGTGAGAGGAAACTGGAGTGTGGCCAGGTAAGTTGGTACTCACGGGGGAGCGAGTGAGCCTGCGGCCCGACATGCGGACCGCGGCGCCACTCGTCCTTAAAGCAGGAGAAAACCGGGGAGCCACGGCTGTGCCCGCAACCCGATCTGCGGAGCGTGGGACCAGCCGTGACAGTTCTACACAGCCCCACAAATCAGACAGATGGGTAAGTAGATCCCCCCTACTATGTAGGTAGATCAACCACTAGGTAGGAAGCCCCCTAAATAGGTAAACCCCTCCATTATTTAGGCGCCACATTCATTTATTATCCTGAGCTTCCACATTTGGCACAAATTTAAATTTTAGAAAAATTAAAAATCTCTCGTCATTCCCTTGCAGAATAGCCGACTCCTTTGCCTGCTGTCCAGTACACTGAGGCATGTCATCAGGCTGCCTGCTTCAGGATGTTCCTGAGCTCCATGGCCTACAAGAGTAAGTGGCAGGGCAGGAATCCACTGGCTCCCAAGGTATACATACGACTGAAAAGTGGCACTGCCACTGGATTCCCGTGTCGTGCAGGAGACTGCCCGGCACAGCCCCTGTAAACCGGGACTGCCCCGGGAGAGGGTAGGAATACCTGCTGGTGTCCTGCAGTATCTGGCACCAAGATGTTTGCAGCAGATTCAGCAACAGGTATTTGTATGTTCTTCCCGTGTTTGCGTGAGTTTCCTCTGAGTACTTTGATTTCCCTCACACTCCAAAAAGATAGATAGGTCAATGTAGAATTTAGACTGTGAGCCCCAGTGGAGGACATGAAAAAAACTTTAAGATTCTTAGTATAGGGAGGAAGGGATGCCTCCATTTTGGTTTCTTGCACCCCACCTACCTCCACAGGCTGTTATATCAGTGCAGTATGCTTGCAAGGTTGGTGTTCTTTTATTTTTCTCTCTGGATTATGGGGGTCGGTTGACCCAAATGAGAAGTCTGAATTTGGCTCTAGTGAGAGATATAGATAGCGTAGGACCACCCGCCTTGAGATCCCGTTGTAAGCCGGGGATGGCTTAAGCATTTTTTTGATCAAAACGTGTGAACTAAATCTCAAAGTTTTTTTCATGTATGATAGCATAAATGCTTCTTTAGAGGTTTCCAATGGGGGACAGGGACCAATGTGAATGATGATAATCTCTGTACATCGCTCTGGAATATAGTGGCGCAATATACATGAATATAATAAATAAAGTTGAGTTGGAGCCTGCATGAATTCAGACTTGTTTTTTCTACAAAAAGCTATACGTACAATTTTATACAGAGGAGGAGATTTTTTCTAACAGGTTCCATGGCCTAGTCCTTTGAAAGCCTTAGGGTTGTTCACACGGGCTAATTTCGGCGCGCATTTCGCAGCGTATTTGCGCTCTAATACGAGCGAGATGCGCGCTGAAATGATGGTAATCCATAGTTGTCATAGAGAACTATGGATAACGCCTCCTCTCCCCGCTCGTACAATACGATCGTATTGTAAGTGCGGGGAGATAAGTGATATGTCAATAACTTATGGTGAATATGCGCCGCGAGTAATGTATGCCCACCCCCCCCCCCCCTCCTACGCTGGTCAGCGCGAATCGGCGTAATTGCGGCTGTACTGTACGTGCCACAATTACTCTGTGTGAACATATCCTTAGTATGCAGGTTTCCTTCAATAGAATCTTTTTCCTTTAGAATACAGTGCCATGTGGAGGTGCCATATGGTGGTACATGTAGTGCCTATGGCTCAGTAATATGGGACCATAGGAACCTCAAGTGCCACTGTACAGGATCTGTGCACGTAGCTTTGATGTGGTTCCTACATGGAATGACAATACAATCGTCTAATAAAGGTCTAAGCTTCTGAACACAGCACACTGGAATTAGAAATCGCGAAGACTCCTCATGTACGCCACTGTGTAAGTATACAGCGAATGTCAAGGGTCACCCATTTACTCCAGTTGTAAAATGAATGTATATTATGTGGGCATATTTTTTCACAGTGGCCCCCTGTATATAAAAGCACAGTCTGCTCACTTTACTCTGTAAACAGAGTTAGGCCAGCGCCTGTCGCATGGATTATGCCCCCCTTGCTGAGGATAGTACAAGCTAGTGTCAGACCTGCTGTTTCCAGCTCTGTGTCTCTTATTCTGTAAGATGCTGTAGTTTTAGAGCAGTTACCCCTCAAATCTTATTCATGAGCAGGTGTTAGCCCCACCCACCAAAGGCTAGCCCCACCCACTGACAGTTATTCACATGTTTCTACCTATTCAAAGTAATAGGTTTATCAGTTGAGGTGGGCGGGGCTAGCCTCAGGTGGGCGGGGTTTGAAAAAAACTGACTCTGACTCTTTTCTGGCTGAAAACTGCAGATTTGAGCATTAAATACTCGAAAACTACAGCATCTTACAGAATAAGGGACACAGCGCTGGAAACAGCAGGTCTGACACTAGCTTGTGCTGTCCTCAGCAAGGGGGGCATAATCTATGTGACAGGTTCCCTTTAAGTCAAACCCCAGCCTTACCCTTTTCATATCCATTATAGTTTAACTCTATTCTGCAAAATAATCACTGAAAATAGCTCCAAGGAGAGCACCACTGTCAAACCTAGTTTCCCTTGAACAAATTTTGAGCTACTGATGCTCATTATAAGAGGTCAGTCCTGTTTGTATTTAGTAAAATAAGTACAAATTAACCTCTAATTGACATAATTTACTGATGAAGATTAATCCCATAATGTTGGAGGAGTAGTGTTATCAAGTGGGACAAGAATTGGTCACACCCTTGCCAAATATTCTACAAGGCCCTATTCACACAATGGATTGTCATGCAATTCACAATAAGGCCATGTCTACACAGCACTGTTTTTGGTTGGATTTGTCATATAGCAGACTTCTGCACCATGAATTTGATAGAATATAGGACATTTAACTTAGTAACACTGTTCCAACTTGGATTATACACGGAAATTGAATGTGGATAATCCAAATTTAGAGGATTTCTACTGTGGTTCCACCACAGATTTTTGGGGGGCACACACGGTCTATCATTGAGTCACGTTATCATGACTACTTCCCACTTCAGCAGTTGATAGCTCATGAAGGATGTCATGTGTAGTGGGTTGGCTTGACAGGTATGTAAGGTGTGCGACAGGCTGTCTGCACACACATCCGTTGTTCCTGCCATTTGTAAAAGGGGCGATTTAGAAGAGTTAGCTTTTGGGCCAAGGGTGGAAGTATTTCTGAAACTGGGCAGTTTGTGAACTGTTTGTAGGCGGTGCTGTGGAGTAAAAGTGTATCATGAGTGGACATGATACACTTTAAGGAACAAACTCCCTGCAACCATTGCTGGAAGATCACATGCTGGTGGTGGCAGTGTTATGGCCTGGGGGAATGCTTTTGTGGCATTCTCAGGAGCTACTCAGCCATGCAGAAAGCACACAACTATTTTTGGGTAGGAATTAATTCTTGCAGATCACAGACACCCATACCATGGGGAAAATAAGTATTTCATACACTGGTGATTTTGCAGGTTCTCCCACCTACAAAGAATGGAGAGGTCTGTAAGAGACATAATCGGAAAAAAAAACAGAAAATCACATTGTATGATTTTTAAATAATTAATTAGCATTTTATTGCATGAAATAAGTATTTGATACAATAGAATAACAGAACTTAATATTTGTTACAGAAACCTTTTATTTGCAAATACAGAGGTCAGATGTTTCCTGTAGTTTTTTGTCATAGCGTGCACACACTACAGCATTCCTTCAAACAGATCTTCTATAGATCTTTCAGGTTTCGGGGCCATCACTGAGTTTCAGCTCCCTTCAAAAATGTTCTATTGGGTTCAGGTCTGGAGACTGGCTAGGCCACTCCAGGACCTTAAAATACTTCTTACGGAGCCACTCCTTAGTTGTTCTGGCTGTGTGTTTTGGGTCATTGTCATGCTGGAAGACCCAGCCACCGCCCATCTTCAGTGCGCTTACTGAGGGAAGGAGGTTGTTGTCCAAAATCTTGTGATACAGCCATCCTCCCTTCAATATGGTGCATTCATCCTGTCCCATTTGCAGAAAAGCACCCCCAAAGAATGATGCTTCACGGGTGGGACGGTGTTCTTCCTCCAAACACGGCAAGTGAAGTTGATACCAAAACATTCTATTTTGGTCTCATCTGACAACATGACCCTCTCCCATGCCTCCTCTGGATCATCCAGATGGTCATTGGCAAACTTCAAACAGGCCTGGACATGTGCTGGCGTGAGCAGGGGGACCTTGCATGCTCTGCAGGATTTTAATCCATGACGGTGGAGTGTGTTACTAACAGTAATCTTTGAGACTGTGGTCCCAGCTCCATTCAGGTCATTGACCAGTTCCTCCCATGTAGTTCTGGCTGATTCCTCGTATCACACAAGGCGAGATCTTGCACTTTGTTAGTGGAAACACTTGCAAAATAGCCATTGTGTCAAGTACTTATTTTCCCCACTGTATCGGCCGATTTTCTTCCCCAGTGCAGGTAGGTTCATCCAGCAAGACAATGCAACACGTCATATGGCTATAAGAGCATAACAAAGACTTCCAAATACTTGCCTGTTACCCAATTCCCAACCCTAATTGAGCATCTTTGGGACCATCTTAATTGACTTATTTACTCTAAGGGTATGTTCACATGGCTTAATTGCGGGGCGTACAGTACACCCCGCAATTACACCAGGTCTTCGGTAATCGCGCTGATTGGCGCATACTCCCGATGTGCGGGGTGGCCGGCAGCCCACCAGCCCCATAGGCATGCATTACTGAATAAATGACATGTCACTTATCTCCCGCATGTATAATACGATCGTATTGTACACCCGGGGAGAGGAGACGTAATCCATAGTTCTCTATGAGAACTATGGATTACCGTAATGATTGGGACGCATTTTGCTCGTATTAGAGCGCAGTACGCTCGCAATACGTGGCGAAATGCACCCCAAAATAAGCCGTGTGAACATACCCTAAGGATCTTCCCTCTTGCAGCTGTGGGATGCAGTCATCATGGATGCAGACATCAGTAACAACCTACTGAATCACTTCTAGCCCATCCAGCAGCTGTCTGTGCTGCACACAGTGGTTACTAGCTTCTGGTCATAATAATGTGAGTATATGGGGTAGCCAGGATCTTGATGGCTTTTTTATGAAGAAAAATAAAGTGACCGTGTTGGATTTTTCTCTGCTCAGTCATACGGTTTCCCACAAGTGTCTAACATCCAATTATCTAACCCTCCACCACAGAATCAACCTTCATAAATAACACTTACCCCATGAACAGCTGATCTCTGGGGTCTGGCCTCTCTACCCCCTGGCATTCAGATATGATCCCCATCTGAGTTTCCCTATAGCTTTACAGAATGCATTTCCAATCAAGGGAAACCAAAAATACTTGATATTGAAATAGTGACATCTAGTGTTGAGATTTTGAAAAAACATTCCACTACAGATTTTTCACTCATTTCCCTACGAACACAAAGGTTCATTGTGTAAAACAGTGTAGTGATTGCTCCCATAGCTATATATATATATATATATATATATATAATATATATATATTATATATAATTATATTATATATATAAAATATATATATATCTGTACAATATGTCTCTACATTGCAAAATAATAAGCTAGAACCTTATTTGGAAAGTGTTATCTTGTTTCATACAATCTTATGTTGAAGCTGCACCCAGGGGTCAGAGGAGCACCATTATCTAGCCATGCCACAGCTACTGTCTTGTAGGGCATGGATTATACTGGCTACACTTAAGCTGCTGATGTTGTTGCTTATACACCCCCCCCCTCCCCTTTGCTCTTAATTTTGATGCCGTGTGTCCGGTAAATAAAGGTTTAAAAAAAATCTGATGCTTTTTTGATCGTCTTACTCGTGGTTTTTCATGCACTTTTGTAGTATTTTTTGCAAAAAGGAAGACTGTGTATTTGTACATGTATTTTTTATGGTTTCATTTACTTAATCACAAATCATGTCATTCTATGACTTGGAAAGTGGAAAAATGCTCTAAAAAAAAAAAAGTATAAAAAAGTAACATGCAAGCATTTTTCAGTGCCCCAATGGGAGGTCTATGGGGAAAAACAACAAATTGCCCAAAAACAAACAATAGCATACACAAGTGTATAAAATTATATTTATTAAATATTTATAAAAAGACATAATAAAAAAAAATTGCTTCAAGGGAAATTACATAGGATATATATATAATCTCATGTAGCACCAATCAATAAATCCTAGCCCCCCAAAAAATGAATAGTGAATGTATTGATAAAAATCATATAGAGATATGAACACAAAGAGAATGTGCAAGTTTGCATGCCCATGGGTATCAAGTAAAGAATGTATGAAAAAAGTACCAACAGCATAACTGAGTAATCTGAGTATTGATAAATTTAGAATAACTGATTGGGCATTTATCAATGCATCAATATTAATACATAAATCAATATAATTTTTTATCAATATATCCACTATTAATTATTTTTTTTTGGTTTGGCCAATTTATGATTGGTGTTACATTATCTATCTATACACACACACACACACACACACACACACACACACACAATAAGGGCGACATGTCCAAATTGGGCTTCGACACTTTTTGGTGTATTTTACGTAAATGATAAATGAATTGCATGTCATTTCTTAGATCGCATCCGTAAGACAGACCCGACAGGCGCGATGCAAACACCCAACGGTGATCCCTCATGTGAACGCCGATACGTGTTTCCCATTGCCGGCAGTGATAAACTCACTGCTAATTGTTAGATGCGTCTCTGGGTCCGTTCAGAAGGACCCAGAGACGCATCAGAAAAGCGGATGTTCACACATACGCAAGACACCGTGTGAACATACCCTAAGTTCCAAAAAAAACATTGTTTAAAACACATCATAAATGTAGTGTAAGGCTTATTTCAGAACGTATTTACGTTGGATTTCTGATCAAAATACGTTCCGAAATCAGGTGAAAATCAGATTGAAATAAGTATCACTAAGTGTGGCACGTATTTCGTAACGGATTTCCAATCCCCATTCATTATATGGGGTGAATCCGTCGCGAAATCCGGCACAATAATAATAGACAGGCTAATTGTTTTTCGGCCGTTTTACGGCCGCAAATCCGCGGCGGCAATACGGCACGGAAATACGTGTCGTCTGAACGATGACACGTATTTCCCATTAAAACCAATATTAAATGGCCTGCCACTTATTTCAAACTGATTTCGGAACGGATTTTCGATCGTAAATACGGGGGAAATCCGTCACGAAATAAGCTGTGTGAACGAGGCCTCAGACGTGCAGAGTTTCTTGACACTTCTTGCCCGGCAAAAGGGGTGTGGTTTCGTGAAAAGGGCATGGCTTGGAGTGCACTGTTGTGCACCAAAATTTTGCTGCCATTAGTGGCATAAATAAGCCAACTTCAAGAGGTGTAAAATTAGACACAACAGTTCTAGCCCATGTCAGATTTTTCAAAACTATGATAAATGTGGCTCTTAGAAGACTGTATAGTCTAATGCTACACTATCTAAGAGTTAGACAATATTGATAAATCTGCCCCATAGATTGATGTGGCTCCATAAAAAAAAGTTTCACAGTGTTAGATCTGGTGATCGTGAATGCCAGCGCAACATTGGTGAATCTTTGTTTCCGGTGTGGCCGATCCAACAATTGGGTAAAATTTCATTCAGGTATCAGCGGACAACCAAATGGATATGCACCATTCTCCTAATAGACTAGGTATGAAACACCTTTCGCTGTCTGCAACATAAGCCATTTATTACCATGTCAGGTAGGAGTCACCAGTGACCGTATCCCTCAGCAAAAATTAAGGGACTATAGACTTTGCACCTGCTCATTCCACTGAACATGTTTACTTTAAGTGAGCGTGTTAAAGGGGTTGTCTCGCTACAATGATTGGGTTTTAATTAAAAGATCTTAAAAAAACAAGCAGCTTTGCAATATATGTTCATTACAAATGTCCTACTGATTTTGAGTTATCCCTGGTAGAAGGAGTGTATCAGCTCCTCAGATCACTATAGCCACCGACCTGTTGATTTTACTCTCACTGGCTGCCAGTGCTGGTGACTTCAGCAGCTTATCAATGCAGGTCGGAGACCTGTCCTGCACAGTATGAGGCCACTTGTGCTTCTGTACAGAGGGACGCACAGCAGGGAGAGGGGAGGGCTCTACTCCCGGCTTCTGTGTAGCTGAGGTGGGTGTGCTGTGCTGCCTGGATTAACCCTGTGTGTGCCTGCTCCCTGCTGCGGGGGCTGCTCTCTTTACACAAGAGAGCAGGGATGACACTGATCTGTGGTCAGTACGATGTGACAGCAGTGAAGTGTGCTACTATAATCAAAATGTGTCTGTGGAGCTGTGCTGCCTGGATTAACCCTGTGTGTGCCTGCTCCCTCCTGCTCTCTACACAGATTGAGGAGAGCAGAGGTGAGGCTGATCTGTGGTCAGTATGATGTGACAGCAGTGAAGTGTGTTACTATAATCATGATGTGTCTGTGGAGCTTTGACTATACTAATAGAACAGATCAGGGGGGCATGTGAACGGTTCATATCCCTCCCTGCTCTGCTGTATTAGTGACACATCGTGATTATAGTAACACACTTCACTGCTGTCACATGTAGTGTCCACAGATCAGCGTCATCCCTGCTCTCCTCAATCTGTGTAGAGAGCAGCCCCCACAGAGTTAATCCGGGCAGCACAAGCGGGGGCCCCCTCCCTCCTCTGAGACAGAATAACTTGAGCATCCAGAGCGAGCACTGGCATGATGACGTAGGTGCAGGGAGGAGGGGAGGGGGAGGAGATGCTGCAATCCACCGGCCCCATTGACATCCATTACTCGTGGCACGTATTTGCCGCGAATAATTGACATGTCACTTATCTCCCCGCACATACAATATGATCATATTGTACGCGCGGGAGGACGAGGCGTAATCCATAGTTCTCTATGAGAGCTATGGATTACCGTAATTATGGGTCGCATTTCCCCACATATTAAGCGCAGTATGCCGCAAAATACATGCCGAAATGAGCCCCAAAATAAGCCGTGTGAACATACCCTTATTGTATTTTTGCACCAATCCATCATTTTCATGGACTAATGTTGCAATGTTTATATAGATCCACCTTTTCTCTTCTTGATACATGCCTGGTTTTATATAACTATTAAAACATCCAATGTGTTTGTTCACAGAAACAAATAAACTAGGCTACCTGATTATTATATGTATATAGGCACAGCAGAAGGCTGAAACTAATAAATAAATCTCAATCCAAGGAAACACCTCTGCAACAAAATCCCAACAAAATTGTAGCTATATAACCTAATTATATGCTGCACTCTAGTATTATCACCTACTGTGGCTCAGTTGTCATACTTGCCAGGTTGAACCCCTTTAAGGTTGGTGGGGGCAATAAACATTTCTAATTACTAATGCCACAAAGGAGAAAACACATAATTAGGTTATATAGCTACAATTTTTTGAGCCAAAGCCAGAAGTTGATCCAGGAAGAAGGAGAAGTATAGGGCCTTCCTTTATATTTTAATATCATGTAAATCCACCCCGGCTTTGGTTCAAAAAACTGCAGTGCATTTTCAAAAAAAACCTCAAAGAGGTTTTCCCGCCATAGTAATTAATGGCACATTGGATATGCCACCACTTACTGATTTGTGAGGTCTGACTGCTGAGACCCAAAAGAACCTTACAATTAAGGGTCAGCTAAGCCCTGTGGCTACTTTACAATGTTTCTCTGCAAAGCAATGCTCCTGGCCACCCAATGTACCACGAACTGTGAAACCGCACTATTTAAATGAATACAGCTGTGCTGCAAATCCCTGTACAGCACTTAACCTAGCACACCACTGTACAAGGAGGTTCTGTAAGAGAGCCTTCAGTACCTTTTGTCACGGATGCCCCTGTGACCTTCGTCCCGGGTGGCAGGCGCATCCGTGCCCCACTGCTGAGCGGCGCCGCGTCCCACACATCGGGTCGCGGGCGCGCTTGTCCCCCTGCCGGTGCCCAGTCTCACTTACCCGGCCACGCTCCTGCTCCGGCTGTCTCTGTCGCTGGGCGCACGCGGTCCCGCTCCTTAGGCCACGCGTGCGCGGACAGTGTTAAATTTGAATGGCCAGCGCACCGGTAATTGGCTATTGCGAATCGCTGCCCCTATTTAAGCCTGCCTCTTCCCAGTAACCTCGCCGAATCTTTAGTGCCCATTGCCTATTGAGAAAGCGTTCCCGAGTCTTGTTCTGATTACCGTGTACTGTACCGTTTTTCTCCGCTCCTCGACCACGAATCTTGCCGCCTGCCCTGACCTATCTTCCTGTTCATGACCACGAACCATAGCCGCCTGTCCTGACCTATCTGCCTGTCCCCGACTACGAGCCTGCCTTCCGATTTTGTACCACGCTACACCTTGGCTGCCTCCGCAAGCAAGTCACGTCAGGGGTAGCGAATTAGTAGCAATCCGCCGCAGCAAGTCCATCCCGCTTTGCGGCGGGCTCTGCTGAAAACCGGGACCTACTTAGATTCCGCTCCCTGGCGTGGCTTACGCCATCGCTTTCGGTGGTCCAGAGGATCCACTACCGCTAACCGTGACACCTTTGTTCTCAGAATCAGTGACTGCCCCAAAGATCAAGACCCCCACTAATCCACAGGTGATGACATATCCTAAAACCTAATGCTTCACTTTAGGTTTGGGAAAGGAAAGTTAATTATAAATAATAATGTATATGATACTGATACATCTTTAAAGAGATTGAAAGCCAATTACAAATGCAGTTGTTTTCCCACTAGGCCCGCTACGTGCTTAATTTTTTTCATTTGATACCATGCAAATATTTGATCCCCATTAGCAGATCTGGTTGACTGCAGCTTCATATCTTTTTATTTACATAGATTATACCTATGGGAAGTAGTGCGTACATAAAAACCAATTAACTCCCCTTTTCCCAGCCAGCAAGAACAACCTTACCTAATAAAGCAGTACAGATGTAAATTGTGCTATAAGCATCATTTACCAACCCCACCACCACCAGTGCCCGTTTTTAGGTACACATGATTGGCTGATAAACAATAGTTTTATCCTTTATCTTTTTATGCACTTACATTTAAAAATTGCCCCATGTATAGAAGGCTTTAGAACAAGGGTGTCAAACTCATTTTCAGCAATGGCCACATCAGCATTATGGTTGCCCTCAGAGGGCGACAAGGGGGCTTGGGTAGGGCTGTCAGAGCTGTGCCACAAGTTGCTGAATAGAGTACTTACTGTGGAGTTGGGTGCCAGAACTATGAACTAAAGAGAACCTGTCACATAGGTTATGCCCCTCTGGGTGAGGGCAGCACAAGCTAGTGACAGACCTGCTGTTTCCAGCGCTGTGTCCCTTATTCTGTAAGATGCTATAGTTTTCAAGTATTCAATGCTCAAATCTGCAGTTTTCAGTCAGAAATGAGTCAGAGAGTCCGTTTTTCATGCACCGCCCACCTAAGACTAACCCCGCCCACCTCAACTGATAAACCTATTACTTGGAATAGGTAGAAACATGTAAATAACTGTCAGGTGGGCGGGGTTAGCCTTAGGTGGGCGGGGCTAACATCTGCTCATGAATAAGATTTGAGGGGTAAATGCTCTCAAACTACAACATCTTACAGAATAAGGGACACAGCGCTGGAAACAGCAGGTCTGTCACTAGCTTGTGCTGCCCTCAGCAAGGGGGGCACAACCTATGTAACAGGTTCCCTTTAAAGATGGCACCCACGCCCTGTGCTGGCTGCATTCTTAAGGACAGTGGAGAGCCAGACTTTGTCCATCCCTGGTCACTGTGTCTAAGCTCTCACAGGCCACATAAAACAACATGGTGGGCTGGATTTCGCCCCCGGGCCTAGAGTTTGGCACGTGCTTTAGGCTATGTTCACATGGCTGATTTCAGAACTGATTCACGTAAATACGTTCCAAAATCAGTTTCAAATCAGTTCAAAATACGTGTCACTAAGTGTGGCACGTATTTGGCACTGATTTCCCGACAGATTTCATATCCCCATAGATATATAGGCTGAATCCGTCCGGAAATAAGTGACATGCACATTGTTTTTCCGGACGGATTGCGACGACACGTATTTCCCATTAAAACCAATATTAAATGGCCAGTTATTTGTTTGTAACTGATTTCACAACGGATTTGCTGCCGTGAATCTGTTGCAAAATAAGCCGTGTGAACGAGCCCTTAGAGTGTCAAAGGTTTTGTATATTTGCTGTTAATTTCTAGTACATTTTCTATGGATATATCACACTGTAAACTGGAGCCTGCATTCTTGGACATATTGGAACTTAAAAGTTTCACAACCTCTAAAAAGCCTAAAGGTAATTTATCCAAAGAAGAGAACCTTTTCTTGTGTTTTCTGCATCAATTCAGAACATTTTTCACATAACTCTAGGTCTTTACCTTTAATGGAATTTTACTAAGTTGTGAAATCGGCAGTCTCCGTGTAAACAGAGAAGGTAAAAAAATGAAGCAGTATTCAGTGTCTCAAAAAGGACCTTTATATAATATAATTATAGCCTATTATATTGCAGTCTCCCACTCTGCAGTTAGGACATTACTTAGAGTCGCAAAACCACCTACACATTATACTGTTTGTTTCTGCAAAATCCACATAATTTCACAATTAATCTTGGTCAAAAGTGGGGCCTGGCTCTTTTTTTTTTTTTTTTACCCAATTACATTTTTGCCTAATCTTTCATTTATTTTATTCCAATGTGACTTAAAAGACACTTAGGAGACATTCACTTAGGCTGGTGTTTCATACACCAGTCTTAAACCATAGTCTGCTGGAGCAAGTTGTGCCCAAGTTATCAAAAGGCCGATGGTTCTTGATAAATCTAGTGCATTTTGACAGACAATGCATCACAAATTGAAGTATACAGCAGCTATAAACTGGTATAGATTTCAGCTACAATTTACACCAATTTCTGGTGCAGATTATAGTAAATCTCTCAGGCTGAAGGAGAGCTGAGCCCCTCAGTTGTGGGCCCACTGTGCCACTGACCGGGCTTGCTCCGAGGGGGCTTAACTAAGCATGTATCACGTTTATCACAGAGCCTCTGATGGTTAGGTTGACTTAGCCCCGATAGCTGCCAGGTGCTTCCTCAGAGCAGTCCCAGGCAGTGGCAGCTGACCAGGGTGGTCAGAGACACCGGTGCAAACCAACAGCCCTGAGACGGAAATGGGAACAGGTGAATTGGAATCAGGAGAGGCAGAACAAGTACAGAAGACATAGCCAGGTCCAGAAACGAGGAGGACGACTAAAACAACAGCAAAGGTACAGGGCTAGGTATTAAACAAGATACGAGGCAGAACGAGGCACAGAGAGGCAAGAGGCAGAGCGAGGCAAGAGGCAGAGCGAGGCAAGAGGCAGAGCGAGGCAAGAGGCAGAGCGAGGCAAGAGGCAGAGCGAGGCAAGAGGCAGAGCGAGGCAAGAGGCAGAGCGAGGCACAAGCAGGATATAAGATAAAGAAGATACAAACAAGGAACAGAGCTGGACACAAAGGAACCAAGGCTTAGACAAGATAGAGGCCAAGGTACAAGCAGGTACAAACAAAATACAGAGCAGGGTACAGACAAGGCAGACATGGAACAGACAAGATACAGACTGGACACAGGGCAGAATATGAACAAAGACGACATGAACCAAGGAAAAGATTGGCTACAGACTTGAAACAGACCTAGCCACAAAGACAGTACCAGACAGGAGGACATGAACCAAGGAAGCCAAGGTTCAGGCCAAAAGTCTGGGGAGGAGCTGCTTAATAAACGCACATGTGAAAGGTAATAGGGTGGAGAAGCCAAACCCAGCTAAACACTGAGGTTAAAGGGGTTGTCTCACTACAAGGATTGCTTTTTATGTTAAAGATCTTGCAAAAAAAGTCACTTTGCAATATATGTTCATTAACCGTATCCTACCTATACTGAGATATCCCCTCTTGTATGGGCTGCATCAGCTCCTCATGTCGCTATAGCTACAGACCTGTTTGATCTCTCCTGATAGGCTGCCAGCACTGGTTGCTATAGCTACAGACCTGGCATCTAATGCAGCCTAGTAGAAGCCATTAAACACGCTCTGAATTCAAAATGAAACCAAGAAAAGAGAACTAAGGTGAGATGAGTGGATGTAGTGAGACAACCCCTTTAAATTCCATCAGGATGCGGAATTACCTCCCTATGGTCAGGAGGGAATAGAGCAGCAGCAAGGTCAGACAGAAAGAAAACTCGCACAATAACACAGTAAGTATGTTGGCGCCCATCATCCGTGCGACTAGCAGGTGTGACACCCTCCAGAAAACCTTGAACATTTTTTACATAACTTGTGGAGAACGGTGCAAAAAAAGTGTACACCTACATTTTTCAATTATTTTTTCCAACAAAATAGTGTCCAAAAGCTCTTAGAAAATCCCCACTATATTGTGGCAGTTGTCACATTCTATACTTTGTAACTATGGTGTGAGGAGTAACATCCTTGGTAACACAATAAGGCAAATATGTTGCTGCCTGTTACAAGATCAACATTATCTTGATAGCCTAAAATATTCCTTGCGCCTCTGGATATTATGATTATTTCATTAGCAACAGATTATTCAGCATCCACCCTCGCATGTGATGAAGAATAAATAATATAAACGGTTTTATCAAGGTAAACAGAATATTCACTTAATCCCAGGATACTCCTGCTACAAGTTGTTACATGGAATATTCCTGTACAAACACAGATAGACATAACTGTATATAATGTATCCTAGGACAACTTCTTGAAGAACAGATTTAAAGCATTCGTCCAGCAGAGGAACAATCTTAAATGGGGCCAAGTTGAGGGTGGAAAAAAATGTACACTTGGACCCCCGTCGCTTTGGAGCTTCCTGAAATCCACTCCTTTTCACTTCTGGATTCTCATCCCAACACACTGGGAGAGTCTCATGCTCCATTGTAGAAGATAAGACCTCGGAAGTGAAGAAGACCAGAGACCAAAGAAGGTGGATCGGCGGAAGACCAAGTGGCAAGTAAAGCCTTTGTTGTGTTTCTTCCCACCCTGGCCCCATATAGGATTCATGTTCGTCCGCCAGACAACCCCTTGACATGGGTTCTTCACTAAATTGTCCTAGTATACACTGTATACAGTTATGTCTATCTGTGTCTGTACGGAAGTAAACAGGATAACAACGTTTAGTAGGTGTATTCTAGGACTAAGTGAAGATCCTGTTTTATTTTGATTATTTATTCTTCATCATATGTGAGGGTGGATGTTAAATAATCTGGAGCTAATACAAAATTAGACAATCTCTGTAACAGCTTAAAGGGGTTGTGTCACCATGCTGTTTCAAAGAGCTACTGGCTCCCACTTCCTAGTTAGGCTGTGGGTGGTTCTACAGCAGTGATTGGCTGATCAGCTCTGCTATTCCTAGCTGATCATGTTACAGTGGCATGAGTTCAAAAGGTTTGTAAAATATAGTGTGCAAGGCTGCAGAGCTCTAAAGGGTTAAAGCTCGTCAGTAACTAATGTAAACAAGCCACATAAGATAAACAGAGGAGGGAGGGAATCATCATCATCCCCAGTACCACTGCAGCTTATAAGAGCATAGAAAAGTGGCCAGTAACTAGGGAAGCTTGTGTGCAAAAGCAGGAGATAAGATCTGCTCCTAAGGGCTCATCCCCACGGCAGAGGACAATTACCAGTCAGTTTATCCGACCAATATTTGTCCTGTTTTAGTGCCATCCCCATGGCCACGGGGGGACGGCTTTGTCCGCGATTAGCGTAGAAAACCCCTCCCCCATCACATTGCGATGTTCATAAACCGTCCGAAAACCGGACGGAAGAATGAACATATACAATGTCTTTCGGGCGGGCGGGGGTTTGAAAAACCGCCGGGCGGAAAACCCGTGCAGTGAGGTCTGCTGCACGGGTTTTCCATAGCGGCCCGGTATGATAGTTTGCGGCCGGTTTTTCAGACGGTCTGCAAAACGGCAAACTGTCTGAAAAACCGGCCGCATACCCGTGCCTTGGGGCCATGCCCTAACTCTGAAGAGAAGCAAAATCAGAACAGCAATGTATTTGGTAATCTTTATTTACCTTTGCCTACATGGTTAAAGCTCATCAATGAAACAAGAATACCACTTTAAGGTGCATTTAGACCAACTGGATTTTCTTCAGTTTTGTGTTGCAGATTCTGCATGCCAAATCTGCAGAAATTACAGTACAATATAAGTAGGTGGTGTCTTAAAAATGTTGTTATCCACATGTAGAGGAAATGTTTCCACTATATTTCAGCATGCATAAAATTTCCCGTTTATAGCACGTTTCATTTTTTTGGTTTAATACTGTGGACTTAACCTTTTAAATATAGAGGGATGCAATCTGTAAAACAATCCACAACAAAATCTGCATGTCACACATATTGATTTTTCTGTGGAATTACTGCAAATCCTTAGGCCGTGTTCACACGGCTTATTCCCGACGGATTTGTGAGCCGTATTCCGCTCACAAATCCGCCGTGAATAAGGGGCGGGACGGGGCGGGGCCGGAGGCGGCGGGGCGCCGCTCCGGCCCCATAGACAATGCATTATCTCGGCGCGTACGCGCCGTAATAATGTGCATGTCACTTTCTCCCCCCGCGGCGGATTCCACTGTTCTCTATGAGAGCAGTGGATTACCGTAATTGCTGCCGCGGATTGGCGCCATACTGCAGAGCAAATCCGGCACGCAGTACGGCGCCAATCCGCGGCAGAATAAGCCGTGTGAACGAGGCCTTAGCAAAACAAAAAAAAAAATTAGACTATATGTGGCCTCACTCTAAGGGTTCATTCTCTCGGCACAGGACAAATACCGGCCGGTTTCTGTCCTGTATTGTGGCCGTCTCCACGGCCGCGCGGGGGAAGAGGGGGCGGGGGGGGCGGCTTTTCTCCGTGATGAGCGGAGAAAAGCCCTCCCCCTTCACATTGGCTTGCACAGATTCCGTCCGGAAACCGGACGGAAGATTGTGCAAGCACAATGTTATGCGGGCGGACCGCGGGCGGCAAAACCACTGGGCGGAAAACCTGTGCAGTGGGGACTGCTGCACGGGTTTTCCATAGAGCACCATTGTGCTCATTTACTGACAGTTTTTCAGCCGGTCTGAAAAACTGCAAACCGGCTGAAAAACCAGCCGAAAACCCGTGCCGTGGGGACATGCCCTAAGACTATTTAAAAATGTTCTTTTTTTTTTAGATCAGACAACCCATTGTAGCTGCTGCTATTGCTTAGGAGTT
This sequence comes from Phyllomedusa bahiana, assembly GCA_025379985.1. Taxonomy (NCBI): domain Eukaryota; kingdom Metazoa; phylum Chordata; class Amphibia; order Anura; family Hylidae; genus Phyllomedusa; species Phyllomedusa bahiana. The sequence goes on from JAODAL010001652.1 coordinate 68,029, forward strand.
TGGGTTTATCATCAATGTTTTCACAACCTTCGTCCATTATTGGTACCGGAATATGTCGCTGCAAGCATTTAGGGTATATTTAAAATGTACTCGTCGGATTCTCATTGAATTCTACTGTAGAAAACCGTGTAGGACAACGTGTTTTTTAACGTGTATTCCATGTGGATTTAGGTAGTTTTTTTCTGGTGGATTTACAGTCAGAAAAAATGTTTCATTACTCTATGGCTATATCTCCACAGCACTGGATTCTTGTCAGATTTTCAGTGGATTCAGTATTTACAATCCACCAAAAATCCGACTGTACCAAGCGTTGTGTAGACCTAAACAGCACGAGTTCCTACTATCTTCTGCTGGACGGCCGGCGGCTTCAGAACATATATTATATTCCACCAGATTCCTGTCGGATTCTCTAAATCCGACCTCGTTTTTATTGTGCAACAACCGAGGTACGGCGAAGTTAAAATACGGTTGGATTTCCGACGGTATTTTAACTTAGCTGTGTAGACACAGCCTATGGGGTTTTGAACGCGGATCCGACATACACATGTTTGGGACGCGTTTTACACAAGGTTTTTAGCCATCCTCAATAGTAACTTTTCTACATGGAATACAACGGAATAATGAACATGTTCTAAGTTCTTTTACTCTTAAAAACCGACCGACAAAATATGCGTTGTATGAACCACAACACGTCTTTTCTATTAAGTTAAATAAGGGCAATTTAATTTCGGTTTTAGATGAATATTTCAAGTAGGAATCCATTCATTGTGTGGATTCATTGTGTGGATGGAGTCTTACTAAATAAATAAGTTTTGCAAGTTTTAGTAACAGCACTAGAAGACTAGTTTGTAAGTGAAAATCCATAGTAAATTTTGGAAGGACAGAATGCATCACCCAAACACAAAATTGTAATATTGGTTTCTCATGATATAAATCATATGACAAAACAGTAAACAAAAATATAATTCAATTAGGGAGAAATATCCACAGCTATAATAGACTTGCCATGTAAAATATTGTGATATAGCCATTCTGTTGTGTTCTCTGTGCACTCAGCATTGATGAGAGTGTTCTGGTATTCCTGTAAATTATCACCGGTGGTCATTTCCTGCTTTGCTACGGATAACTATACATGTGTTGACTGAAGCAGAAATGAACAGGTCACATCAGGTTACAGAGTAAATACATTAAATAATGAAAGGAGACATGGAAACTTACCAAAAATGTAAAGGAAAATGCTAACGCTGCATAATTTTAAATGTCCTCTATTATGTCCAGAATATAAAGCAACTATATAGTTCAGAACTCCTGAGATCTAGTAGATGTTAGCTTTACATTTTGCCATGTATAATTGCATGATACTCTATAGACCTTGTTTACAATATGAAAGTTGTTATTCTTGCCAAAATGAAAAATCCCAAAATCAGGAGATTTAGGCATTGCCCCATGAATGCGGCTGTTATGCTAGGAATGTCCCCAAATCACCTTTTGTGACAATGGTAGATTTCTTCCACAAAAATCTGGACTGAGCAATGATGCGATTTGCAAAAGACTGCGGATGTTTGCTTCACGTATAGCGGTCGTTTCTTTTTTATCCCCGGTTCAATAGAGCCAAGTGGTAACTACCCTGTTTCCCCAAAAATAAGACACCCCCGAAAATAAGACAGTGCATTTATGAAATTCAGAGTTTGGCTGCTTATGCTGAAGTTTGTGATGAAATCACTACAGTATTTTAATACATGTTGATTATTTGTTCAATAATAAATGTGAATTATTGTTCATAGAAATAAAACATCCACTGAAAATAAGTCTTAGCTCGTCTTTAGGAGCAAAAATTAATATAAGAGACTGTCTTATTTTCGGGGAAACAGGGTAAGCAGTCTTAGGACACCGTAACATGAAGCATATATCAAACATAAAACTTGGAAAAAAAAATCCCCAATGGATGACAAAGTTTGATGGATGGCCAAGCAAATGGGGACACAAAAACAGATGGTGATGGCAACTATGAAAGATAGAAACAGATAATGAGCAACAACAAACAAGAACGGACTCTAACTGAAATTCCCTGATCTTCCACTAAACTTTCCCTAGACCTCTCACTAGGGCACTGGTGTCAAACTGCGGCCCTCCAGCTGTTGGGAAACTACAACTCCCATCATGCCTTTATATAATCTATAACAGTGGGCATGATGGGAGTTGTAGTTTCCCAACAGCTGGAGGGCCGCAGTTTGACACCCCTGCACTAGGGGTTTTCTCCCCAGGAAGATTAGCTTTTAACACAAACAGAGGTTTTTATGGTAACCTGTAGACTGTTTATCTGATTAGTTGAGAGGAGTGAAGGACTAACAGAGACTGAGCTAGGTTCACACGGTGTATTTGTAGGGCGTAGTTACGTCCCGCAATTACGCCGTGTGGCCGGGGGCCGGCACCTCGCCGGCCCATTGACTTGCTTTACCAGCGGCGCGTATATGCTGCTGGTAATTCACATGTCAATTATCTCCCCCCTCGGCGTATTCGCCGAGCAGGGAGAGGACACGTAATCCATAGTTCTCTATGAGAACTGTGAATTACCGTAGTTACTAGGACGTATTCAGCCCGTAATTTGCGCACTCCAGCGCGTAATTACGGACTGAAATACGTCCAGGATTAAGCCGTGTGAATATGGCCTCAGAGTAAAGGCCTTAGGAGACAGTGTGAATGCAAAACTGCTTGTTAACCAGTTTCAACATACTGGTAACACCCATTTAACAATTAACGAACTGTAAACACCACTGACTTTCTGTGTTAGGGGCCGTTCACACGGCTTATTTCGGTGCGGATTGGCGCCGTACTGCACGCTGGATTTGCGCTGCAGTACGGCGCCAATCTGTCGCAGTAATTATGGTAATCCACCGTTCTCATAGAGAACAGTGGATTCAGTCGCTCCCTCCCGCTCGGCGAATCCGCCGGGCGGGGAGAAACTGACATGCACATTATCCAGGCGCAAATACGTGCCGTGGATAATGCAAGTCTATTGGGCCGGCAGGCCGCGCCCCCGCCCCTTATTCAAGCCGGAATTGCGAGCGCAATCCGGCTCGCAATTACGGCTTGAATAAGCCGTGTGAACCGGGGCTTAGGGTCAGCTGTAGCTTAGACATATCTTCAGGTACAGACAGGAGGAGTCTAGGACTCTGGTACACGTCAAGAAACAAAAACACTGACAAATAGCTGGAATACCACAAGATACACGATTCCAAAAATTTAAAATCTGGACAGTATTGAAGCCATGATCTTGAAAAGCCAACTGTGCTGGATGAGCAACTTCATAAGAATGCCCAACACCTATTTCCTCATACAAATTCTCTACTCCTAACTGAGGCAAGGCCAGAGAACCGGGTTGGCCAGAGGATGCATTTTAAAGACATCATTAAGATCTGGCCATCAGATCGATATGGCTAACTTGGAAGGCCTGGCCTCCAATTGTTGCACATGGTCCTGCAGGACCCATCAAGCAGCAACAAATTTTGAAACCAAACCCCTCTCCAATGAGGTAGAAATAAAGACTATGGTGAAAGGTGAAAAAGGAGAACCAAAATTTACAAGAGCAACTCCCAAACTGAACTCTTTCCCCCTCTGTGGCTCGATGTTTCCTCAACCATCTTCGAATTCGGAAGGCATATCACTTATTTCGAGAGACCGTGGATGAAATCCATAACACTGATGTGAACCACTGCAAGGTCACCCACAGACACTGGGTCTTTGTTTCCCACAGCTCTATATGAAATGAAAGTTGAGCTCCGATTGGTACTTATGGGCAACAAGGACAGTCTTACTGATAGACAGTTTTCATACATAAGGCCCTATATGTTGCTTCTAGCAGTGCCAGCTGCTTAAAAGGGCTGTCTCAAAGAAGTCTGCCTTTATGCATTTAGGGTATTGTTCACACAACTGATTTGAAAACTAAATTTTCAGGATGTGGTTTTGATCAGGTTTTCGACAAGGTTTTCCAACACTGTTTTCTTTCTGAAACACCCATACAAATTAATAGCCAGGGCCAAAACCGTGCTGAAAAATGCGCCAAAAACCACATCTAAAACCGCCCCGAGGTTTATTTTAGGAGGTTTTGGAAAACTCTATTGATTTTTATGGGGATTTTCAGTGTTGAATATGCTTTAAGAATAGACACGACTTCTTTTTCAGCACCCAAAACAGCATCCAGAGAAGCACGGAGAAACCTCCTAGTATGTGAACTACAATGTTGTACTTAGGATTCAATGAAGATGAACGGGGGGCATTCTGAAGCCTTTTTTTTTTACACTGTTCTGGTTGAGGAAATGCTCTGAAAACAGGGCCAAAACATTGTCAAAATCAGCCGTGTGAACATTCACCACTAAAAGAATGTCTCATACTCTGATATACGCTTCCTGTCTTTATTTTATGTGGTTGGTCACTTATTTTAATGCTCAACATGTAAGGCAATAATCTGTTGATTTTGACAGAATTCAAGGAATAAGAAGCAAGAAACCGAACAGGACAGAACCTGTGATAAGCTTCAAATCTGCATCATAACCATTTAGTGAAAATTACAAACAAAACTTTTAGTGCATATAGGTTTTTTTTCCTTTTTTAAAGCTGCTGCTTTAAAAAAAAAAAAAAAAGACATTAATAAAGACAAAAAAAGCAAAAACCATGATGGATAATGCATGGTGTGGATAGTCCATTCACCCCTTACCGACATTTGACATACAGTACGAGTATGTCAGTGTCGGTAATGGGCTTTATAGCAGGATAGCAGCTGACAACCACTGGTAACAGCATGAGATGAAGCCGGCACGAGATGAAGCCGGCTCCTTTCCGTGCTGTTTAACTCTTTAGATCAAGCGTCAAACATGGCTGCGGAGTCTAAATGAATGAGAAACGGCGCTTTGCACTAGACCTCACTCCGGTTAGGGCTCCCATAGCGGGATCACGGGGCTCGATTGATTAACATGGCAACTAGAAGCCTCGTGAAGGCTTCCATCACTGCCATGTTTTTCATTTTACTACTTCTTGCCCCAGACAGGAAGTAGTAAAACTGCCATATTAGTACACCCCATTTAATTGTCTATACAATGTAATCGGCTGTAGAAACGATTACACCTTCTAGTGGTGAAGTTCCCTTGGGTGACTCAATGTCAAAGTAAAATAAAAAATAATAATATATATATAAATATATATATATATATACTGTGTGTTTATATATATAGATATATATATATACACACATACATATACACACACATATACGCATAAAAGCTTGAATCACCCCCTTTTTGCCGTTTTACAAATAAAAAAAATAAAATAAAAAAAGTTACAAATAACTGGTATCGCCGCTTCTGAAAAAGTCAGATCTACTAAAATATAACAATTTATCCTGTAGCCTGAACACCGTAGAAGAAGAAAAAAAATTAATTGCAGGGTTTTTTTTTGGTCATTTCACATCCCAGAAAAAAAAACTGCCATATTGGCACACCCCATTTAATTGTCTATACAATGTAATCGGCTGTAGAAACGATTACACCTTTTAGTGGTGAAGTTCCCTAGGGTGACTCAATGTCAAAGTAAAATTAAAAAAAATATAAATATATATATATATATATATATATATATATATATATATATATATATATACACACACATACATATACACACACACATATATACGCATAAAAGCTCGAATCACCCCCTTTTGCCGTTTTACAAATAAAAAAAATAAAATAAAAAAAGTTACAAATAACTGGTATCGCCGCTTCTGAAAAAGTCAGATCTACTAAAATATAACAATTTATCCTGTAGCCTGAACACCGTAGAAGAAGAAAAAAAAAAAAAAATTGCAGGTTTTTTTTGGTCATTTCACATCCCAGAAAAATGTAAATAAAATTGATCAAAAAAATGTTTATGTATTCCAAGCTGGTACTAATAAAAAGTACACTTCAGCCTGCAAAAAATGCTCCCTCACTCATGTCCATAGGTAGATGTACAAAACTTTATTGGTTGCAGAAAACAGCACTGCAGCAAAAATTTGAAAAATAGAAAATGTTTGATATGAATCCGGCAGTACCAAATATGTATGGTATTCTTTATGTTTTGGTACCGTAAAAAAAAAAATCCAACCTGTAGAATACAGATAACAGATCAATTACACTGAATATTGAAAAACAAAACTCCTGCAAACATAGCACACATAATTTTTTTTATTACATTTTGCCCCACTTACAATTTTTTTGCAGTTTTCCAGTATATTCCATGGTACGATGAATAACACCATTAGAAAGTGCATTTTGTCCTGCAAAATAAAAGCCCTCATATGCCTATGTAAATGGTAAAATAAAGTTATGGATCTGGGAAGGCAAGAAGGAAAAAAAACAAACATGACAAAAAAAAGGCTCCATCAGGAAGGGGTTAACATTTTTCATAAGTAATGTTTTAAATATTTTTTCTATAACTCTCGATCACTAATAGGTTTTAAAAAAAAAAACTGCTACAAAATATGTCTCACATTTTCTATTCTGGTAATGCATTAAAAATGGCAAAATGGGGGGAAAAGTGATGCATTTTTTGCGCTGCATGTCTCAGCGTCTTGCAGATATTTTGTGTCATGGGGGTGTGGCTTCTTGAAAAATGGGAGTGGCCCCACTGAAAAGGGGCGGTTACATTGCAACACGCTGCTTCAAAAACATGCCTAACTTTGGCATAGAAAATAAGCCAACTAATAGTCGATCTAGAATGCTAGACAAGTCTAAAGCTGCACCAATTTATCAATTAGCATGAGCCACTGTGATGAATCTGGTGTGCAGGTTTTATGCTGTGTTAGGCTATTTTCACACGGCTTAAAATTGGAAGTATTTCAGTCCCTAATTACGCGCCAGAGTGCGCAAATTACGGCTGGAATGCGTCCCAGTCATTACGGTAATCCACAGTTCTCATAGAGAACTATGGATTACGGCTCCTCTCCCTGCTCGGCGAATACGCCGCTGGTAATGCAAGTCTATGGGCCACGAGGTGCCAGCCCCCCGCTCCTGCCCCGCCCACACGGTGTAATTGCGGGGCGTAATTACGCCCTGCAAATAAGCCGTGTGAACCTAGCCTAACTTTTAGACAGCGTAGTAAATGTGGGCCCATGAGTAAACCACTCCTGAATAATGCACAACTGATGATGCGGAGCTGCAGGCAGTTACATAACATCTCATTCTTCTTCCTGCTTAAGCAAGCGTTTGACAAGCGACCTCATGGCAATGTTAGAAGCAAAACCTGTGAATTTTTCCTTCCGATACCCTAGAGCATAAGTACCACAGGTTTATTTAGGAAAACTACTGAAGCACATAGACGCCAATGTAAAGCAGTTCCATGGAGTGTCGTCTGTCATGTAAACTGGAGCTCTATTGTCCTACATTCATTTTTAGATTTCTCAACATTTTCTTTGCCAAAACCAAATATGTTGATATTATAGGATTATGGAAGGCAAATTGTCTCATCATTAAGGAAGTGTAATTTTGCCACCACTCAAAAAGGTACAGATTTTATTTGGAAAGTTACTTATACTTGGAAATGGCACATAGACATATGAAGCAATTATCAGTAAGATACATGACAGAGCATTGTATGCATAAAGAAATCTATAAAATAATTGTTCCAATAACTATACGGCTATGTTCACACGGCTTAACTGCGGGGCTTAATTCCGCCCCGAAATTACGCCGTGTGGCCGGGGGCGGGAGTGGGGGAGCGAGCGGGGGGCCGGCACTTCGCAGGCCCATAGACAGTCATTGCTAGCGGCGCGTATACGCCGCTAGAAAGGGACATGTCAATTATCTCCCCCCTCGGCGTATTGGCCGAGCAGGGAGAGGAGATGTAATGCATAGTTCTCTATGAGAACTGTGCATTACCGTAGTTACTGGGACGGATTCAGCCCGTAATTGGCGCACTTCGGCGCATAATTACGGACTGAATTATGTCCCAGAATAACATGGCCTAACAGGTGAACTTCAACAATTGATACTCATAGGGCCTTATATCTGAAAACTGTCTAGCAGTAAGACTGTCTTTGTTGCCCATAGCAACTAATCACAGCTCAGATTTCATTTCATATAGACCACTGGAAATATAAAAGCTGTACTTTGATTAGTTGCTATGGGCAACAAGGACAATCTTACTGCTAGACAGTTTTCATACAAAAGGCCCAAAGTGCTTAAAGGAAACCTGTCAGGTGGTTTTTTGCTGCCCTCTCTGAGAACAGGAAGTGATAGAGGGAGAGAAGCTGAGCTCTGTGATATATCGGGTTATATGATAGAGGAGAGGAGCCGAGCTCTGTGATATATAGGATTATATGATAGAGGAGAGAAGCTGAGCTCTGTGATATATAGGGCTATATGAAGGGAGAGGACCAGCTCTGTGATAAATAGGATTTATATAGAGGAGAGAAGCTGACTCTGTGATAATAGGCTATATGATAGAGGAGAGAAGCTGAGCTCTGTGATATATAGTGTTATATCATAGAGGAGAAGCTGAGCTCTGTATATATGGGGGATTGATAGAGGAGAGAAGTTAAGCTCTGTAAATAGGCTAAAGAGAAAGTGAGCTCTGTGATTTATGGGTTATATTGATAGGGGAGAGGGCTGAGCTCTGTGTTATATAGGGTTAAATTATGGGAGGAGAGAAGCGGAGCTCTGTGATAAAATAGGGTTATATGAAGAAGAGAGAAGCTAGTTTCGTGATATATAGGAGTATATGATAGAGGAGAAGTTAAACTCTGTGTTATATGGGATTATATGATAGAGGGGGGAAAGTTGAGCTCTGTGTTATAATAGGATTATATGATAGAGGAGAGGATTTTTGACTCTGTAATATATAGGATTATTATGATAAGAGGAGAGAAGCTGAGCTCTGTGATATATAGGTTTATATAAAGAAGGAGAGAGCAAGCTGAGCTCTGTGATATATAGTTTAAATATAAGTAGGAAAGAAGCTGAGCTTGTGATATAAGGTTGTTGATAGAGGAGGGGAAGCAGAGCTTTGTGATATATAGGATTATAGAATAGAGGAGAGAAGCCGAGCTCAGTGATATATAAGGTTATGTGATTTAAGGCAATATTTTTCAGGCAGGTGCATGTTGGCATGGATTGTACTTGTAAGAGTCGGGGGCCTTCATTTTGGGCCGGCCATCCCTGATCCTGTGAGGCAACTTTTAATCAGAAGAGAATATAGCTGGATCCCTCTGAAGAATTTGAAGGCCTGTTCTAGACACGGAGAAAGGGGAGTAATTTTAGCATCGATTCCCATCTAAAAGGAGAGAATAGCGAGGAAGAACCCGGGAACGAGTTATCTTATCCAGGCTACAAATGGGAGAAGTTTAGAAACTAGAGCGCTATACGGAATGAGCTACGCGAGCTTTACGGGTTGAAGTTAAGGGGATTTAATAGAAGCATGTAACGCGTTTCGCGGAGCGCAGTCTGCTTCATCAGACATCAAAAAATAGAAGAATGCGGGCGGCAGCACCAGATGGATTAAAACAGGAACTCTTTATTTCATAAGGAGTACAAAATGCAACGTTTCAGCCACTATATTGTGGCCTTTCTCAAGCAGCACAAATCACAAATGTACAAAAGCACACATATATTCAAAATACAGGATCCTCCCACTTGCTGTTTAAAACCAAATAGAAAATTTTCAATGTGGTCATTAATCAAACAACAGACATATAGAACAGCAATGATAGGTTAAACATAGTGACAAATCACATTAAAAACAATCGATATTACCATAGTGACAACCCTCGGCTCACACCTAGGCAGGGATGCATGATCGTTACCTCACACATGGTCTCAGCGTCCTACCGACTGTACTGCGCATGATCGGAAGTTCGGCGCCGGCAACCGCGCTCGCACATCCGGAATAATGCAAAAGCATACAGCGCATGTCAGCAAGCTAAGCGCCGATATAGAAATGGCATCTACGGCCTCACTCTCACTAAGTGCGCAAGTCTGGACCAATGGTCCAAACTAACTCACGCTGAGGCTATTAACAGCAAATATGCTTTTGAAGTTATTCTGCTGAATGTCGAATTTTTACAGAGAGAATTATCGATGGCTAGATCAGAGATTACCAAAATGGAGGAACAATTAAAATCCTTCCTACCAGAAAATGAACTTTTATCCTTCATGGAGAAATTGAATCAGAGACTTTTGAGGCATCATTCGGGAGATTGAAAGAGTCAAAAGGATAAATGGCATCGAGATCTGGATGATTATGAAACTGGTAAAGTCTATAATTGGCAGAAATCCCAATCTGGACAAACGTATAACAAAAGAAGGTTCCATAAAAAATCAGGACAAGTCAATTTTGGATTCACCACCTGTGATTCTGATTCAACGGATGAGTCCAACAAAATGGATTTTTTAGAGCAAAAGGCGGGACCAAAACAAGGGAGGGATTCGCAAACACAAGCGAAGTCAAAGAAAATCAGGAGCCTTTCTCAGACAGGAGGCTCTGAAGGGACGCCAGACGAGGAAAAATCAGAGGATCTGAGTCTGGTAGTTAATATCTCCTCTAGACGCCTAACAGATATAGAAATGAAAATTTTAAGTCGTGGTTTGTCATTTGTTCCATGTGATAAAAATAGATTGGTTCCAATTTGAATGGGGAGTTACAACAGTTCTTTCGTAAATTACGCCTTAAAGCATTCTTTGGTGATACCAATAGGATTGAACCTGTAGAAATGGCTAATGAGGGTTTGCTGAGATTTAAGGATCTCAATGTGGTTACTAAGAGTAAGTTTTCAACCACCCTGCACCAATAAAGTAGTTGGGGCCCGTATATGAGTCATCACCAATAAGGTTGCAAAATTGAAAGCTAATCCATCATATTCTGTCCACAATAATTTATCTTTGCAGGAATCAGTAGCTCTGAGGAATCTTATGTCGGATCGTTCTGTTACTATTAAATCGGCGGACAAGGGGGTGTTTTGGGTGGCCCATGGATACCTGTAAGTATGAACAGAGATTTTGCGCCAATTGAGTGTTTAAGGGGGAAAATGTACAGTTGAATAGATCCTAAATTTGAAATCATGAGGGGAAAAAAATGAAATTATAGATAGAGCCCTATGTGTAGGCATCATAGATGCCAAATTAGGTGACTATCTTAAGGTTAATTCTCCCATTACACCTATACTGTACATATTGCCTAAAATTTACAAAAGCATGGTGGATCCCCTGGGCAGACCGATTGTGTCTGACAGAGGATCAATTTTCAATACTAATTTCCATTTTTTTTGGATAGATTTTTTTTCGGGATCTGGGCCCCCACAGCACCCTCGTATATAGGGGTACATCCGAAATTCTTGTTGAAACTTGAGGGATTATCTATCCCTGATAATTGTTTTTTGGTTTCATTTGATGTAGTATCTTTGTATACCTCTATTGAACATGACTCAGGTATTGGAGCAGTTGATGCGGCGCTTTCCAGCAGGGGGTGTGCTCCTGAATGTTCCCATTTTGTTCTCGAGTTATTAGGGGGCATCCTCAGGAGGAATTTTTTCCTCTTTGGGGATGATTTCTTTTTGCAGAAGAGAGGCACTGCTATGGGGTCCAATGTGGCCCCGACATATGCCAATATTTTTAAAGGCGTACCCTTTGAGAACAGTGGGTTTAAACAAACTCATTCTGGGAGCACATCCTCTGCTGGTGGCGTTACATTGAGGACATTTTTTTTGTGTGGACAAGCACTGAATCATTATTGATTGAGTTTTTTGACTATTTGAATTCATGTGAGACTTCAATTTCATTTACAAAAACAGTCTCAACTTCTAATCTCCAATTTCTGGATACTTTGGTAGTTTCAGAACATGGGGCTTTGAGGACTGATTTGTTTGTAAAAGAGACGGATAGGAATAAACCTTCCCGCGCCATGATAGCCAATCATCCAAAACATAAAGAAGGATTCACTTCCGTGGAGCCAAATTACTGCGAGTTAAAAAAATAGTAACGATGAGAAAAAATCTTAAAAGAAGAGGGTAATTGACATGTGGCAACAAGTTTATAGCAAGAGGCTATCCTAAGAAATTATTACAAAACCCCCAAAAGAGCCTAGGGAAGGTTGAGAGAAAGGACTCCTTACTAAAAAACGTGAAGCGACTCTACCGTCCAAAGATTAAACATTCGTTTCTACGTTTAAATTCACATAGTTATGCTATTGCTAAGATTATTCGTAGTGATTGGAATTTACACTCCGAACCACTTTCCCAATATTCAGGAATTTCAATCTACACCAATGATGGCATATAAGAATGTAAAAAAATTGGGGATAGATTGGTTAAAATCGGATTTTGGTTCGAGGAAACAACAAAGTCCCAGACCTTTTGGCACCTCCTAATAGTAACTTCCCTTGCTTGAATTGGCTGCAATTGCGGTAACTGACCAAGGAAGTACCTTCAAAACATCCAAGAGTGGAAAAATATTCATTAAGGAGAGATAACTTTCCGATCCAGCTTTTGTAATTTTTCTAATTACTTGTCCTTGTGGACTTATTGAAAGTAGGGGGAGACGACAATGGAGGTAAGAATGAGGATTAACAAGCATAAGAGTACCATTAGGAATAAGTGTATGGATGCCCCGGTAGCAAAACACTTTGTGGAATTGCGACATTCTATCTCCCAATTAAGATTCCGGGTGATAGATTCTGTTCCCCCATTAAGACGATAGAAGAGAGAAGCTGAGCTCTGTGATATATAGGAGTATATGATAGAGGAGAGGAGTTGAGCTCTGTGATATATAGGATTATATGATAGAGGAGAGCAGCTGAGCTCTGTGATATATAGGTTTATATAATAGAGGAAAGAAGCTGAGCTTAGTGATATATAGGGTTGTAGGATAGAGGAGAGAAGCTGAGCTCTGTGATATATAGGATTATAGAATAGAGGAGAGAAGCCGAGCTCAGTGATATATAAGGTTATGTGATTTAAGGCAATATTTTTCAGGCAGGTGATCGAGAAGGGGGGTGATCGAGAAGCATTGTTGAAAAAGGAGAGTAGATGGATCTTTGAGCTACAAACATTACAACCCCTAGGACTAAATTCAGAATTTAGAATGTAATTATCTATCCTGTATTTGCATGAATCATGTGGCTGTATATATTTTTTAATACTTGTTCTTTTATCTTTCAGATGACACCCTCGGCTCTTCTCTTTGGCGGGATTACATTTGTTTTTATTTTTTTGTATAATTAAAATTATTGTTTAGATGATTAGGGTTTCATTTGTTGCATATGTTTAATATTGAATTTTTGTAATAAAGATTTAATAACCACAAATTCCCCTTTTGAGTGTTTATGATAGGGTTTAGATAGATAGTATGCATTGTAATATTAACATAATAGCGGGGATAGAGCACTTTTGTGAGAAGTGGATTTTTTTCTAATTCTATATGCTTCCATCTAATTAGGATAGAATATTGCCCCCTTTTTCTCTTTTGGGATAATTATAAACAATGCATACTTAAGATTCCAGCCCTTTTCAGTCAACTCTATTGATTGTTCACATTGGTTAATATTCTTTATTTTATATGTATAAATAACCTATAATAACGGCAGGCCCCCTGTAAAATATGCGCGAGTTGGATTGGACCATTGGTCCAGACTTGCGCACTTAGTGAGAGTGAGGCCGTAGATGCCATTTCTATATCGGCGCTTAGCCTGCTGACATGCGCTGTATGCTTTTGCATTATTCCGGATGTGCGCGCGCGGTTGCCGGCGCTGAACTTCCGATCATGCGCAGTACAGTCGGTTAGGACGCTGAGACCATGGTGTGGTAAAGATCATGCATCCCCTCTGGGGCGTCCGAGGGTTGTCACTATGGTAATATCGATTGTTTTTAATGTGATTTGTCACTATGTTTAACCTATCATTGCTGTTCTATATGTCTGTTGTTTGATTAATGACCACATTTAGCCCTACTATTGGATTAAACAGCACGTGGGAGGATCCTGTATTTTGAATATATGTGTGCTTTTGAACATTTGTGATTTGTGCTGCTTGAGGTTGGCCACACTATAGTGGCTGAAAAGTTGCATTTTGTACTCCTTATGAATAAGAGTTCCTGTTTTAATCCCTCTGGGGCGCTGCCGCGGCCCGCATTCTTCTATTTTTTGCTATCTTGTTGGTGTGTTCAAGGCTTACACAACCAGTGGACTGGCTGATGCACAGATCTTGGATATTTACCCGCTGTGGAGAATTGGTGCTGTTCTCATTTTCTGTTGGTTTTTCTTCATCAGACATGTCACATATGAGGAGCAAAAATGTCCTAAACAAATAATGTGTCTGCATTACAAATTCCCACATTTTATAACAGATTTTAATGTAACCACAATAGAAAATGTTCCCCAAAACAATTACATCCACTTTCTACATAGATTAAAGGTGCGTTAACAGGTTTTGGCTACAGGAACCTGCAGCAAGCTCAGATGAAGCACATTAGACTGGTTTCTTGCAGTTCACCATGTTCAATTTTGCCATGGGCTTCTTGGCTATGCAGCTCACTACCTTCCTCCATCTACAAGTTGTAAACCCGGCCTTTTCTATGGGTGAGCTGTGAAATGGTGTTCATAGGTGAGCATATGAGAAACAGAAAACCACATGTAAAAGCTTCTAGGGTGTTTACTGAAAGTAAATATTCTATAGCTTTCCACAGCTGTATTGTGACTTTCTATTCCTGTTTAACAACGCAAGGCTTGAATTACCAATTTCAGTTTACAACGGTATTAGTTCCTTGATTTTGGTTCTTTGTGCTAATGAATTCCCGCTACAATGCATACTGAGGCGACTAGGACTCTTCTTTGTAGCGCTGTGTAAACAAGTGTAGTGTGCCATATGTGCAACAGCCATCTCTACAAAAGTACCTTTCAGGCCACTTGTATAGTGGCTGAAAAACCATTATAAGGCTATTGTTACCTGGGGACTATATGCACTATCATGCAACACTTAATCTATACTTTTATTTCATCTTGTCCTAAGGTTAAAGGAGTTGTCTAGTTCAAATAAAAATGAAACAACAAGCTACTGCAGCCTAATAAAGTCTATACTCACCTCCCTCCGTTCTAGCATCAAGTCTCCCCAGTCGTCTATTTAAAAGGGTTGTCTCACTACAAGGATTGCTTTTTAGGTTAAAGATCGCGCAAAAACAAGTCACTTTGCAATATATGTCCGTTAACAGTGTCCTACCTATTCCTAGATATCCCCTCTTCTATGGGCTGCATCAGCTCCTCAGGTCACTATAGCTACAGACCTGTTTGATCTCTCTTGATAGGCTGCCAGCACTGGCTGCTATAGCTGCAGACCTGTTTGATCTCTCCTGATAGGCTGCCAGCGCTGGTCGCTATTGCTACAGACCTGGTGTGCTCAACAGCTCATCACTGCAGGCCAGTAGAAACCAATAAATTCAAAAATGAAAGTGAGAAAACAGGACTGAGGTATAATGAAATTATGTAGCAAGACAACCCTTTTAACTTATGTTCTCTTCTGAATGGGACGTCACCGCTGCAGCCGCTGATTGGCTGCATAGGTCATGTGCCACTGCTTACATCACCGTTCGGTGCGGTTTGGTGATGTAAGAGAGTGGCATGTGACCACTGCAGCCAATCAGCAGCTGCAGCAGTGACGTCCCATTCAGAAGAGAATGGAGCAGACGTGGAGCTGAAGTGGATGAGAGGAGAAAAGTGAGTACAGGGTTGTTTTGTTTTTTTTATTTGGCACCAGTAGCCTATTATTTAATTTGTACTTGAACCGGACAACTCCTTTAAATGAGTTTTATCGTTTGAACTGTTCGTGCTCTTCAGCTAATTCTCCGATATTGAATTTGAAATCCAGGGGTGAGTCTCTTCTCTCAGCAGGCATGTCTCTCCTCCCAGGAGGCGTGTCTCCCCTCACTGAAGAGCTGTGACATCATCATTCTGGGTGAGGCAGTAGAAGCAGAAGAATGTCTGCAGAGGACAGCTCCTCAGCCTCCTGCATGCTTCTCATGTGTGTGCAGAGCTTCAGGCTGACTCCACAAGCTCCTTGCTAGGCTATATGCAGTTATACACACAGCCTGAACTGATGAGACATGTGAGGAGTGTACACTGCCCCCCCCTTCCCCTCTGTTACCAGGCAACAGACTGGGTTATATGTAGCAATGCACACTGCCCTCCCCCATCCTCTCCCCCTTTTAACAGGCAGGAGACTCTATAAGACTGACTTAAACAGCCAGTAATTGCCCGGATCATTCACCATAGAGCTGGGAGATGTGTTTAGAGCCAGCAGACCTTGGTTTCACTATGGATTTTAACAGCTCAGATGGGAGTAAACACAGAGACTGCAGCCAGCCAAACACAGTGCAGGGGCCGCGCCTAGGGGGGCGGGATCCATCCAGAGGGCGTGTCCCGAAACCGAATACAGATTTACAGAAAAGCTCATATCTGCTAAACCAAGTGACTGAGGTAATGTAACCCAATTACAAAAGTGCTTATTTTTACTGTCCCCATAATCTGAGACATGATGTTTGTAGCGATAAAACCCCTTCAAGTTCTATACTACTTTTCACATCCCTGACACAACAGTCATGCCTCTCGCCCATTGAAATAAACAGGGGTGTTACGGTCATGTCACAGAGTAGTCAAACGCGATTGTCAAGTACATTTCTATGGAGGCTGCTGGTAGCTGTGTCACTACTGCAATAAATCCCTTCTTAAAAAATAGAGAACAAGAGATTCAGAAACTGCAGAGTACACTCTATTTCAGCATCTTGAATGTATAGTAAGGTATTGCCTATGACCAGCCACCTTCCTGCCGCAAACAGGGAGACCAAAGACATTGAATTTATTCACTTCTATAGCACTGTACAGTGATCATCATTCACATTGGTCCCTGTCCCCATTGGGGCACACAGTCTGAATCCCAGATGAACCTATCTGTATGTTTTTTTTTGTTTTTTTTTTGAGTGTGGGGGGAAACCAGAGTACCCAGAAGAAACCCACACAAACACGGGGAGAACATACAAGCTCCTTGCAGATGTCATTCCTGGAGGGAGCTGAACCCAGGACCTCAGCACTGCAAGGCAACAGAGCTAACCACTGAGGTGTCCAATTAATTCGAGTCAAAACCTACATATGAAGGTATCCTACAGTGTGGTAAATTGCCCAGTTTTGGTTTTAAAGAGCCCCCTTGACATCTCCTGACCTGTCTGGTTTAATAAATCCGGTATTCCAGGTGAACTCACAATTCTGGAGCATTTTCTCTTATATCTCTGTGTTGTTCGGTTCTTCTGTTATTACTATTAGAAATGTATTACCGAAGTGGTCAGCTGGTTGTTACCAATTTGCGGTGTGTTCCTGCACAGTTTTACATTGTCCAATCAGTGGTGACCATCAGTGTGTGCAGGCACTTACCCTTTAAAAACTGGAATGGTAACACCCAGTTGATGGCTTCAGTAATACATTTCTAGGAGAAGTAACAAAGGAACAGAACAGAGATATAAGAGAAGATGCTTCAGAATTGTTATTTCTCAGGGAACACAAGTATTTATGAACTCCTTAATGACCGCCCACCGTCTTTTGACGTCAGCTGGTGCAGGTCGTTCATCTGCAGCGACATCTTTTGGCGTTACTGCAGACATTGGAGTTTGCGGCTCCGGGCGCTGCAGAGACGCTGAGAACGGGGCTGTACTACACAGCCCTGTTCCCAGCACAGCTCCTGCAAGCTCCAGGGAGCAAGGGAAACCTCCACTCCCCGGTGCTTTAACCATTTGATTGCCACAGTTCATCACCGCAGCGCAATCAAAGGGTTTCCCTGTCGTGTAGGGTGGTCGGAACGCCCGGTTACCCGACAGAGTCCGGGGAACGGCTGCACATTCAGCCCTGGGGACCTAGAGTAGCCCCAGGACGGTCTGTGTAACAAGCCAGTGACCAGGACAGACTGTGTGCTGCCCTACACATAATAGGTATCCACACAACCATAATAACCTGTAGAATTAATCTAAAGTTATTAAAGGAGTTGTCTCCCTACAGAGTTTCATAGGCTGCATGAATGAAATACTCTGTCACTTCCTGGTTCAGACTGACTAATTTGCATAAGCTCCATGCTTGTATTCAAAGCTGTGCTTTCAGTTGCTAATTAGATCAGATTAGCTCAGAAGCTTCTCAAACTGCTTGCAGAAGGCTTTATCTGATCCCTCAAACAAAAACCCTAAAGAGCGGTTTATTTTACATAAATCAAGCTTTTTACTGCCCAGCAGCACAGAGGCTGCCATGACCTGTGTGATGACATCACTTACTGCTATCAAATAGAACAAACAGCAGGGGGAGAATTGTTTACAGGTTGGTTACTGAGGGAACTGAAATAGCCAGGGAGGTCATAAATTCACTTGTATCTCCTTAGGGAAAACAGATGAACAAAGCAATATATTTGGAACATGTCTTAATTTTGTGTTCCCTACCATTTGAAAGCTATTCTTTGTAGCGGGACAACCCCTTTAAGTGTGAAATGTGGTGTAAAAAAAAAAAAAAAAATTTAAATTAAAATATACCCCCATAAAGTAAAACTTGTCTTGAATAAAAAAATGCCACACATAACTGCGGCATTGAAAAAATAAAGTTACAACTGTTGAAACGCAAGGAGGCAAAAACTACAAAAAATGTTCTGGTCATTAACTACTTTTCAGGTGTGCAGCTTAAGGGGTTAAAGCAGACCTGTCAGGGGATGTCACGTGTCCTCTTTAACCATGATAGAATCTGTCATGAAGCAGAAACATGGCTCTTCTTAGCATAATCACTATCACTTTCTAATTCTCAGATATGAGATACTGAAAATGAATGACTACAATCGATAATGATGTACTGGCAGATAGACAGTACTAGAAAGGAGAAGGATCGGGTTACTGCTACGGCAGATTCTGTTGTACTTTGTCTCTGTATGGAAAAACACGGAAGGCATAGAGTATAGAAGCACGCTCTTCCATGCAGTTATGCAGTGAAAAATAGGGACAGCATGGTATACTTTTTTCCCCTGTGGGTTCATTTGGACCTCTAGTCATCAGAGACATACATCAAGCAACCTCCCTAACTGTATGTCTTTCAAGGGGATTTGCGACGATCTGATGTTGACATGGGATCCTTCAAAATGGGTATTTAATCACTTTTCTAAATATATGTAATTAAAAAAAGTGAAGCCTGTGAGATCTGCAGCCTGGCTTAGAAGCCCTTAGTTTCCTGACTGTTTACATTAACTACAACCAGGAGCTGATCTGGCCTAGCTTGCATTGTTTGCACTTCTTATCTGCTGGCAGGACACATGCACCAGCTTTGACGGGAGGGGGGGGGAGCAAAGAGAACAAATCCTGTGTCTGCTGTATAGAGAATCCACTGGTTGTAATGTAATTATCTGCGTAAACATGCAGATGCTCCCTGCTCAGCCTTGCTCCTCCACCTCTCCCAGATGCTGCCTACTTGGATCTTATCTGCTCTCCTGAGCAGATAAGAGGGAGAAAACAGAACCTGTATAGCTTTTGCACAATACAGTTACCCTCTGTGGTTTAGCCAAACAATGTTTGCTCAACTACAGAGACTGAATATCTGCCTCAGTAGCGTGCATGGGAGGTGGTGCGATGACATCATGAATGAGGCACTTGTTTTTTTAAACACAGAAACACAACGCCCCTTTTTTCAAGGCTCAAGAAGACAGTTCAGCCTGTTAGGTGAGGAAATCACTTCTTGGCAACACCCCTTTAAAGGGGTTTTATCGTTACAAAGATCATGTCTCAGATTATGGGGACAGTAAAAATAAGCACTTTTGTAATTGGGTTGCATTACCTCTGTCACTTGATTTAGCAGATATCAGCTTCGCTGTAAATCTGTCTTATTTCTGCTGTTGCTGGGACAAAAAACGCCTCCGGGTCTATTCCTGCCCCCTAGACACGCCCCCTGCACTGTGATTGGCTGGCTGACATTTCATTCTGCCTGTTGGGATATGCCCCTAGACAGGAAACGTCATGGCCACGCCCCCTGTGCTGTGATTGGCTGCCTGCACACTCTGTTTACTCCCCTCTGAGCTGTTAAAATCGATAGTGAAACCAGAGTCTGCTGGCTCTATGTACATCTCAGCTCTATGGTGATGATCTGGGCAATTACTGCCTGTTTAAAGGGCTTTTGCCAAGAGGTTGATTCACCTCCTCACAGGTTCAGTTTGAACTTTGAAAAGAGGGCGTTCTGTTCCTCAGATCGAATGCAAGCCCCGCCTCCTTATGACGTCATCACCTGTATTGTATAACATAAGGATTCAACACTGTGTCTGCATGAGCTGCCTGTATAGAGTAGTGCTTAGCTAATCAGCCCTACAAGACAGAGGTTGGGAGTTCAATTCCCATCAGTAGTGTTTTGTTTTTTTTTTTATTTAAAATTTATACACATATGTAAAGATATGAAAATATATGTGTTAACATCTATAATTTTATTCATATACACACACAAAGCTTCCCTATATAGTGTCCCATCCTTGCAGTCACACCAAGCACTTCCAACATACGTGATACAATGCATATATTCTTGGGGATGAGAAATGATATAGGGGAGCCCTGTATGTGTGTATATATATATATATATATATATCATTATAGAGATTAACATATATATTTTATGTCTCTCTAAATATTTGTAGAATTTAGGGGGGAAAAAATATATACACTGTGAGGGACTAGAACTCCAAACCCCTTCGTTGTAAAAACAATAAGTCTATCACTGCTCTACCAGCTGCACCACCAGCCCAAGTCAGTTACAAGATGAGCATGGCCTTCTCTGAAAGCTGATTTGCTTCTCCACATGTCACTGACAGGAAGCAGAGATCTTAACAGCTGCAGGCTTTCAGTTGTGTGTAAACTAAGACATATGACAGCTGCTTGCTGGAGTTTGGAGCCTCAAGGCTGCAGACATAAGCAGGCAGGAGGCTACAGAGCTGTTATATCCAGACAACCCTCTGCATCCCCTGCTTTAAACAAAATGATGATGTCACAGTTCTTCAGTGAGGGGAGACACGCCTCGTGGGAGGGGAGACACGCCTGCTGAGAAGAAGAACATGCCCCTGAATTTCAAACTCAATCTGAGAAAATTAGCTTGACAGCACGAGCAGCTCAAACGATAACACCCCTTTAATGAAAGGCAATAACAAAGTGGACAAACAGTGTAAACTGTGAAAAAAGAGCAATGCAGCACTCAATCACTAAAAAACGTACCAGTCTTAATATGATATATTCCTCTGCTGACTGTACATAGCTCAGGGCGCAGGTTCTGGTGCCTGGATTCCCCGTAGGACACCCTGCTTGTATATACATCTTTAAAAAAAAACAAAAAACACACAGGTATTTGACGCTGTATGAGAATGTGAAGCTTATGTAAGCAAGAAAGCATAAGGAGCTGTATAATGCACTATACAGGCAGTCCCCTACTTACATCGTTCCGACTTACATACGTCCCCTAGTTACAAACGGAGACTTATGGGGCGTGGCTGACATTCAACACTGAGTCACGCCCCATGATAACCAAGTGCCAGCATGCCACAGCTGCACATGAGATACAGAACGTTAGGTGAAATCTTCTAAAAAAGGGCACAGACAGCAAAACAAATGTAAAAACTGTTCCCTGTACTATCCAAAAATGTTTTTGCTGGAATTACATTTAATAAATATACCTGTTCCGACTTACATACAAATTCAACTTAAGAACAAACCTACAGTCCCTATCCCGTTTGTAACCTGGGGACTGCCTGTACAGATAATCTCTCACACCAGAACAACCTTCTTTTATATAAAAGCCTATTGGCCCCAAATGCTTACGTGCTAACTCCTATCATTGGTAGCAGAGGTGTAAGGCTATGTTCACACGGCTTATTTTGGGACGGATTTCAGTCCGTATTTCGCGCCGTACCACGCTCAATACAGCCGAGTGTCCCTGTCATTACAGTAATCCACAGTCCTCATAGAGAACTATGGATTCAGTCTCCTCTCCCCGCTCGCGAAATTATTCACGGCGGGATCTGCGCCGTGAATAATGAATGTTTATGTACCCGCCCTGCGCCACGGCGTAATTGCGGGCATAGCCTAACTTGAAGCTTTCAGGCCCTAATGCAAAAAGAGGAATTGGGGTCCCCCCAGCTGCCATGTGTGCTACGCCTCTGATTGCTACCAATCCTGAGATAAAGTGCCTTTCTGGAACCCAATATTCAAAGACCAACAGTCACATCTGAAAATATTCTACCACAGCACTGCAAATCTTCCATGGAATGTTTGCTACTAGTTGTAGTAATGTCAGTAAAATCGTAAATTTTACTTATTTTAATTATTATAAAACACCATTATAAGGGTGGTAAAAGTTCTTGGCGTCAGGGCGCACCTCCATCACGTTATGTGCAACTGCTGTTTACACGAGTCTTAAAACTAGAGTGGCAATAAAGAAAATACAACCGCCTTGGAATAATAGACCAATTAATTGAGATTACAGAGTACACAATCAATCAAATTCTGGAATATGTAATTAGATTAAGGGTGTGGGTATACCCTTCTTAGACAATAAAATGCCTGCTTACTGTACTGGGAGGATGGCCAATCATACAGTTGGGATGGTAACCTCAGGCCTCATAGATTACAATGAAAACTTAAATAGAACCATTTTGCCCTTCATTAGTGTGAACCAGGGATATTTCTAAACCTAACTGCAGGGAATTCCCGAATCAATTGCCTTTAAAATCCATCAGCAGATACAAAACTGGATGTAACATGCCAAACAGCTGTGAAAAGCACAGGTTTATAGTATCTGGAAATCATTTTGAATGTTCCTATGCAATGGCGGCAAGCAGTGACCATGAAATGGTCTGTGTCAGGTTTCCCAGCTCTAAATCTCACTGATCTAAATCTCATTATCACAGACACAAGTCTGACAGCCTGCTGCAGCCCAGTACTGGACCCATGTTATTGGGTTATTCTGATTTATAACAGAATAATAACACGGGGCCTCAGCAGCATTTGAGGTTTGAAAACCATTTCCCTTTGTCTTTTAATGGGGTTTTGCCAAGAAGTGATTTCCTCACCTAACAGGCTTAACTGTCCTCTTGAGCCTTGAAAAAGGGGACATCTTTCATGATGTCATTTAACCACCTCCCATGCACACTCCCGAGGCTGATATTCAGTCTCTGTAGTTGAGCAAACATTGTTTGGCTAAACCACAGAGGAGAACTGTATTGTGCACAAGCTCTACAGGTTGTTTTCTCCATCTTATCTGTTTAGGAGAGAAGATAAGATCTAAGCAGGCAGCTTTTAGGAACTGCTGCAAGGGGGAGGGAGGAGAGCTGAGCAGGGAGCATCTGCATGTTTACTCAGATAATGACATTACAACCAGCAGATTCTCTATACAGAAGATATAGGCTCTGTCACAGAGCAGAGGTTGTGCATATGCCCAGAAGAACTGCTTTGTTCTCCCCCTCCTTACAAAGCTCATTCATGTGCCCTGCCATCAGATAAGAAGTGCAAACAACACAAGAGCAGCCAGATTAGCTCCTGGTCATAGCTAATGTAAACAGTAAGGAAACTAAGGGCATCTAAGCAACGCCACAGCTCTCACAGGCTATACTTTTTTAATTACATATATTTAGAAGAGTCATTAAATACCCATTTTGGAGGATCCCACGTCAAGATTAGATCTTGGCAAAACCCCGCTAAGGCTGCGTCCACATGACAAAAGACAAAATGCTTGCTCGATTCTGAATTAAAAAAAAAAAAAAAAAGTGTCATCTGACTAGTATTCTGACAGTATTGTACTCCAAGGACTTGTTTTTTCAATGTTCTTTTGTCAGTGTATCTATCTACACAGAATAGGTATATATGCATATTGTGCTATATAAAGGGGTGTTCCAACAGTTCAAAATGTTTGATCTGTCAGGGTTAATCTGTGAACGTTCATCGTTCACATGACAGGTGCAGCCAATCATGTGAAAGTTGCCGTCTGTGCAACCACCAGCTGCAATGTTCACGTGATTGGCTGCACTGGTCATGTGAACGATGAACGTTCATGGCTACATCCAGAATCACCACTTTTATATTGGACAAGCCTCTGTAGTCTAGGTGACGTCACCTTAGTCTGCCAGTTAGTTTTTACGTGTTGGATATCTGAGCGCTGCCGGCCGGAGCGCTTGGTTAATTTGAACACGAACGTTCCTTACTTTGTCAGTAAAGTGGATCGCTGTGGATATAATACGATCGGATGCAGTTTATGGAAAGAGCTTTTAGGTACGTTGCAAGAGTTCTTGTAATTGTTTGTGTTTTTATGTGTATTTTATAACGACCTTTAGTTGTGAGATACAGAGTTGATTAGGGTAGAAGAGCTGATTGTGGACTAACCACTGGATCAGGTGTTCACCATTGCTTCAATCAATAGTGATTGTTGAGCTATTTTATTTTCTGGAAAGTTGCTACATTTAGTTGGGAGACATATAGAAGAGTTAGCGCTGGTGTCATTTGTTTCTATATATAATAGTGTGTTTTGCTTTTTTTTTTTAAGCCCAGGCTCGGACTTGCCCACAAGATAGCAAGGGAAACTCTCAATGGGCCTTTGGACATGGTGGGTCCTTGGGCATGGCAGACCTGGGGCTGCTTTAACGGGAGAAAGGCACAAAATTAATGTGCAGTCATGTACTATAGATGTAAAGTGGGCCCCGAAAATAAATTCCATGGGTGAGAACCAAGAATCAACTCCACTGGTGGATCCCAGGCACCCCAGTTCGATACTGAGGAAACCCAATAGATATGCAGAGTAAACGACAAATCACTGTGTTAAGGAAGCCTCTGACTATTTTATAGTGCCCATATATTAGACAACATGAAATAATTGACAGGTTCCCTTTCACGAAACTTTGAAAGATATTATTTAGAAAATGTTTTTTTTCCCACTGGGGAATTGGATATTTCTTTTTACTAATTAAAAATGAGACACTCCTACATATTATTTTCTTCTTAGGCATTGTTATTTTCTAATTGTAGATTTTTTTTAATTCTGTTGTCTGTATATATTTATGGGGGCAGTCATTTTGCCAGAGCTACTTTTAACAGCATTTTGAGAGATGCTTTACAGGAGCTCCATGGACATAGGATCCTGTAAACAGGAGCAGACTTAATGACTTCTTTACGAGAGTTTTGTAGACATGCTTTTTGACCTGGGAAGAAGTCAGTATGCAGGGAAGGAGTGACTATCTCCTTACTGTTCTGTCCTACCTATGTGTGCAGAGCATAAGTTGACAGGCAGCTTAATTCTTTCCCAGCAGTGCATTGACAAGGAGCGATGTCCAAACTTCAGCTTTATTGCAAGGGATAGTATAAAACTAAGGTACAGAAAAAGAATGTACTTACTGTAATATAGCAATGTGCAGCAAAACAATATTGTACAAAGCAATGCAAACATAAAATACAATGCCATACATACAGGGATATATGCACACACATGTGACGACACAAACACATAGTGGGTTCAGTGCTGTCCTGTCTGCAGCAAACGGGTTTAACCATTAACTATAAACAGCAGCTATGGACATAGAACACATGTGTTCTATGGACATAGAACACAAGAATATACATCAGTGTATAATCTGCATCTCTGAATGGTAGTTTGGACATACCAGCAATGCTACTGTAGGCTTAGATGGGAGAGGATGTCTAACATGGCTGCTGAGGACATGATAAGGTCAGCAGGGTCAAGTGATGGTTATAGTAGTTTTAATGGGACATACTTAGGAGTGTGTTAGCTAACAGCATGCGAAAACATCCACTAGATGGAGCAGTTGCAACTGAAATCCAGAAATACAGTGTATGAACATAGGAAAAAACAGCTGAAGACGTGACAGTCAACTTTCAGTGTAATCCTGCCTGTGCTAATAATGAGGAGACTGCTGAAAAGTTCTCTCTACAAAATAGGAAGTGTTAGACTATGAAAGTAAAAATTGCAGGATTTCAGGATTTTTTAAAAATATTGATAGTCATATGCAAAATTAAAAAATAACCAAAAATTATTTTAAAAAAAATTGTTTAACATAAAACCATGAGTTAAATAATAGGTCATTTTCTGGTGACATTTTCTTTAACAGACATAGATTTAGCTTTAGAGGCAAAGTACAAAAGCATCATTGTTTTAGCCATGGAAAACACCAAGGTGTGTAGATTTAGTACAGCGTTATACTGTTCTTTAGCATCTTTCAGGAAATATATGCCATCTATCATACAAAATAACCGAAAAAATGAGGACCTGCAGTGCAGTATTACTCATTGTATTCATGTTTCATACTCTCACATGACAGGGACAAAGCCAATCCTATGTCAGAAGTGAAGCTCAACAGCAGAATACTGCAGTCATATCCTCTTCACAGCCATTTATATCCAAAACTGAGTGACAGATCTCCAATTTCTCCAATATATGGAAGTAAGATTACATGGCGTTTGTGATTCCGAGTTTCAGCCAAAGTTTTCTTGTTGGGTCACTAACTAGCAATGATATATTACTGCTTCTTAGGAGCAGCTCCAAATGGTGCCTGATCCACAGTGTCGACTTATTTCACTCTGTGTGCACTACATTACTGAAGGTAACAGCAAATATCAAGTGCTAAATGTACATTTCATTGAGCTCCATGCATGAGGCTGTACTGTATTTAATAGCCCAACCAAACCTTAAAGGGGATGTATCGCTTCGTCAGTTAGCCTGTTTCAGTGCTCTCACAGCCTCTCAGTTACAGAAATGCAGGGACGTTTCTTCCCCTCCCAGCTGGGTGTTTCTTAACCAAAGGGATGATGTCATCCCCCCTTCACTGTTCATGCTGGCTCCGTGTG
The DNA here is from genome assembly GCA_025379985.1 of Phyllomedusa bahiana. Taxonomy (NCBI): domain Eukaryota; kingdom Metazoa; phylum Chordata; class Amphibia; order Anura; family Hylidae; genus Phyllomedusa; species Phyllomedusa bahiana. The sequence continues at coordinate 94,919 of JAODAL010001652.1, forward strand.
TCCCCCCCCCTCCACATGTCACTGTGTCTCTCCTTATGCAGAGTATGTAAGAGCTGTTTACGTACCAGAGGCTTGCATTCATGTTACAATTGAATCCAGTCTTGTATAAACTCCTCCAGAGCTGTGCAGAGTGAAATGCTCTCGACCTCTAATGCTTCTTCTATGTTTAGGCACAGTCGCACAGTTGTGCTGTTTTCTGAGTATAGAAGCCCTGCAGTGTTATTCTGTTTCTACTGGCTGTGCAGAGTGAAAATGTGCCGGTCCCTTACTTTGAGTGAGAGGCAGGAATGCAAGCTCCTTGAATACAGCCGACCGGGGGCTGAACAGAATGTAAATGAGCTCTGAGCTAGTGAAATGCAAGGATGAGGGATCCGACCAGGACTGGAGATCAGTGTAAACAGAAAGAGAAGATAGGGATCCTGTGATAACAAGACAGCTTGGCTAATGACATCCAATTGCAAAGTTGCTTGTATTCACTGTCCCCTTATTCTGAAGACCATTCAATGAAATGATACAACCCCTTTAATGACACAATATTCATGTGTCATTAAGCTCCATGTGTATACATTAAACTTATCCACAGGATCCCATTCACTGAATGTATACTAAAAGAGTGCCATTTTGAGCTATATGGGGTGATATACATCTGTATGCCTTTTTCTACTTTATGCTATTCAGAGGCATCTTGAAAAACACATATCACACAGCATATTTTAATTAATGGGAGCCTATGGGTGACAAATGCCTCTGTATGTTTATGCAGTGGTAAACATCAGTGATATACGTTGGAAAATGCTTTTGACCTATACCTCTGATGTACACAGCGTGAGAACACTGTAAGGGTATGTTCACACTGCATAAATTTATGCTTGTTTTGGGCCATATTCTGCACTGAAATATGCTCCAAAATCCACTTCCAACAATGTTCTGTGCTGCTCTCATTCATCCCAAGATAAAATGTGTCATAATTCACACGATGTGTATTTTACAAGTGTAATTGCAACACGTTTTTAAAAGCCCATAGAAACAATGGTGGGGTGTTTTTGGGTGCACAAACTGATAAATACACTTCACACTTTCACTTCAAAATACGTCTCATTAGGTGTATTTTGAAACACATTTTAAAGTATAAATTTACGCCATGTGAACATACCCTACATAGTGTGGCTGTGTGACGAGGGGGCCCCCACACAATGCTGTGGGGAGAAGGGCTGGGGAGAGGATGAGGACGCTGCAGAGAGGTGGCCCGCGCTGCCAGTCACAGCTGCAGTCACAAACTCTTTTCACTAACTTCCCCCCCCCCCCCCCACGCTGTGACTGGAGCCGGAGCCTTCCTCCTCTCCCTGTCCACGCCGTGCTGTATACTGGCCAGCGGGGACAGAGAGCAGGGCGTGAAGTGAATAATTGAATTAATCATCCCGGCCTCAGTCACAGCGCGGGGGTAGTAAGTGAAAAGAGTCTATGTGAATGCAGCTGTGACCAGCAGCGCGGGCCCCCTCTTTGCAGCGCTGGCCGGGCCCCTTCTTAAATGTAGCGCCGTGCGCCAGTCTCTGATATGAAATAATTATTTCGCTGGGCCCCATACAGAAGTACTGGCTGTACCCCCTGTATGGCGGCCCTGCATAACCGCATGTTAACTTTATATCCTGTGCCATTATTATGGACATACAGGACATATTACGTTATGTTTGAGGAGTTGTTCGATCACAGACAACCCCTACCATAGTGGAGCCAGCCTGGCGTTCAGCTGATTGCCACATGCTCAGTTTCCAGAATTTTACCCACAGCGATACCGATATTCTACTGCAGATGAATGACCATCCATGATGTCTTTCCCTAATATGACCTATATAATGACACATGAAATTTCATGTATAAAACTAAAAATAGTGCAGTATGATGGAAACCTAATGGACTTCATTGTAGTCAATGGGGTCTATTAGTGTTCATCATTTAATGGACCTGGTGCCTCCTCTGAGATGAAGGTTCTTGTGCTAGACTTCATGGACCCCGTGGGATCTGTGCCCCATTATTGTGTCATTACCTGGCTTAAAGACTGGGCCCACTGTTCGCTTTATGGACAGCCAAATGCTCTTTTTTACTCACATAAGTGATTAGAGAAAACCCCAGGTGGGCTCCTAAGAACAGCAGACCTGGAGGTTCTTTTAAACTGCATATACATCCTTGGGAGAGGCAGAAAGGCAGAGAGAAAGGGGCCAAAAACAAAGGTCAGGGTATAAAAGGCATGTACAATAGCTATAAAATGGGCCCCAAGAATCAACTCCTCCGGTGGGCCCCAGAATCAACCCCACCAGCAGACCTTCAGAATGAAATTCCACTGATGGACCTTAGGCACCCCAGTCCGACACTAACTATTCACCCAGAATAATAATCAGTTGGTCCATACGGGTAAGACAGGACTGAGTACACTACGTAGCTCACCTCATGTGGTACAATAAAGTGGTTTGGGAACAAATATGTGAAAGAAACAATAACAGCACAAACCAAAACTGCAGTCATCAAATAGTTTCCAACATTTTCTACACGCAATTTTTTTTTTACTAAAGTGTAATGTAGCGCTACGGTCATAGGCTGTAAATAAGCTGTATGGTGAAGTGATGACAATGCTTGACATCATGCTGCTGATGGTCCAAGTACCTGTAACCTTAGTAATATGAGATACAAACTAAATGAAACACCTAAGACTGCATTCCTCCCTATAAAAATGTTTACCAACTGGGAAAATGCTTGGAAAAGCATCCAATATAATCCAAAAGACAAATTGACATTTGATGTTTAACCATCACTTCAGTTATTGTATTGTTATAGTCTTTCCTCTTTGAGCAGATCAAGGTACCAATTTTTTCTTAAAGGGGTTGTCTCACTACATTGATTCATCTTACCTCAGTCCTGTTTTCTTGGTTTCATTTTGAATTCAGGGGCGTGTTTACAGCCTTCCACTAGGCTGCAGTAGAAGCCAGGTCTGTAGCTATAGCAACCAGTGCTAGCAGCCTATCATGAGAGATTGAACAGGTCTGTAGCTATAGCGACCTGAGGAGCTAATGCAGCCCATACAAGAGGGGATATCTAGAAATAGGTAGGACACTGTTAATGGACATATACACTCACCGGCCACTTTATTAGGTACACCTGTCCAACTGCTCGTTAACACTTAATTTCTAATCAGCCAATCACATGGCGGCAACTCAGTGCATTTAGGCATGTAGACATGGTCAAGACAATCTCCTGCAGTTCAAACCGAGCATCAGTATGGGGAAGAAAGGTGATTTGAGTGCCTTTGAACGTGGCATGGTTGTTGTGCCAAAGAGGCTGGTCTGAGTATTTCAGAACTGCTGATCTCCTGGGATCTTCACGCACAACCATCTCTAGGGTTTACAGAGAATGGTCCGAAAAAGAAAAAACATCCAGTGAGCGGCAGTCCTGTGGGCGGAAATGCCTTGTTGATGCCAGAGGTCAAAGGAGAATGGGCAGACTGGTTCGAGCTGATAGAAAGGCAACAGTGACTCAAATAGCCACCCGTTACAACCAAGGTAGGCAGAAGAGCATCTCTGAACGCACAGTACGGCGAACTTTGAGGCAGATGGGCTACAGCAGCAGAAGACCACACCGGGTGCCACTCCTTTCAGCTAAGAACAGGAAACTGAGGCTCCAATTTGCCCAAGCTCATCGAAATTGGACAGTAGAAGATTAGAAAAACGTTGCCTGGTCTGATGATTCTTGATTTCTGCTGCGACATTCGGATGGTAGGGTCAGAATTTGACGTCAACAACATGAAAGCATGGATCCATCCTGACTTGTATCAACGGTTCAGGCTGGTGGTGGTGGTGTCATGGTGTGGGGAATATTTTCTTGGCACTCTTTGGGCCACTTGGTACCAATTGAGCATCGTTGCAACACCTTGTTGAATCTATGCCACGAAGAATTGAGGCAGTTCTGAAGGCAAAAGGGGGTCCAACCCGTTACTAGCATGGTGTACCTAATAAAGTGGCCGGTGAGTGTATAGCAAACTGACTTGGTTTTACAAGATCTTTAACATAAAAGGCAATCCTTGTAGTGAGACAACCCCTTTAAGTAGAAGGAATGTGTAAGTGGAATTATAACTAGGACTAAATTTGTAAAGCTGGGACACATTGACACATATGTATATTTAATATACAAAAACAGAAAAATAAAGTTATACATTTATCATATACAGTAATGCAAAATTTCCTCAGATTTTCTCCTGCGGCAAAGCAAACACCTGAGCTTTAATGACCAAGTGAAACTACATAGTATGCACAATAAGCAAAGGATACCTTTAGGTAATCACAGACGGAAAGTCAACACTGAGCTGAATTCAAAAAACATTCTCCAATGAAAAACTTTACTGGTATTCCAAAAATGAAGGATTTTTAGGTTCCACATTTTTTTTTCTGAATTTAAAAAACCCAACCAATGAATTTCATTATTTCCGGGATTTTGGACTGCCAAACAAAATTCCATCATACGGGTTTTGGAGAACTAAATCTTTGGGTTTTTTGTAAAAACGGCGGTTTTGAAATTCGAGTTGTATGGACTCGAACTCGGACTTTCAATTGAGGTCTATGGAAACAGTTTACAGTCTTTTTTTTGGTTTTTAAAACCGGAATCCGCATGTAAAACCGACAGTCATAGAACAGGTGCCTTTGTTCAAAGATTCTAAAGGAAAGTTCCAAGAAGTTTGCAATTGTGACCTCCTTAATGAGTTCTGAAGACTGCCTAGCAAAAGGACACATGTTGAATCTCCAACCTTTGGATCTCCTTGGGAGTTATCAGGAAGAGTATGTGTGTTGGATATCGAACATTGGCACTCATTTTCTATCGTTGTCTAAGGCCTTGTCCCCACGGCACTGGTTTGCGGCCGGTTTTTCAGACGGTTTGCGGTTTTGCAGACCGTCTGAAAAACCGTCCGCAAACTAATGTACTGGGCCGCTATGGAAAACCCGTGCCCCCAATGCACGGGTTTTGCGCCCGGCGGTTTTTCAAACCGCCGCCCACGTAACACTGAACATGTTCATTCTTCTGTCCGGTTTTCAGACGGAATATGTGTCAGGTGCAGCAGGTATGTATTGAAAACATTAAACTCTGTTGATACCTTTCATATCCATTGATTACATCTAGAAACTGTCTATATACTGTTTGCATAAACCATTCTCTATCTCTATTATTACCCTTTACCACTTTAACTCAGATATTATACGCTTGGAATGCATACATATCAATGGGAAGGGGGACGGCTCATCGCGGAGAAAAGCCGTCTCCCAACAGCCATGGGGACGGCACTAAAACAGGACAAATACCGGTCGGATAAACCGACCGGTATTTGTCCTTTGCCGTTGGAATAAGCCCTAAAAGTATTTTATTCTTAGAATGGTACACGCTGATTGATACATTTAGCGCAGCTTTTAGACTTGTCTAGATTTTTTAGACCAACTTTTATTTACTTTTTATTCCAGAATTGTAGCACATAACTGGTGCAGATTTGGGGGCACCATGGTGCATTGTGGTCATGCTGACTTTCTCTACAAAGCCACACCTGCTTTTTTCTTAGCTATGCCCAATGTCGGAGAGCATGTAAAGAGAGTCTAAAGCCCTTAATATAGGTGTCTTCATCATGCTGCAACCAAAAACGCATCACTTTTTAGTGAATTTTAATACACTTTTCTGGCACAACCAGAACAGTAAACAAGGGCCACTGTTTCATGTGTGTATATACATATACACACACATAGACCTGGTTCATGGAGTGGTTCAAGACAGCTTGTTTGATAACTGCCAGGCTTCCATGTTCCTTCTCTTCTGTTTATCCTTAAAGGGGTTGTCTCGCTACAATGATTGGGTTTTAATTAACAGATCTTTAAAAAACAAGCAGCTTTGCAATATATGTTCAAATGTCCTACTGATTTTGAGTTATCCCTGGTAGAAGGAGTGCATCAGCTCCTCAAATCACTATAGCCACTGACAGTGTGATTTTTCTCTCACTGGCGGGTCAGTGCTGGTGACTCATCAGCTTCTCAATACAGGTCAGAGCACAGGGGGCCCCCCCGCCCCAGTATGAGGCCCCACTTGTGATGCTTCTGTATGGGAGGGGGAGGGCTTAGCTTCTGTGTCTGTGTAGGGGCTGCCGGGTTTAACCCTGTGTGGGGCCTGCTCCCTCCTGCTTTTTCACAGATGGAGGAGAGCAGAGGTGAAGCTGATCTGTGGTCAGTAGGATGTGACAGCAGTGAAGTGTGTTACTTTAATCATGATGTGTCTGTGGAGCTTTGACTATACTAATAAAACAGATCAGGGGGGCATGTGAACAGTTCATATCCCTCCCTGCTCTGCTGTATTAGTGACACATCCTGATTAAAAGTAACACACTTCACAGCTGCCCTGTGTCTGTTCTGATGGGAGGACAGCACAGAACAGGGTTTGTTTGTTGTTGCTTGAGATGTCCGTGGAGATTTGTACAGCAGAGCAGGGGGTATAGGAACACTTACATCCCGCCCTGCTCTGCTATTAGCATACACCACTTCACAGACCTCTCCACACTCATAGATAAGCCCTCTCCTGTCTCCTGACTCTGTGGAGCTGACAGTGCAGCTGATCCAGCAGTGAGCAGCAGACCTAGGCAGGCACACACAGGGTTAACTCTGGCAGCAAACCCCCTTGCCCTCCCCCTGCTGTATAGAAGTTATGGAGGAGAGCTGTCTGTGTGCTGAGGGGAGGGGAGAAGGGGAAGGACAAGATACAGACAAGAAGCACACCCCTGAATTCAAAAATCCTATGGTGCCAGACACATTGGGGCAGATTTATCAAGGCAGTTGCGCCAGAATTCTTGCTCAATTTGCGCCAAAAACAAGCTTTTTGCCCCATTTACTATGTGTTTTAGACAGTTTCAGGCGCTTCTGTGCCGTGTCCGACAAAGGGGGCGTGGCTTCGTAAAGGGGTGTGGTTTTGCGGAAAGTGGGCGTGGCTTAAATTTCTACAAGGAAATGCGCAAGATGGCGGGACCAAAATTTTGACGTAAAAGTAAGCCAACTTAAAGATGGTGCAAACTGAGATAGACAGTAGTTTGGGCCGTAGTTTGAGGACCCCATGTCTAGTCTAAGTTTATACCGTCTAAAAGTAAGACACTTTTGATAAATCTGCCCCATTGAGGTAGGCTGAAAGCCTGTAGTGAGACAACTATCGAACCTATGCACAAGTGGATAAGACAGTGTCTGACATTACAAGTGAACAGTAAAGAGTGTTCCACGTTCTCATCCCTGGAGTAAGCAGAGACATCACTCAGAGGAGTTGGGATGGGGATTGGTATGTAGGTGGGGGAGGCCCTCCAGAGAAGAGGCTGAATAATGAAGAAAGTATTTACTGACAGGCCAGGTCCTCTCACATTGCAATGCCAATTTATTTTTCTGCTCTAGATCATTGCATAAATCCCATGACTGTCTCATTCTCTTCTTTTCTCTGCATGTTTTTATGGAAATTTAGGATGAATCTGTAAATATCTACCATGTTTTGATTTGATTGGTATGTGGCATAACTAAACCAAATGAGTAGTTGGATGTCCTAACAAGTATAAGGACTACTTCTTTGGATTTGAATTCATGCATTATTCAATATTTCTTCTCTTTTTTGTTTTAATATATATATTTAGGCAGTCCTATACGATAAAAAATTACATATTTAACATTGTCCTTCCCCAGCTGTAAGATAAAATTTCTGAATGACTGGGCAAACTAATCTCACTTTACTTTAGCTGCTGCTCATCTCTATAAAGTCTCATTATAGTCGTAGGTAATGACAATGATTACTCTATTGTTTCTTACACAGGGATAGATAAGATTAGACTAGACCAGTAATTCATTGGGCACTGACCAGCAATACATGAAAGGAAAATATGCTAATCTTTTTCTGCACTAGGGGTTTTCTTCACTCTTACCAGATGATGCTGAAAACACATACACTTTCAGCCTGAAATATGGGCTTTCAAGCAATACTCTCACATTGCTGTGCTATTAAAGCTCACAGAAAGGAAGTAAGAGAGAGATCGACATAAGGGAACTTGAAAAAATTTTTATAAAGAAATAATAATCCTGACAATAGTCACATATTGCTTGTCAATATGTGAAAAGAAAATTTGATGGTAGTGTCGCTTTAAAGGGGTTTTGCCAGGACGTGCCTTATCTGCTAAGAAGCAAATGTAAACAAAGCCACGCTGAGCTATGAGAGAGACACAGCCAGAGCACAGAGCTATGCATAAGGGATCGTGGGAAATGTGCGCTCAAATAATCAAACTACAACTAGTGGATTCTGTATACAAAAGACAACACCTTTCTTCAGAGCCTCTTGAAAGCTTCTTCATGGTCTCTGTCATCAGATAAAGCAGGGATCTACTCAGATAATCACACTACAACTAGTGGATTCTGTATACAAAAGGCAACATATTTCTACCCGATGCCTTGAAAGCTTCTTCAGCTCCTTCTCATCAGATAAGAAGTGTTCTCTGCACAAGCCCGGCCAGCAGCTCTTGTCAGGTTGTATCTAATAGAAGCTTTTAAGTAACTAAGGGCAGGTAAGGCAGCCTGTAGCTGTCTCAGACTGCAATTTTTGTGATCACATATATTTAGAAAAGTGATTAAATATCCATTTTGGAGGATCCCACGTCAACATTACATCATGGCAAAACCCCTTTAAGCATCTCTTACAGGAAACTGGAAGATCCCTTTAGTAAATAGTCCAATTTATCCTGGTGCACATCCTTGTGTTTTATCCCGATATTATGGCCCAGTTACCTAGAGCCGTCACCAATGTAAACAAAGTTGCTATCTTCAAAAGTTTTCCAAAAACACAATCTAATTTACAATTTAATGCCTGCAAAGTATATGCAAATGTATTCACAATTTACTTGTTAAAGATGTTTATCATATGTTTCACATTTGCTAGATGCCATTATATTTAATCCCTTAAGGCCATCACCATTTTCCGTTTTTCAGAGGTTTTTTTATCCTCGTCTTCCAAGACCCATAACTTTTTTATTTTTCTGCACAAATAGTTATATAATAGCTTGTTTTTTGCAAAACGTTTTTGATTTTTAATGGTAAAATTTAAACCATTTTAATTTAAGAGTGCGCGAACAAAAAAAATAATATATATATATATATATATATATATATATATATATATATATATAATATTGTGAGATGGAAATGGAATTCATCAAGTAAAACAAATGACATTTATTCTGTGGGTCAGTACGATTCCAACAAAGCCAAATTTATATCACTTTTGGTATGGTTTACGGCTTTTAAAAAATATAAAAACACTTCTTCAAAAAAGCATCATCATTTTCTGAAACTAATAACTTTTAATTTTTTATGGCACCAACTAAAACTAGGGTAAGGTCTAGTTTTTATTGGTGCCAATTTAGACTGTATGCATCTTAGGGTCAGTCCACACGGCATAGTTCTCTTGCCGGATTTTCAGATGGTTTGCGGATTTCGAAACCATCTGAAAATTGAACAGAAACCATCCCCATAGACTTTCATAGAAAATCCATCCAATAGTCTACACTGAACGGATTTTCAGCCAGCGGAATTCCAAAAAACTTTGAACATGCACAATCGTCCACCTGGTCTTTGGACAGAAGATGTGCAATTCAATGGTTATGCGGAACAGTTGAATCCGCAAACTGCAGACAGAACCGTCCCCCAAAACATGATAAAATACTGGCCAGATTGTTAAACAAAATCTGACTGGTATTTTCTCTATGCCGTGTGGATACACCCTTATACTGTCTTGTTAATTTTTATAACTATGTTGTTACTGGCCTCAGATCCCTTCAGGGATAACGGAGGGCTGCACATCTTGGTAGTAATCCTGTGTTGCCGACCACTACTTTACTCTATGTATATATATATATATATGACAATTTTACATTTCAATGTATCCTTTTACTTTGTTTTTGGAAAATCAAACTAAGAGATTTAGGCTATGTTCACACGGCTTATTTCAGAACGTATTTACAACGGATTGCCGATCGTAAATACGTTCTGAAATCAGTTGAAAATCAGTTGCAAATAAGTGTCACTAAGTGTGGCACGTATTTGTAACTGATTTCCCGACGGATTCACCATCTACAATCACTGTAGGTGGTGAATCCGTCCGTAAATAATTGACATGTGAATTGTTTTTCCGTCCGGATTGCCGTCGTCAATCCGCGGCGGCAATCCGGAACGGAAACTAAAGCGTCGTTTTGAACGACGAGCCGTATTTTCTATTGAAATCAAAAAAAATAGGCTGTGACTTATTTCGGGACTGATTTGCCAACGGATTGACGATCGTCAATCCGTCGCAAATACGCGGCGAAATAAAGCCGTGTGAAAGACGCCTTATAGTAAAAAAAAAAAAAAAACAACAAAACATATGACTACATTTACACAATTTACCAATATGGGGCCACAGTGGCTACATCACTGTATATGGCAGAGTCCCTTATTCATGGTACCTTGATGGAAACCAAAGACGTGATGTAAAACGCCTTGTAAATGGCCCCTAACATAAATGATCTAATATCATAGACCAGCGATCTTCAAACTGCGGCTCTCCAGCTGTTGGGAAACTACAACTTCCATCATGCCCACTGCTATAGATTATATAAATGCATGATGGAAGTTGTAGTTTCCCAACAGCTGGAGAGCCGCAGTTTGAAGACCCCGGTCATAGACCTTACATACCATCAGAACACAATGATGCCTTCACTAGGTAAAACACTGTATACACATGACCTAAAATAGGAGTGCACTGTACAGTCATTATAGTAGAATCTGAAGCGCTCAATAGCTGCAAATGGGTGCCGCACCAGTATGCGTCTTACCAGAAACTCATATAGCAACAATAGAGCATTATTCTGTCAGGATTAGAAACTTGATGTAACTTTTTAAGCGTTTCTAATCCCGGAAAGAAGCGAGCAGGGCGATCACGGATGACCTATTTATGAAAGTATGTCAAACATGCTAATATGCAAGGACAAACTGCAGCAGCAGAACTGAATCTGTTGAATCACTGCCCTTTAAACCACATTCAGTGTAACCGAGCAGCGCTCCATTCATCTGATGTATGACTGTAGATAGATTTAACTTTATAGCGATATCACTTCTTTGTGTTATCTGTTCTTAGATCACAACATTAGCCATTGAAAAAGTTGAGCTAACCCTCTGTGCCATGATATCACAATGCATTATCTGTCAAGTTTACCATTGCTGCATCTGTAGTATCCTGGAAAGATATCACAATGTGTAACCTGTGGTTTGCCACAAGCCTGCGGGTACAATCATTATATTATCATACCTCACTAACGAATCCCAGTGCAAAAATATTGACACCGCCGTGAAGAGTTAGGCTATAAATACACAGCAAATGTCAAAATGCCGTCCAAAATCCGACTGCATTTTGACATTGCTGAACCGTGGCAGCAAAAGCCGCGGTCAGTTTTCGAATTTGGCGTCGGCCCATTCAATTTAATATACGGGAAACCAACAGCAATTTGGTGGAATATGCAACATTTTGCGGATTCAGGCGAATTTTAAAACAGACAGTAAAAAATCTGTGCTGTGCAAAATTTTTATTGCTGTCTATGCAGCAGAGTACCGTCTGATTTTCGGCAGATTCAAAATACTGAATGGGCCAAAAAATCCGACGGAAAACCTGTGCTGTGTAGACAGAGGCTTAGATGACATGTTCACCTCTGCTACATCTGTATATAGTATCTGCCAAACTTAAAGTGACAGGAACGTGCAGATTCCCCCTGGAAGCTTCCTGTGTTCCAGATTATGAAGCCTTGGGAAATCCTTTTTTATGGCCTTTCTATTTAGAGCATGCAGACAACATCTGGTAGTATCCGCTCTCATTGATGGACATACCTGGTAGGGAGTCATTAGTGTCCATTCTCTTGGGGAATGCTGCAGTCAGCAGGGCACAGTGTCAGTACAAGAGGGGTTCCAGTGCTTCCTAGTCAGGGTTCCAGGTCACAGGTCTCTGTTAAGGGAAGGAGGTGTTTGGCTGAGTGATATATTCTTGTCATGGATCAGAGCGGTTATCCTGGCTGAGTGTGACACAAACATTTGGTCCAGCAATAAGCTTTTCACCAGCAACGAGAACACGCCCAGCCCAGTCCATCCAGTCTGCAGGCTGCACTCACAGCACACAGGATCACTGTTCTCTGCCCTGACTGTGTTACAACATGAAAAGTTAGGAGACTCCTGCCCATTAGCACTCTGCTCCACTTTCCTTTTTCTATAGGGTTATATGACGTACAAAGTGCAATTCCTCTTATTTTTGTTAATGAAACTTTTGATCTGGATGTAGAGCAGAAAAACTGTATTTTCACAGTTGACAAAGCAAGCAGTTCACCAATGCAAATCACCCAGTTCATAAACCACAACAATCCAGTAATACATTAGTGTAACTGCAGGCGATTCACACTGAAATAGTGCCGGTCTCTGCCAATAACCAGTTTCTGTCCAGCTCATTTTCACTAGCACGTAAGGGTTTGAACACTTAGAGGGGTTGTCTCACTACAAGGATTGCTTTTTATGTTAAAGATCTTGCAAAAACAAGTCACTTTGCAATATGTGTCCATTAACAGTGTCCTACCTATTCTGAGATATCCCCCTTGTATGGGCTGCATCAGCTCCTCAGGTTGCTATGAGTAAAGGCACACATACTTCTGAGCCCGAAACGCGTTAGCGTCATTTTTCACCTTCATGTCTCATTCTTGACTGACCACTGTATACTGCTTTAGCTGGTGAGTGCTTTTTGCTCCATTTTAAATTTTTGCATAAATAAAATTACTTATGTTTTATGGGAATACCGATCTGTGTGCTGGATATCCGTGATTAAAGTCATATGTCTTGCCGTTTCTTGGACCGTACTTCAGTGCATGACAGACTAAACAAGTTTGAGGCTGTCCATTTTCTATATTTGTTTCGGTATAGCTACAGACCTGTTTGATCTATCCTGATAGGCTGCCAACACTGGTTGCTATAGCTACAGACCTGGCTTCTACTACAGCCTAGTGGAAGCCAGTAAACACGTCCCTGAATTCAAAATGAAACCAAGAAAACAGGACTAAGGTGCGATAAATCAATGTAGTGAAACAACCCCTTTAAGGATGCTTTCACACAGTGCGTTCTTTGACACTTTTTTGTGCAGGAAGGCACAGCAATCCATGCTGTACATTGCTTCACATAAAACACACCATGTGAAAGCACCCAAAATGCTTTTTCGCACTCGACTATTCTACTAATTTTTTTGCCTTTTTTCCTCAATATGCAAGTCTGTATTCTTACGTCATTTTTACATTGGTGCATTTTTAAAATTAAAAACAAACATCAGGTAAAATGTTTTTGACTTAAAAAGTGTTGCTAAAAATAAGTTTTTTGTAATTGTGTCATTTTTTCATTTACATATAAGTGATACAACTTTTTAGGGGATAGTTACTTGACGTCTTTTGGGCCAGATTTTTCAGCAAAATACGAGCTGAAATACGGCCCAAACAATGTACAATACAGTTGTCATATTTAAAATATGCGCAATCAATCACGCCACATATTTTGCAACCATAATTTGTCTGAAAAGAATGGAAATGTCACTACTTTTCAGGAGTATACACAGCAGCAAATAGGAAAGTACAGGAGGCACAGATGTGCCTCAGGCTACTATGCATTAAGGTGTACCAAGATGGCGGCTTCCCCACTTCCTGCCTGGGGCCAGAAGTGGGGCAATCGAAAACATGGCAGCAATGGAAGTCTTCACAAGGCTTCCACTTGCCATGTTCAGCCATCAGATCCCTGCAATTTTCCTGCGGAGGCTCCGATCGCAGTTAGGAATGGTGTGTGGCACAGTTTCTCATTCATTTAGATGCTGCGGCCATCCTCGCTGTGGCGTTTAAAGGGTTTAACAGCACGGCGGGCAGCGCTGACCCACCGCGCTGTAACCGCCAGTTGTTAGCTGCAATTAGCCGTTAACACCCAGCGGCTGTGTAGCGGGATCGCTATGTCGGTAAGGGTAGACCTGGCTCTTCCCAGTACTGCTGTTGCATTGATTACTGGAGTAATAGTGACAGGGTGCTAGTGTCAGCCTTGCAGTGACAAAAAGCACTGCAGGTTTGAGATCCTACAGATGGGGCATCACCCAGACTATCCAGTGCCCTGGAAAGCTGGGTGACATTCCCCACAGCAGGCAAAACTTGGTGCCTGATGTGGGGCATTGTGCATCGACCAGCTTACCTGGATATTGTATAACGTATCCAGGGTCCAGCTAGGCTGGACAGGCCATGATGGTGCTGAGAGGTCATTTTTGCAGATGACACCAAGCTATGTAGTGTAGTGCAATCTATGAAAGATGCTCATAAATTGCAAGCAGACCTGGACACACTGAGTGCTTGGGCATCCACTTGTCAAATGAGGTTCAATGTGGATAAATGTAAGGTTCTGCATCTGGGTAGAAATAATCCACAGGCATCAAATGTCCTAGGGGGAGAAAAACTTGGAGAATCACTTGTGGAGAAAGATCTGGGCGTTCTTGTAGATCAGACTACAGAACAGCATGCAATGTCAATCAGCTGTCTCTAGGGCAAGTAAGATATTGGCGTGTATTAAAAGAGGCATGGACTCGCGGGACAAGGATGTAATTCTACCGCTGTATAAAGCATTGGTGTGACCTCACTTAGAATATGCTGTTCAGTTCTGGGCTTCAGTTCATAGAAAAGATGCAATGGAGCTATAGAGAGTACAAAGACGAGCAACCAAACTTATAAGGGGAATGGAGCATCCAAGTTATGAAGAAAGATTAGTAGAATTGAACTTATTTAGTCTTGAGAAAAGACAGCTTTGGGGGGGTCATGATTAATTTATAAAAATATATAAATGGTCCCTACAAAAAGTATGGGGAAAAATTATTTCATGTAAGGCCCCCTCAAAAGACAAGGGGTCATTTCCTTCAACTAGAGAAAAAAGGATTCAAACTCCAGAGGAGAAGAGCGTTCTTCACTATGAGAACTGTAAATCTGTGGAATAGCCACCTGAGGAGCTGGTCACAGCAGGAACAGTTGGGAGTTTCAAGAAAGACTTCGATAACTACCTGAAATGAAAGAATATAAATTTTTATTTAGCTATGAGCAGATTGGTACTTGCCTTGTGGGTGTTAGGGCATTAACCAGTGGGGAGGCTGGGCTTAAATCCTTGTCTCCCTCCCTTCACCCACTTTTTCCCCAACCTTGGTTGAACTTAATGGACACGTGTCTTTTTTCAACTATACTATGTAACTGTCACGGGGGTCGTGGGCTCCGCTGGCCCCCGCGACCGTCACCCTGCTCGCAGGGAGTCCGGCGCGGCGGCTGCCCGCGACCATCCCTCTGCTGTCCCGGCCCCGCGTCCCGTACCCGGCCGCGCTCCTGTGAACGCCGCTCCCGGCCGCCGTGCGCGTGGCCGCTGCTTTAGGCGCGTGCGCCGACTTCTCTAAATTTAAAGGGCCAGCGTCCCGATAATTGGTCTATTATCGGGCGCTGGTTCTATTTAAGGTATCCGCCCCCAGCACTTCCTGCCAGTCTGTTGGTGTGTTTTTGGTGCGTTTAGAGAGTATTGGAGTTCAGTCCTGATTACCCGTGTACCAGTCCACTTGCTTACGTTCCTGACCTTGCCTGTTTGCCGCCTGCCCTGACCTTCTGCCTGTCCCCGACTACGCCTCTGGATTACGTCTTTGTACCACGCTGTACCCCGGCCGCCACCGCAAGCAAGTCACGTCAGGAGTAACGACCTGGTAGCCTCACGCCGCTGCAAGTCCATCCCGCTTTGCGGCGGGCTCTGGTGAAAACCGGGGGCTACTTAGATTCCGTTCCCTGGCGTGGCTTAGCTATCATCGCTTGCGTTGGCCAGCGAATCCACTCCTCCGTTACAGTAACTATGTAACTCACCTCTCTCAGTGCAGGAAAAGCTGAGTACTCCCCTCCCACCCCACAGGGAGTTTAGATAGTCTCGCTGCAGGAGCAGAGCAGGCCCCTTGCACCCAGTGACGTCAGTGAAGTATCTCAAAATGCTTCCCTGGTACTAGTGCCAAAAAAACCCCAATGGCACTCATCAACTGCAAGACTTACTGGCCCTACCAGCAAGAGCTCGAGAGAGATGGCAAATATGTGTCCAAACAGTGAAAACAAGAGCACAGTCTTAGGAATTCAGGGCATGTGTCCTGGACCCCCGAAACATACCTTCTCTGACCAGGACCACGGGACAGCCTCTGGAATCCTGGACTGTCCTGCAGGAGCTGGGATAACTGGGAGGTATGTTTTTGAGTGAAAGAGTATGTAACAAAAACATATATATTGTAGTGTATGTAAGTTAAAGTAAAATATATAAAAAAAAAAAAAAATATGTATTTACCATCCATGCCAAATAAAACCATATCTGCCTCCTTCACCTGAGACTGTACACATTGGGCCCCATTTATGTAACGGTCTAAGAGTGAGACTGTCTTTGTTGCCCTTAAAAACAAACCAGAACGCAGCTTTCATTTTTCCAGAGCGGTATATAAAAGAAAAGCTTTGGTTGCTATGGGTGAATACACACACTGGATACTTAAAAGCATTTCATTTCTATGGATGGGGCAATTTGGGGGAAAGCATAAGATATGTTAGAGTAATATGGCTTATAGGTCACTAAATAACTTTAAAATCACAGAAGACATGGTCATAGAAAACACTACCCAAATTAATAATACAAAGATTTATTAATCAGTCTTAAAACCATACGCATAAAACAAAGAGCAAGTGTAGACAGTGGTCCTCTGTGACTTCGTTCACTGCTAATGGACCTTACTTGGATGCACTTTACTTTATACCATGTGATTATCTCATTTGCACGATGGCATTTTGAGGATCATGTTCAACACTGCTTGCTTTTAAATGCACTTTTGGTCATTGAAAAGCTATAAAGACCCAATAACCCTATTCATATCTATGGTATGCACTTCACACCTTAAAGGGATTTTCTCGCTACAAAGATCATATCTCAGATTATGGGGACAGCAAAAATAAGCACTTTTGTAATTGGGTTGCATTACCTAAGTCACTTGGTATAAGTAGATATGAGCTTTTCTGTGCATCTGTTTTCTATTTCTACTGCTGCTAGTCGGGACACGCCTCCTTTTCTGTGATTGGCTAGTCGGGACACACCCCGGATGGATTCCGCCCTGTACATGACCACTGCACTGTGATTGGCTGACTGATGTTTCATTCAGCCTGTTGGGATACGCCCCCAGAGAGGGAACGCCCCAGACACGTCCCCTGCATTGTGATTGGCTGCCTGCACACTCAGTTTACTGCCCTCTGAGCTGTTAAAACCGAAAGTGAAACCAGCTATGTGAGAGGGCTGCTGCCTGTATACTGATCTCCCAGCTCTAAGGTGAATGATCTGACTAATTACTGACTGTTTAACTCATAGATCCCCTCATATAACACAGTCTTATATACTGTGTTCCCTCCATATAACACAGTCACACAGTCTCCTGCCTGATAACAGAAAGGAAGGAGGAGGGGGCAGTGTGCATTCCTCACATGTGTTTCATCAGTTCAGGCTCTGTGTATAACTTTGTTATCAAACAATACATGGAAACCTGTAAAGAAGCATTTATGCTATCTACAATATATGAAAAAACTTTGAGATTCTTAGTTCACATGTTTTGATCAAAAAATGTTTAAGCCACCCCCAACTACCAACGGGATCTCAAGGCGGGTGGTCCTACTCTATTTTTACCTCTCATTTGAGTCCAATTCAGACTTCTAATTTAGGTCAGCAGACCTCCATAATCCAGAGAGAAAAAAAGCACCAACCTTATAAGCATACTGCACTGATATAACAACCTGTGGAGGTGGGCGGGGTGCAAGAAACCAAAATGGAGGCATCTATTTCTCCCTAGATAAATTAAAAGCAATATATACCAAATGCAACGTATAGTTCTGCACAAAACACATTTCTGAAGACATCAATGTGAACCTGGGTGCCTCTGGCATGGTTATATATATTGTGACAAGGTGACCGCTGGTAGTCGCATGATCCTGCCACTAGAGGGTCTAAGAACACTGAAAGTGTGTATATGCGCAACCTAGGAACTGGGCTCGGTGGGGAAAAGCCACCTATTTCGTGTCAGTGTTATACTACTGACACGTACAGTAGCGGCTAGAATAGCTGCAAGGCAGCTAGGCATGGGGTGGTTTTTCCGGGACAGCTATAGTGTCGGGTGGGTGGCTGTCCCCGCATTCCAGGTCCCTGGGTTCCAGCCCAGATATTGGACATCTCTGGAGGCCTATAAAAGCCTAGTACTCCAGGTGATCAGGGGGCGTGGCTGTTACCTGCAGAGGTGAAGCAGCAGAGCGGAGAGAGAGCTCTGGCCCCCAGAGGCTACAGGGAAGCTGAGGACACAGGGTGGAGACGGTATGTTTGAGGGGCTGTGCGATAGGCACAGACCTCGGGACAGAGAGGGACCCTGTAAATAAGTTAGTGGCCAGACGGCCTAGATGTTTATGTTTTTGATGTTATGTTTCTATACGTTTATCCTGAGCCTAAATAAAACTGGTTGAGGCCAGTTAAACGGAAGCCTGGTGTCTGAGTGCCATACCGTTTCTACGAAAGACGGCGATTCCGCGAGTGAAAATCCCCAGAGCCGGTCCAAGATGGCGGCCGATGGCAGGTGAGCCGTTACAATATATATATATTATATATATATATATAGTAGGAGGACAGGAGGGATTGTGGTGGACCAGAAATATGTGTCACCAAGGACCCTGGCATTGGTGAGGTGAAATCCTGTAATTTCAGGTGTCAGCAGCGGTAGGTTGCTGATACACGTTTTTTAGTATGCTTGCAGAGCAAATAGTCTGGGTCTGGTTTTTGCAGGAGAAGTCGTAGAGTTGGGTGGGTGACTGCTCCCAGATCTTCAGGGTCCAGGCCAGAGTTTGGTTGCCGTATGTAAGCCTGGAGGTCAGGTGGGAGGGGGTGTGATTGATTATCTGTGATGCTGGGAGAATGCTGGTGTGCACAGCAGAAGATCCCAGGAACAGACTACGCGCCAGTCTCAGCGGAAGACAAGGAAGTCCTTCGTTTTGGCTGAAGTTAAGCCCACGTTTATGTTGCTGTGTGTTTGAGGCTGAAATAAACGCCTATTCGCCTAAACAGAGTTAAAGACTGGTCCTGTCTTACCATACCACCGAGCTGATCCCTTACAATATATACACACACATTCCAATACCAGTGGCACACCATCAGCTAAAAGGGCTATCAAACAATACATGGAAACCTGTAAAGAAGCATTTATGCTATCTACAATATATGAAAAAACTTTGAGATTCTTAGTTCACATGTTTTGATCAAAAAATGTTTAAGCCACCCCTGACTACCAACGGGATCTCAAGGCGGTGTGATTGGCTGCCTGCCTTATTCCCCTCTGAGCTGTTAAACCCGAAAGTGAAACCATCTATGTGAGAGGGCTGCTGGCTCTATACTCATCTCCCAGCTCTAAGGTGAATGATCTGACTAATTACTGACTGTTTAACTCATAGATCCCCTCATATAACACAGTCTTATGTCATGTGTTCCTTCCATATAACAGTCACACAGCCTCCTGTCTGATAACAAAGGGGAAAGGGAGGGGGGCAGTGCACATTCCTCACATGTGTTTCATCAGTTCAGGCTGTGTGTATAACTGGTTATTGCACAGCAAGGAGCTTGAGGAGCCTGGATATGAAGGCTCTGCAGACACAAGAGAACATTGCAGGAGGCTGCATTTTCTAAAGACAACCTTCCCCTTCTACTGCAAATACAGACTGATTATGTCACAGCTCTTCAGTGAGGAGAGACACGCCTGCTGAGAGGAGAGACACACCCCTGGATTTCAAACTCAATCTCATAGAATTAGCTGAAGAGCACAAACATGTCAAATGATAAAACCCCTGGAAGATATAAATTATGTTGCGGTTATTGATTTTTATGTATTTTGTTTTTTTCAAATCATGTTATTCAGTTCTTGTACACATTACCGTTGTCTGTTTCCTGATGGGTGCTGTCACCACTTCACTGTCTACATTTGCTGTTTATATTTTATATGTATAGTTTTAAGACTCAGTAATAAATCTTTATATTATTAATTTGGGTCGTGTCTTCTGTGACTATATTTTGTGTAGTCTTAGGTTTATTTGGTTTGGTCCAGGTAATACTTTGTTGCTTTTGCTAATAACTTTGTAGAAATGCTATGCATCATATGTAGAGGTCTTTAAATGATCATTAGTGGATTAGACAATTTACAGTTGTAGCATTAGTGGAGTTCACCACCATTTATGGGCGGCCATCGGTAATTTCAGGGCCCCTTGTAGCCAAACCATCTAGGCCCTTCACCATTTACTATCTTGTGCTGTATCATTAGCCCCTTTAGGATCGGAAACCCTCACAGGAATACCACCAATATTGCCCTGATGGTGCCACCGACTGCAGCAAATAGTAAAGTGTTCACATACTCAAGACCCCCTAAGGGTGCTAAAAATGGCAGCAAAAATATACAAAAAAAATTCAAAATACTAAAAATGTTAAGAAAGAGAGACTTTTTCCATTTATCCTTTAAAAAAAAAAATCACATTCACATAACTGGAACCAGCAGGTCATTCAAATCAGATTTAATAAAACATCATGATATTTATTCAGCAAATTGAATGCAGTATAAAGAAAATAAAATCTAAAAGAATTTTGTTTGCTGTTATCTGGTTTCCCAGAAAATAGTTGAAAAGAAAGTACTAATAAAAACAAAGCCTTACTCCACAAGAATAGAAAAAATAGACCATAACTTTATATAGCTCTACATAGCTCTTCTGGAGGAAAAATAACAAAAAGTTAATGGTGTCAGAAAATGGCAATAGATATAAATAAAAAAAAAAATATATAAAGTTTCTTTTTTTAAAAAAGAAACACATTACACACACAAAAAAAATCCCTAAATATATAAGGTATCTACATGACCATACTAACCTGTAGAATTAATCTAACAGGTTATTTAGTGTGAAATGTAAATGGTGTAAAAAAAGAAAAAAAGAATAAAAAAAAAATTCAACTAATTTATTTGTAAACTATACCCTGCATAAAACAAGTTCTCATACAACTGCTTCACTTAAAAGACAGATTTATGATGGTTGAAACATAAGGAGGCAAAAACTACAAAATTAAAAGTAATTTTCATGTCTTTGGCTTAAGGGGTTATATCTTCTAGTGTTCCAGCATTTACCTCTGATCTTAATCTGCATTTTGATACCAGAAGATATTTAAGTAATTTTCCTGTGTTTCATCCTTCTTTTCCTCAAAGATTGGCGCAAGAGAGAGTAAGGGATGGAGAAAGTCAGGAGAGTATTTCAAATGCATGTTTTTTGGAGGTTCAGGTACGGGTTGAGTTTGGGAAAAATAGAGTACATACTAATGGTTTATGGCACTATAGAGGTCCACAGTGAGTGGAAAAGGTTGAGTAAGACCACCAGTAATAGAGCTCTCTATTTTGGGACAAATTGATCAAGCCTGTCTAATACTGTGACAGTGTAAGCTTGTAGACACTGTCTAAACACATAATAAATGCGGTATAATGCATGTACGCCAGTATTTAGCCACATATGGCGGCACAATTCTGCTGCAATTACCATAATAAATGTGTCCCTTTGTGTCTGACTGGGCATCAGAAAAGTGCAAGTGAAAATGGGATACAGAGGGATTTGGTTATGGGTGGAATGAGATCTGGGTACAAGCTTAAGATGGGTTTGATACATTAGATTAGTTCAGTACTCTTGTAAATTGTTAAACTTTTTCTTTTAAAAGGAGGGGAAAGAAGGCAATAGTGGACTATAAACATCTGGAGGAGGAGGTGGAGCAGAAACATCTGGAGGAGGAGGAGGAAGTGGAGCAGAAACATCCTGAGGAGGAGGAAGAGGTGGTGCAGGAAGGAGAGCATAAACATCTGGAAGAGGAGAAAGACTAGCGTAAATATCTGGAGGAAGAAGAGTGTAAACATCTGGAGGAGGAGGAAGTAGAGCGTAAACATCTAGAAGAGGTGGTGAAGGAAGAAGAGGTGGAGGAAAGCGAATGTAAAAATCTGGAGGAAGAGGCGGTGGATGACGTGGGGCATATATCTGTAGGAAGAGGTGGTGGAAGAACTGGAGAGTAAACATCTGGAGGAAGTAGAAGAGAAGCATGTGGAGGAGGTGAAGAAAGAGGAGGAACATCTGGAGGAGGAGGAGCATAAAGTGGAGGAAGTAGAACATGAACATCTGGAGGAAGTAGAGGATAAATATCTGGACGAGGCGGCTATGCTGAAGAAATATGAAATGGAGCTATTCACGTGTTACTTGTATGTATATAATTATTGAGCATTAAGAATATGGTCTGATAACCCATATGATATAAGATGATAGTTGTATCATTTCTGTTAGTAAGAATTTCTATATTCTGTATAAGCAATACTTGTTATTTTCTCCATGAGGCGGATGAGAGACGTGTATTGGCCCAGGCCACTAAGACGGTAATTATAGAATAGTACCTTTATTTCTATGTCGTTATGGTATTACATTCTGTCTTGTAGGATTAGATAGAAGTAATCCCCAAGTGTGATTTTAGTATAAATCCTTAATAATTAAAAATGTTATGGCCTTAAAGCATTGTCCCATCACAGACATGTCATATATAATATTCAATATGATAGTGTCACCATATCTCAGATGGAAATGAGGTGGATCCTTCTCTGTTCATAACAGGTGAGTTTTAGGATCCCTGTTATGGAGGTATGTGTGGGTTCCAGGTGGTTAGGTGGGGTGATTATTATAATAGCACCCGTATTTCTGTAGAGTTAGGATATGGGATTTTATCTTGTACGGTGATAGTGAATAAGTCCTTCAGTGTTATCCAGTAGCTTTATACTAACTCCTTATTAATAATCAAGTCTTTTGTGCCTTAATGATGCACTAAGATCTGGGTCACATCTGGGTTGGAGGTTCTGTTTGGAGCCTCTGTCGCAGATTCTAGCCGAAATAGCGGAAAAAGTAGCGCAGTATGCTCTGCTATTGCTTCCTTAAAGAAAATGGACATAACACAAACCCGATGGCGACCCCATTGTAGTCAATAGGAGACCCTTGGTTGCTGTCCATTATGTAGGAGGTTAAGCTAAATTGTAACTGATTATGTAGCCATTACAGACATACAATTATTACTGTTGGCTGCAGATATAAATAATATAAGAAGGGGCCAGCCATGTAGTAGATTATACTCTATAGGGCATCTTGTGTAGAGGAATTCCAGGTAACAAAAGTATTTACATTGTAGGAGAAGAACAAGACTATGGATACCACCTTGGATCATGGAGACAATGTAAGTTTATACCAAGAACAGGGTCAGGTTTATACTGTTGGAGCCCATTGCCCCAGAACCCTTGGTGATGTTAGAGCCACTTTTCTCACTTACTAATGCTCTCTCAATAATATATGTCTCCATTACTTTGAATATCTGAATTTATTGGTATATGAGACATTTTATGTCCAATAGAGAGGAGGAGAGAGAGACAGAAGAAATGGAGGAAGAAATTGAGAATGGGAAACATGAGGAGGAGGATAAGAAGGAAGAGAAAGATCAGGAGGAGGAACATCGGAAGTATAAGAAGGAAAAGAAAGATCAGGAGGAGGAACATCGGAAGCAAAAAGCTAAAGCCGAGATGGAAGAGCTAGAAAAAAAAATATGAAATTGAACTATTCCAGTGTTACTTGTATGTATATTACTATTCAGTATTAAGAATATTGTCTGATGGCAGTGAGAGACTCCTTTGGGGGGGGGGGGTTCCTCAAACTTTGGGTGTATTTTGAAACCTTGTTATATGGGGCTCCCACTGCAGCTTTCCCCTGGTTACCGCCCCAGGTACTGCCACGAGGATTGCTAGTTTGTGTCCCGCTGATTGTACAAACTTCGGTCCTGATATTCAGGTCCCATGCCTCTGGGGTGGGACTGTTTAGTGTGGGTTTCCCTTGTACCCCGCTTTTAGGCAACCCTGACGTTCCCGACTCTCTCACTTCGGCTCTAGTCAGGTTCTTGGGGTCTGACGCTGGGTCCTCAGTGCTTGACAGGGTCATTACTTCTGAGGCTCTCAGGGAGTACGAAAGTTTAATAGAGGATGACGCCAACCCGACGTGCTTTGTGAGGCTTCACTACTATCAACTGCATAGCTTATATACGAGATGGAAATGTTTATTTGTGGTGCACAGATCCCGCACTACATTTGAGTTGTGGTGCCTTGGAAGACACTCCGAAAGGAAGGCTCTTTCTGGCCTGTACAAACTCTTGCTTAATTCTCGGACCGTGGTTAAGCTGCCTTTTCAACACAGTTGGGAGAAGGACTGGTTTTCTCGAATATTGGTCTAAAGCTTTCAGTGGCTATAATCCTCGTGTCGTCAAGCCACGAACTAGACAAATAATACAGTGGTACCAGGGCCGACACTAAACCCTTCCCCTCCATTCCTGCGGTATGTTGGCGGTGTGGAAGGGAGAGTGGCACTATGACTCACATTTGGTGGGGTTGCCCAACCCTGCAGCCCTTTTGGAAGGGGTGTTGAACATAATTCACCAGGTAACGGGGATTAAACTCCATAATGATCCTACGCAGGTGCTCCTGTTTGATATTCCTCTACCCACCGCCCTTCTTAAATCACACCTCCTAGTCTTTCTGCTCCTGGCAGCTAAAATAGTTTTGATTCTTGCCTCTCCACATTTCAGCAACCTAAACGTGGCTGCAGGAGACCTTGTTTTATGTGGGAGGAGAACAGATTAATTATGACTGATTATGTAGACATTAGATATACTATTATTGGTATCTACAGATAGAACTACTATAAGAAGGGGCTAATCATGTAGCACATTGTACTTTATAGAGGGACATGAGGCAGTATACGGGGCATCTTGTGTCCATGGCTTCCAGATAACTAGAACGGTGTTCATATTGTAGGAGAGGAACACCAAGAGCCACACTGTCCTGGAAGATGGAGACTATAAGTTTTTTAAACAAAAGCACAGCTGGGTTTATGCTGCTGGAGCCCAGTGATCCACAACCCTTGGTGACCTGAGACCCTGTCTCCCCTGCTACAGAACTACTATTCCACCTAATTCCTGTCATCTGGACCCAGAGCTCTTCCTACTCAGTGTCCCCATTGATTATAAAATATGAATTTATTGGTATATGAGCCGTTTTCTCTCATGTCCTACAGAGAAGACAGAGAAGGAGAGAGAGGAGGAAAAGAAAGAACAGGAAAAAAAGGAGGAAGAGAGCAAGAAAGGGTAAGTGGAAAATACAGAATTTATGAGCTGATTATATACAATAGTGATACATATTTATATACACCTAATTGATTACTTTATTCTAATTAGAGCTATAAGTATATTGGCACACACCCAGCTACAGAACACGTCACTGGGGGTGCTGCTCAGGCCCTTATTACAGGGATTATATGACACATATGTGGAGGCCTTGGTTATTCCTCCATTGAGGTAGATATAGGAGAAATGACTGTAAGGCTATGTCCACACTGCATCGGACAAAAAACGTCCTCCGATGCAGGACCGCGGCCTTTGTCACGCTTTGTGCAAAAACCGTGGTTGCTTCTCGTTTTCCTAACGTCGCCTGTACAATTGTATTGTATGGGAAGATGGCAAGAAAACAAGAAGCACCGGCATATTATACCACATGTTGTATAATACGCCGGCACTGAAAGATGAGCAGAGAAAAGACGAGCTGTGTAGACTGCAGCTCGTCTTTCCTATTGCCGTCTATGGGGCTGCAGGAACGATCGTATTAAAAAACGAAAAGCGCCGAAGATACGATAGTTTTCCTGTGCAATGTGGACATAGCCTTAGAGATACATTGCATAGACTGGATTTCCTGCTTGTTCCTATTGGTCTCAGGATGAATGCTTCTATTTGGAGCTGTACTTTCTATTAAGGGCCTTTTGGGCAAGAGATCAAGTTGACCCGGCCAAGTGTGGAAACATCCAGTGAGTTGGTAGAAAGGAGCTAGATTTACCTTTCTATAGCTTAGACTCACTACCTTTTCTACTTCAAGCCCAGCCTCATTTATTACACACCAACCTCAGCATATAACGTCTACTGTGAACTGTGCAAAACTGATTTTTCTTTGGATTTCCTGTAGACAAAGGAGGAGATGGTGGAGAGCAATGTTTGCGAGAAGGAGCCATGAAAAAAAGATGTAAGTGTTGAGTAGACATAACCATCATTATTGTCCGTGTCCCTGTTACTATGATTGTTAATATACTTGCTGGAATCTGATAGTTATATTTCATCACATTAGATTTTATCCATCAGCAACAACAAAGACCCGAAGTGCCGACCATCTAGGTACGTATCGGCTTGGTGGGCTATTACAGTCTCCTATACTGGGGGTCATCATTCCATATTACTTGTTATGGTGACCAATATTGGTGTGTGATGGGGGGGGGGGGGGTGTTTAGATTGGGACTCCCTTATGGTGGGTACATCAGGAGTCCTTTGCAAGTAGTAGCTCTCATTCTGTAGGATTCTGGTCTCTGTCTTACATGGACACTCATTGATTTTACACTCATTGTCTCTACTCCACAGTCCCGCTTACACCACCAGCCTTGTCTTCTCATATGATATTCTCACAATTGTCGTTTTTTTTTAAATAGATTCCTATGGCTATTCGCCTGCAGAACCAACCCTTTGGAGTAAGCAGTGAGTATCCGAGGGCAGGAATCTGGGATTTAATGTGACTGGTATTTGACTTTGTTGCCATCTTCTGTCACATCAGGATGTTTTATGGAGATAAATAGTGTATACAATTGATTATCATCCCTTTTTCTTTTGTTATTTTAACATTTTAAGGAATCGGGATTCACCTGTTGAGGGATCGTACCTGCCTATGGGGGACATTTTTTTTCATTAATAATAAGTAAATAAATATTTTTCATGTCAGCTTGAAGTTTTGTGTCATTTATTATTTGGGGTCTTGAAGTTGAAGGTGTTATTATCTAGGAGTCGAATTCCTATGCAGCGCGTGTACTGGGCTGACGGGAAATCCAAAAACCAACCATGGTTTTTGGCACAAGCTGTCAGATTTTGAACAGCATCTTAACATTGCTGTGTAGTCATAGCCTTATTATTATACACAAGAATCTCTTATCTGCATTTATTAGTAATATTACTATCATACTCAACAATATCTCTTCTGCTTTCATTACTATAATACTATGTGATGATCATACACCACAATCTCTTATCTACCTCTGTTACTATTAGAATTAGAAATCTCTTATCTCCTTTTACTTCTATAATTATTACTATTTCTATTATTCTCCATAATGACTTATTTGCTTTAATAAAATAATAATCCAAAACCACTTATCTGCTTTTATTACTATTATACACCAGTCTCTTCTCTGCAATTTTTAAAAGGTTTTTCCAACAGTTTTAAAAACTCCTGCCGCAGGAAAATAAAAATAAAAACACACACTATAATAGCACATATATCACTCATGTGACACAAGCCATCAACATCTGCGACCAATTAAGCAGTGATTGGTTCACGTTCTCATCAGCGATGTACGAGACCTCATCGGTGGGGGACCAGCACAGCAGCAGTGGAGCTAGTGTCGATGGGCACCATTTTTTAATTATCAGGACAGTGTGGGGGAACCCTCTTCTCGGCGTGCTTTCATTTCAGACATGTATGGCATATAAACAGTACATACTATAAAGTTCAGATAGCTGTAAGACCCACCTCTGGGCCCCACACCCATCACATAAGGGACACATCAGGTCACATTTCCAACATCACACCAGGACATGTCTCTAACCACGACCAAACACATGACATGACACTACGGCACACCTCAAACAGCGGCCATCCTAACAGAATAATGCCCAAGGCTCTCCAGCAGACTCGCAGCGTTACTCATGTCTATAAAAATGCATTTACAGTGGGTACAGAAAGTATTCAGACCCCTTTTCACTCTTTGTTTCATTGCAGCCATTTGGTAAGATCCAAAAAGTTCTTTTTTTTGCTCATTAATTTTACCCTCTGCACCCAGTTTTGGGAAAAAAAAAAAAACAAATGTAGATACTTTTGAAAATTTTTATTAAAAGGGAAAAAACTGAAATATCCTGGTCATAAGTTTCAGCCCCTTTTTGCTGTGTCATTTATTTTTAAACTCACTTTGCTGTCCTTTTCCCTTTTCTGATCCCCCTTGAGGTTGGTTCTACTCCTTTTGGGAGTCCAGCGGGTTTTTTAACCCCCTTTACCCTGGGGGCCATTTTGGCCTCTCGGACAGAGGCCCATTTTGAAATCGGGCTTGGGGGGTCACTGTCCCGTGGGGAATAATTTTTTGACCCTTTTACCTATCCATTGATTCAAGGATTTTTTTTCTATGAACTTTGGGTGCTTTAAGATAGAAAGAAATTTTGGTCCAAAAAAGCCCCTTGTTTATTTTAAAAATTTACAAAGAATCTTAAAAAATTTAAAAAATTTAAAAATTTTCAAACTTAAAAAAATTTTTTTGTGCAAGACGAAGTTATCCCACTAAAAAAATAGCTTATAAACGGGGGGGGGGGGGGGGACTTGGTTTGCTATGGCCGCGGGGGGAAGGGCGCTCTGCTCTGAGCTCCCTGGATCATCCTAAAAACCGCTGCCATCCCCCTTTGTCAAATGGAAAAATCCCCCAAAAAAAAGGCAAAGTGGTCCTCCTTTGCCCCTGAAACCCGCCCAAAGGGGGTAAACGGGCCCAATTTTTTTTCCCCGGCCTTATGGGAAAAAAAAATTGCCCCCCGGGGGGGGGGGGGGGGGCCCCAATGGAGGTGGGCCCCAAGAGGGCCCAAACCCCCCCGGAAAACCGCCGCTTAAAAAACCCCGCCGGGCCGCCCCCAAACCCCACAGAGACTCCATCCCCCCCGCTCGGCCCGTAGGAGAAGGGGGGCCGCAGCTAATCAAAGCTCTACCTAAATTTCCCGGGGGCCACTCTGGGGACGCCTGGATGCTGACTGCTCCGCACTTCATCCCGCGGCATAAAGGCGCCGGTTGCGGCCTCTTCCCCCCCCGGGAAACCCCCCGGGAATATCGCCTGTCCCCCTCACTGCTGGGGCCTCTCCTGGTGTGAGGCTAAAGACTGAAACCGCCCCGCCCGCCGTTTGGGAAAAGCCAGCCGGCCCCCGCTGTCTCCCGCGGCTGTGCCTGGCCTCTCCCCTTGCCCCTCTGTGTCACGGCCCTGTGACGGCACGGGCTGGGGGGCCAAAACCGGAGAGGGGGCCTCACCCCCCTCCCAGGCTCCCTGTCAAAGACGGCTCCTGCGCCCCAAAAAAAACTCTCCCCTATCACCCCCCCCCCTTTTTAAAGGGGGGAATCCTTGGGCTGCGGCTGATGAGCAAGTGGCCCTATCTCCCGGGGCCTTTGCCCCCCTTGGGTCTCCCCAGGGGGGCCCTCTAAGACCGGACCCCCATTCTGGACCCCCACTCGTTTGTGGAGGTTGGCTCCCGCAGCAGGACCCTTTGGGGGGCTGCAGCAAATTTCCCCGGGGCAGCACAGGGGGGCCCCTTTGGGAACGGGCCCATCTTCCCCCTCCTGCCCCTTTCGGGGGCCCCCCAATTTACCGCCCCTGACGGGGGTTTCCATGGCCCTTATTCCCCCCAATGGTCCCCCGGGATCTTTCCGGGGGGGTTTGGGACTCGGGCCGAGCCCATGCTGAAAAGTCCGAGGGGGGCGTTCCCTTTGGGCACCCGCGCGGGCCAACCCCATGTCCACCCACTCTCCACTTGCCGCCCTCCTAGGGCCTCTCCCTCGCGGAGTGCAACACCCCCCACTCTAGTCAGTGGACCTCTGCCCCAAATCTCTGGCTCTCCCGGGCGCAGGTGCCTCTTGCCCCATTTTCCGGACTTGCTTCGGATCATGCTAAGCCATCTGCTGGGGCCAGCCACCCAAAAACCCCTTGGCGGATCTCCAACGCTTACAAGGATCTCCCCCCCAAAAATAGGACATTTCTTCTTAAACAAAAAGGCCCCTGATGATTATGGGAAAAGGAACTTTCTCGGTTCGTTCTGACCTATAAGGGGGTGCCCGACGGGTGGACATCTCCAGCAGGCTCAGGATTCTTTTTCCCATTTCCTTTTTTCCGTTTTTGCAGGGGGGGGGTTTGGAAAACAACACTCATCACAATTTTTTTTCCCCTTTCAAAAAGCACCTTGATGATGTGGAAAACCCAGGGGGGAGGAAAATAACCTTGGGTTTCCGGGGCCCCCCGAGTCATCCCCTGCCTCGGCTCTTACCCCTACCATATCACAAGTCTTAAATACAATCCGGGGCCGTGACCCAAATACCCCCCATAGGCTGGACCGAGCCCAAATTAGAGCCCTGCACCCCCCCCCAGCAAGGTTTTCCAACGTCCAAAATGAAGTCTGCCCAGCCCAATTTTTACGTTTTGGGGGGAAAATTCTTCAAAAGGCCCGTTTCCCGTAAATTTCCCTGGCATATCGGGGTTTCATCCGTTGCAGATTTTCCCCGGACTTGTCTCGTCCCCACGTTGGCACAGGGGGGGGCGATGCGAAACCCATTTTTGGGCCCGGTCCTAAGGAAAAAAGCTTTTTCCCCTATAGATGGGGAAATCCTTTTCCCCCTTTTTGCCCCTTCTTAAACGCCCGTACCTACACTCTGGTTTCCCCTGGGGGATTTTCCCAAACTTTTTAGCGGGCCCTTACAACCCCCCCGATTTTCACCTTGTCTGTTTGGGCCCCCTTTGGTCGGGGGGGGGGGGTGTGCTCCCCGGGGGAAATTCTCCGGGGAAATCCCTACCGGATGTCAGGGGTTTCTGCCGCCCAGGGGACCTCGCTCCAAAGGGGCCCCCCCTTTTTGTTTAAAAACGTACCTAGTACCGAAAAGGGGCCCTTCCCCAACTAAATGCAGGCCTTAAAGAGACTTAACTGTTTTCCCTTCTAACTTTTTTGGGCCTTAAGGGTTTTTTCGCTTATCAGCTTTATGGGTTTTGGGAAAGTTTTCCCTTCTTTTCCCCCCTCTCTCCCCCCTCAGGAACAAAATTTGGGGTTTGGGTTAGGGTTATTTTCATTCTTTCCCTGGCTTAATGGGAGCAATGTGAGCCCCTTTTGCGGGTTAAGACTTTTAGGATGGTATTTTTTTTTTTTATCCCTTTTTTCGAAATTGTTTTTTGGATTCTCTTTCATCAGTGTTGTTCATTATTTTTTTGGGAGCGGTTTTCTATGGCGGGCCTGTAAATGCACTTTTCCCAAGGGGGGTTTTGGATTGCCCTTGGGCCCACTTGGGGGCCCTCTTGGTTCCCCTTTTGGTCTTAAAAATTACTCGTAGTTCCGTGTGCGGGAGTTTTATTTTTTTTCCCGGTTTTACCTTCCCCCACCCCTTTTCCTGCCTTTTTTTCCCTTTTTCATTCCCTTTTCCCCCCCCCCACCTGTCCCCCCTGGATGTGGAGGGGGCGCGGCGGTGCCAACCTTTTTAAGCACAATGGGGGGCCTTTAAGTTGGCATCCTTCAACCCCAAAGGGGCCCAACACCCCTGGGAAGCGCTTCGGGCCCTCTCCCAAACTTTCATCACATAAAAACCCACCTAGTCTGTTTCCAAGGACGCATTTTAAAATGACCATGCCCCTTCAAATTAAAAAGTTTGAATTTTCCCCCCAAGTGGCATATTCGCAAACTTTTCCTAAACCCCCAAAAATAGGGGGGGTGGCTTTTGCCCACCAAATCTTTGGCCCATGGGGTTGTAGAGGCATAGCTGATCCGGAGGCCAGAATCCATTTTTAGTCCTCAACATCAAGGGCCCAGGATTTTACAATTGTCAATGTCTTTTGTTTCCCGAACTAGGAAGGTCATTTTCCCCTGTTGAAGGTCGGCCGATTTTGCACTCAGGGGGCCCAGGGGCCCATCTTGTTTTGTGGGGATTTCCCAACCTGCCCTTTTGATCCCCCCTTGGTTTAACTCGACTGGGCTTTCCTCCGTAGCAATTGGGCCTTTTTAAACGTGTCAAGAGGGCCCTTCGAAATTTCCCACCCCTATTTTAGGGATGGGGGGCTACAAAAAATCCATTGAAAAGGGGACTATAGCTTTTATTCGCATCCTCCCAAAAACCTACAGTAGAATGACCCATTTTTTGCTTCAGCACCGTGCGCCCGTGGCTGCAATCCTCCTCCATAGGGAATGTTCTTTGGTTTTTTTATCAAGCCCCCATCTTTTATCCCTGCATTTCCCTTCCCTCTCCCGGCCCCGCCCGAACCCCGGAAAACTTAATGGTCCCTTTTTGTGGATTTGGTGTGTTTGGGGAGTCCCGGCAGACTGTTGAGCCTTCCGGGAGGGAACCCCCGCTGCTGACCCCACTTCCCCCTCTTTTCAAATTTGGGGGGCCTTTAAGTGCGTTTTCCGTGGAAAACCTGATTAAGCATGGGACCCCCCTTAAAAAGGCCGGGGCAACAGCTATTGCACGGGGGTTGCCCAAAAGGGGGAAACCCCGCTTGAGCCCCCTACACAACAGGGGCCCCCTCTAGACCCGGGGTGCAGGGGTTTGTGCTGGCCCGAGTGGAGGTTCCCTTACTTTTTTGAGGCCTCTTGGGGGAGGCTATTGCAAAAAAAGGGCGAAGCAGGTTCTATGAATATGGGGAAAAAAGTGGTCGGCTCTTAGCAAAAGGGGAAAATTTGGGAAAAGAAAAAAGCGCAATCCTTGGGACTAAATATTAAAAATAGCGCAGGCTCCCCCGGGCAACCCAACCCCCCCAGATTGCCAAGGAGTTTCAATAATTTTTCTCCAAGTTGTATAAATTTTTCCGATGGCGACCCCCCTCCTTTTCCTTTGGGGCGGGAACCCCTCTCCCCCTTTCCCGACACTTCCCGGGTGGGCACCATCCCGGCCCGCTAGGGCCCTTTTTCGGCCGGGGGGTTTTGAATTGGGCCCAAAAGGGAAAACTCCCCCGTGGGAAAAGTCCGGGGCCCCGACGGATTTTTCCAAAAATTTTTCCAAATCTTGCTCCACCACTCCCCCCCAGTTTTTCCCGAATGCTTTTTAAAAATTGTCCCCTGTCCCTCCCCCTTCCCCCAAAGGGGGCCCCGCGGCCCCTATCAACCCGTGCTGTCCAAACCGGGCAAGGACCCGAAAGGGTTTTTGGCGTATAGACCGATTTCCCTTTTAATGTGGATCTCAAAAAAATTTTGCCAAATTTTTGGGGAATCGCCTCAAACCACCCCCTGTCAAAACCCCGATTCACCCGGGGCCCGGTGGGGTTTTACCCCGGGTGTTGAGGTAGGGACAACCGGGAAAACATTGGGGGCTTATTCTTATGCCATGCATGGGGGAACCCTTTTATGATCCTGTCTCTTGATGCTGGAAAAAAGCTTTTTACAGGATTCTTGGGGTTTTTTCCCTTTCCCATACCCCCAAGCAAGTGGGACTTGGGCCCCCTCTTTACCCCAAAAATTAAACGTTTTTTCAAAACCCCCCGGCAAGAATTAAAGTTAAAGGGGCGCTATCTGGCCCCATAGACATAGTAAGGTACTTTGGCCCGGGATGCCCCTTTTCGCCGTATTGTATATCCTAATTAAGGAACATTTTCTGGCCCCGGTTGGGGATCCAACCCCGGGCATTTAAGGGCATCCCTGATTGGAGGGGAGGAGCTTAAGGCTCGGGCCCTTTGGGAATTTATTATTGATTTTTCTGAAGGGGCCTTTTTTGTCCCCCCCCCTTGCTGTCCGAGTTTTGGGTAAGTTCAGTCTATGGTCCCAACTATAAAAAAAAATTTCCAAATCGGAAGCCTTGAAAAATCTCTCTTTGCCAACCCACTGTCCAGGCCCCTCAAATCTAAATACTCCTTCCCCTTTGGGCCCGAAGGGGAAATTTTGTTTGGGGATCCCAAAATTCCTAGAGATCTTTACGCCCGTATGGTGAACTTCCCAACCTTGCTGGCTAATATTTCTCGAAGTCTGGGGGGGTTTGGGGGCGGGGTGACTTTTTCATGGTTTGGCAGGGTGAATTTTTTAAAATGTCAAAAACTTCCGAAATGCTATTTCTGTTCCCAAACCCGGGTTCCCATTCCCCCCCGCCCCCGTCCCCTTTTGGGGTTTTAAAATCCCCGCGAGGTTTTCACCGAGTTTTATGGTTTTCTCGTCGCCCCCAAACTTAAGAGGGAAATGCTGTCTAGGGCCCCAAAACGGGGGGGGGGTGGGCTTCCAGATTTAAAGGGTTTTTAAACCCCCGGCGGCCCGCTTA
This sequence comes from Phyllomedusa bahiana, assembly GCA_025379985.1. Lineage (NCBI taxonomy): Eukaryota > Metazoa > Chordata > Amphibia > Anura > Hylidae > Phyllomedusa > Phyllomedusa bahiana. The sequence goes on from JAODAL010001652.1 coordinate 129,287, forward strand.
TGCTGGTTTTTGGACTTTTGGGCCATTTGTCCCCCCCGGGCAAGCTTTGGGTGGGGGGACTGCGCAAACGGTTTTCCCCCCCGGCGATAAAATTTTTCTTTTCCCTGGGCCCGAGCCCCTCGACCCCCAACCCCCAAAATTTTATCATTCAGTACAGTTCACACGGGTTCCCATTAAAAAATTTAAATTAAGGCCCCGGGCCCCTTTAGTGGGCCTAGCTGGCCCCCCTTTTTTCCCCTCTCGACAATTTATCTATTTCCCCCGGGGGCCTCCTTGGGGGGTCATTCCTAGGGAAATCTTTAAAAATCGCCCCTCCTCACAGTGCAGGTACAAATAGGGGTTTTTGTTCCCTTAGGGGATTTGATTCAGGACTGCCCTCCTTTTGGGCAAAGGGAAGATTTGGGGTATTTACGCTTCGGCACTTCTTTACGCCCACTGTAAAAAAGAAAAATTTTCTCTTTTGAGCAAATTTCTCCTTTTGGGAAATTTTGGGGGCCCCCCATCGCTCCCCAGGGGATCTAATCTCCCGCTCCCACCAGTGGCTAATCTCGTCCCCTTTGGGCAGGAACTTTTCCTTTATTAAATTTTAAGGGGGAAAAAGACCTCGGAGAATTTACGGTTGATCAATGGAGAAATTGCTTTTTTCTCACTAAAAAGGGGTGATAGCGTGCAAGGACGGAAACCCAAACTTTAAAGTTTTTTCCGGTGGTAAGGGTGGGCCGGGCCCCTTTCCCTTTACCCAAAAGGTTTTCCAGTGTCCCGGATACCTGGGGATTTTAAAAATTTTCGGAAAGGGGTTTTTGTCCCATTTTTTTGGTGGGGGTGTCCCGTCCTGCAGCCCCTTTTGGAAGAAAGTCCTTGGGCTTTTTTTGGAATTTTCTGTGGGCCTTTTATTCCGGAAAGCCCAGAAGCAGCTCTTCTATTTTTTGTTCCCCTTTCGCAAACCCTTTCAAGGGAAAACCCTGACCAGACATCTCTTACAGGGAGCAAAGCGGGGATTCCCCCCCGTGGCGTCAATCCGTTCCCCGTCTATTGCTGGGTGGTTGGGGGAGGTGTTTTTCTATTCCTGTAAAGGAGGGGTTTATCTCCCAAGCCCTTTAGGAGTCACTTAAAGGCTTGCACAGTGGAGGCCTTGGACCCTTTAAACAATCCCCCGGGACTTTTTAGGCAGTTTGGGGTGATAGCTGGGGTTTTTCTTTTCCCGACCACCCCCTCCGCCCCCGGGGGGGGTGGTTATTGGGGGTTGGGCCTTTGGTGGTTGAAGAAATTTTTAGGAACCCAAAACCCTCCCCTTGTATGGCTCTTGGTATGTGTCCCTTTTGCTTTCCGGGATCCCGGCGGGTGGGCCCCCTTCTCCCTTTTCCCCCTTTCCCTTTTTTTTTTCTTTCTCTTTTTGTCTTTATCATTTAATTTTCAGGGGGCCGCCTAGATTTTCGGATGTTCAGGCTCTGATCCCGTTTTTCGGGGGGGGGGGGGGGGGGGGGGGGGTGGGAGCCTGTTTGGGGTTCCCCCCCGTCCAGTAAAGGGGGTTACTCATGATTCCCCTATTTTTTAGATACGCGAATCGGCGGTCTTGATGCTAGGGCCTACCTTACGGTATCTTGCTCATTTACTTTGTCGTTTGCATCAACACTGTAGTGCCTTTGTTCATTTTATGGTTTTGTGATTATTATGTGCCTATTGAAAACTGTTTAATAAAAATCTATTATCGGAAAATAGCTTATAACTAGCATCAACCATATGTCTACTGTAGGTTGGCATCTCTTTTTTAAATGTCTTTTTTTTTTTATTTACGTCATTAGGGGGCTTAGAAATTTAGTAGTAATTTTCAAATTTTGAAGAAAATTAGCAATACACATTTTTTTAGGGACCAGTCCAGTTCTAATGTGATATTGATTGCCCTGTATGTTAGATACCCCATAAAATGACTCATCTAAGAAACTACACCCCTTAAAGTATTCAAAAACAGCATGTAGGAAGTTTATTAACCCATTAGGTGTTTCACAGGAATTAAGCAAAGTGGAGGTGAAATTTCAAAATTTCACTTTTTTTGCAGATTTTCAATTTTCATCCTTATTCACAGAAACGGTAGATGTGATCAGGGAAATACAACTTAATATTGATTCCCCAGACTGTGCCATTTTCAGAGATATCTCATATGTGGGCCTAGGGCACGATTTGGCTCAACCACAAGCCCCAAAATAGGAGGAACACCTACTGGACTCTGGGGTCTCATTTTCATTACGATTTTATTTAGGCGCCATTTCAGGTTTGCAGATGCTCTAAGGCACAGGTGTCAAACACAAGGCCCGCGGGCCACATCCGGCCCACGGCCTTGTGTTTTGCGGCCCGCGATCTCCCTGACTCCGCACAGCTGTTTTACCACAGCCGTGCGGAGTCAGTCAGCTAGTACAGGGAGAAGGCAGGAGGGATCGTTTCCATCCCACCTTCTCCCATTGTATGTAGAACGCTCGGTGAGCGCTGTACATAGGGCGTCGCAGGGGGCGTGACACGCCGCTTTGCTCACGCCGCCTGTGACGCTGGGTCTCGTCGTTCAGCAGCCTCTGCCGCCGAGGAGATCTCTGGGAGTTGCGTGCGGGCGTAAGCGGCGTGACATCACGCTGCTTACGCCATACACAGCTCCCGAACCGGACTTCACGGACACGAGGTAAGTAGCTGTTTTTTAATTTTATAATCATTATGGGGCATCTGCCTGGCTACTGAGGGGGCTACTGGGGCATCTGCCTGGCTACTGGGGCATCTACCTGGCTACTGAGGGGGCTACTGGGGCATCTGTGTGGCTACTGGGACATCTGCCTGGCTACTGGGGACCATGGGGCATCTGTGTGGCTACTGGGACATCTGCCTGGCTACTGGGGACCATGGGGCATCTGCGGGGCTATTGGGGACGATGGGGCATCTGCGTGGCTACTGAGGCATCTGCCTGGCTACTGGGGACCATGGGGCATCTGCCTGACTACTGGGGACCATGGGGCATCTGTGTGGCTACTGGGGACCAGGGGGCATCTGCCTGGCTACTGGGGACCATGGGGCATCTGCCTGGCTACTGGGGCATCTGCCTGGCTACTAAGGGGGCTACTGGGGCATCTGCCTGGCTACTAAGGGGGCTACTGGGGCATCTGCCTGGCTACTGGGGACTATGGGGCATCTGCCTGGCTACTGGGGACCATGGGGCATCTGCGTGGCTACTGGGGACCATGGGGCATCTGTGTGGCTACTGGGGCAACTGCCTGGCGACTGGGGGACTAAGGGGCATCTGCCTGGCTAATGGGGCATCTGCGTGGCTGCTGGGGACCATGGGGCATCTGCGTGGCTGCTGGGGACCATGGGGCATCTGCGTGGCTGCTGGGGACCATGGGGCATCTGCCTGGCTACTGGGGCATCTACCTGGCTACTTGGGGACTATGGGGCATCTGCCTGGCTACTGGGGGACTATGGGGCATCTACATGGCTACTGGGGGGACTATGGGGCATCTGCGTGGCTGCTGGGGACCATGGGGCATCTGCCTGGCTACTGGGGACCATGGGGCATCTGCCTGGCTACTGGGGGACTATGGGGCATCTACATGGCTACTGGGGGGACTATATGCGGCATCTGCCTGGCTTCTGGGGGACTATATGGGGCATCTGCCTGGCTACTGGGGCACTATATGGGGCATCTGCCTGGCTACTGGCGAACTATGGGGCATCTGCCTGGCTACTGGGGGACTATCTGGGGCATCTGCCTGGCTACTGGCGGACTATATGGGGCATCTGCCTGGCTACTGGCAGACTATATGGGGCATCTGCTGGCTACTGGCGGACTATATGGGCATCTGCCTGGCTACTGGCGGACTATATGGGGCATCTGCTGGCTACTGGCGGACCCTATGGGGCATCTGCCTGGCTACTGGCGGACTATATGGGGCATCTGCCTGGCTACTGGCGGACTAGATGGGGCATCTGCCTGGCTACTGGCGGACTAGATGGGGCATCTGCCTGGCTACTGGCGGACTATATGGGGCATCTGCCTGGCTACTGGCGGACTATATGGGGCATCTGCCTGGCTACTGGCGGACTATATGGGGCATCTGCCTGGCTACTGGCGGACTATATGGGGCATCTACATGGCTACTGGGGGACTCTAGGGCATCTCCCTGGCTACCGGGGGTTATGTGGCGCATCTCCCTTTCTATATGGGGCATATTACCTGGCTGCAGAGGGCATATTACTATCTGGCTACAGGGGGCAAAAATACCTATCTACCTACATGGGCAGATATAACGGTCATCTACAGGGGGCTTTATAGCCACTTATCTACCTACAAGTAGTTCTAAAATTATGTCGGCCCTTTAAGGTACGCCGTGAGGCTGATGTGGCCCCCGGTGAAAACGACTGACACCCCTGCTCTAAGGTGTTAAAATTTAATAAAAACTCCCCATATTGGAAACTACACCCCTTAAGGAATATATCCAGGGGTGCAGTGAGTATATAGACCCCACAGGTGATTCAATTTTTTTTTTAGTGTTAACATTTTTAATTTTCACAGCTTATTTTTTTCCAACAAACTGCAATTTTAGCTGAAAATGTTTCATTTTTACAAGGAATCCTAAGCACCCAAAACCTTGTTACGCAATTTCTTCCAAGTTCAGCAATACCCTACATGTGGGTGTAAACTGCTGTTTGGGCGCATAGTCGGGTGTACAAGAGAGGGAACGCTACTTGGTTTTTGGAATGCAGATTTTGGTGGGTGTCATGTCGCATTTGCAAAGCCCCCAAAGTATCAGAACAGGTGAAAACTTCAAGAAGTCGCCCCATTTTGGATTCAACACCCCTCAGGGATCTCAGCTAGGGGGGTACTATGCATTTTGGGCGCACAGGTGTTCCATAGTTTTTTTTCAGTATTGGGCTATGAAAATGGGGGGTAAAAAACGCAGTTCCGCCATTGTTTTTTGGGCTTCATTCTTACAATGTTCGCCATACGGTATAAAATACGCGATAACATAAAAATGTCGTAGGTACAAATACAATGGAATAAGTTTTATAGAGTGTTTTTTATGTTTTATTACTTTTACACAATAGAAATAGGTCTATAACAAATTGCATTTTTATGTTGTCCTATTCTGACAACCATAGCTTTTTTAATTTTCTGTATACGGAGCTGATTATGGGCTTGTTTTTGTGGGATGAGTTGACGTTTTTATTGCTACCATTATGGGGTGTATATGATGCTTTGATCACTTTTTATTAAGGTTTTTCTGAGGCATTTTGAACAAAATACAACATTCCTGGTAGTGTTTTTTATTTTTTCCAGCGGTCACCGTGCGGTATAAATGACATTCTAGCTTTACTCAGCAGGTCGATACGATTACAGTGATACAAAATGTGTATATTTTTTTCATGTTTTACTGCTTTTATACAATAAAAACACTTTTATTCAAAAAGGAAAACACGTTCTTGCATCGTCGCAGTCTGAGAGCCATAACTTTTTTATTTTTTTGTGTACGGAGCTGTGAATTGGTATAATTTTTTGGGGACAATTCTTTTTGATCAGTTTTAAATCTGTTTTTTTGGAAGGCAGAGTGACAAAAATACCGCAATCCTAGGAGTGTTTTTTATTTTTAACAACGCTCACTGTGCAGTATCCATGACAAGTTAGCTTTACTCTGAGGGTCGATACGATTACGGCGATACCCAATTTATATAGTTTTTTTTATGTTGAAAGCCTTTTTTTTTTTTTTTTTTTTAAAAAAAAGGGTTTTTATTGTGTAAAACAATTTTTATTTTTTATTTTTCCGTATACAGAGAGGTGTAAGGACTTTTTTTTGCGGGATGAACTGACGTTTTAATTGGTACAAATTTGGTGTTTATATGAGTTTTTGATCGCTTTTTATTCCATTTTATGTGCAGCGGGATGAACAACAATCGCAATTCTTTGAAATTTTTCTTAACAGTGTTCACCGTACGGGTTAATTAATATGACAGGTCGTTACGCACGCGGTGGGTACTTTATTTTTTATCTTTTTGGGGGCGTTTGGCGTCTGTAAAGGGGAAAAGGGCGGTGTACGTTTTTTATTTTATTTTTTGTGTTTGTGTTTTACTTTTTTCACTTTTTTTTTTACACTTTTTTTTTTTTTTACTTTCCCCATAGGGGATTTATAACATCAGTCTTCAGATCTTCTGAAGGTTGCTGTTAGAAGGCAGGGCAGTACATAGCACTGTTGCGATGCACTGGTCGCCATGACAACTGTCAGTCACAATGCCCACAATGCATTGTAATTTACCGCTGATCGCCAGGACGTATGCATATGTCCATTTGCGGGAAGTCACTTCCCGCTAGGGCGTATGCATACGTCCAATGTCGGGAAGAGGTTAAACTGATTCGACTTGATTTGGAAAGGCACACACCTGTCTATATAAGACCTCACAGCTCACAGTGCATGTCAGAGCACATGAGAATCATGAGGTCTAAGGAGCTACTCAACGAGCTCTGAGACAGAATTTTGGCAAAGCACAGATCTGGCCAAGGTTACAAAAGAATTTCTGCAGCACTCAAGGTTCCTAAGAGCACAGTGGCCTCCATAATCCTAAAATGGTAGATGTTTGGGACGACCACAACTCTGGCCGTCCAGCCAAATTAAGCAATCATGGGAGAAGAGCCTTGGTGAGAGAGGTAAAGAAGAACCCCAAGATCACTGTGGCTGAGCTCCAGAGATGCAGTAGGGAGATGGGAGAAAGTTCCACAAAGTCAACTATCACTGCAGCCTCCACCAGTCGGGGCTTTATGGCAGAGTGTGCCGACGGAAGCCTCTCCTCAGTGCAAGACATATGAAAGCCGCATACAGTTTGCAAAAAAAACACATGAAGGACTCCCAGACTATGAGAAATAAGATTCTCTGGTCTGATGAGACGAAGATTGAACTTTTTGGTGTTAATTGTAAGCGGTATGTGTGGAGAAAACCAGGCACTGCTCATCACCTGCCCAATACAATCCCAACAGTGAAACATGGTGGTGGCAGCATCATGCTATGGGGGTGTTTTTTAGCTGCAGGGACAGGACGACTGGTTGCAATTGAAGGAAAGATGAATGCGGCCAAGTACAGAGATATCCTGGATGAAAACCTCTTCCAGACTGCTGTGGACCTCAGACTGAGCCGAAGTTTCATCTTCCAACAAGACATTGACCCTAAACACACAGCTAAAATAACAAAGCAGTGGCTTCAGAACAACTCTGTGTCCATTCCTGACTGGCCCAGCCAGAGCCCTGACCTAAACCCAATTGAGCATCTCTGACTTGAAAATGGCTGTCCACCAGCGTTCACCATCCAACCTGAGGGAACTGGAGAAGATCTGCAAGGAAGAATGGTAAAGGATCCCCAAATCCAGGTGTGAAAAACTTGTTGCATCATTTCCAGGAAGACTCATGGCTGTAGTAGGTCAAAAGGGTACTTCTACTCAATATAGAGCAAAGGGCCTGAATACTTAAGTCCATGTGATATTTAAGTTTTTCTTGTTTAATAAATTTGCAAAAATATCAACATTTGTTTTTTTCTTTCAAGATTGGGTGCAGAGTGTTCATTAATGAGCAAAAAAAAGGAACTTTTTGGATCTTACCAAATGGCTGCAATGAAAGAAAGAAAGTGAAAAATTTAAAGGAGTCTGAATACTTTCCGCACCCACTGTATATAAAGTAATGTATAGTATATATGGAAATCCATACAAATCGCTGTAAGAAACTTCTATGGACAATACCTCTACATAATGGTTGGACAGTAACCACATAATACCACTATACAGGGAGCAAATATCACCATACTGTTACTGACAAAACCTAGACTAATATGATCAATGATACTGCAATACAAAGATCAAATAATACTGTCACATCATGAACACATATCACCACCACATAGTGACTGAATATATGACCACATATCACCACCACATATTGGCTGAATAATACCACCACACCTTGAGCACATATCACCACCACATAGTGGCTGAATAATACCACCACACCTTGAGCACATATCACCACCACAGTGACGGAATAATACCACCATACCATGACCACATATCGCCACCACATAGTGACTAAATACTACTACCATTCTGTACCTCAATATAAACCATTACACTACTGTCAATATTACATGCCATACAGAGACCTCATGTGGCTAGAAACCAGTTGTATACAGGTACTCGCCATACAAAGACTATAAGGGGGTAAATGAGAGTTGTACAAAGCACTCTGTAGACATTTAAGCGATTACAGTGCAGTACCATTTACTGATCCACATGTGATGTTTACGCTGATGGGAATTGTTTTTATCCCTTTCTACATTCTTTTCAGATTACTATGATGACTTCTCCCGACCTAGATACCTACCTATTGGGGGACCTATAAATCTACCTAACTTGTGCAGGGCTATACACTTATCTAATTGAGGACTTCATACCTAAAAAGGGGCTTTCATCTGCCTATCTAGCTTAGGGGGGAACCATACATATCATATTGAGTAATTTAACTATCTCCTACATGGGGAAACAAATGAAAACTAAAAATTGATGAACAAATGGGAGCCACATTGCCATTTGGGGGCAATTTTACTTAGAGGCATAAAGGGTCATTATACCATTTGAGGTGCTCCTGATAGTGAGTTTTTACAGAGTTAGAAATTGGAAGGGAAGTGCTGGAAAAGTGATGAGTCTAAGATGTTTGAGAGAACAACTCATCAGAGAAGACATCTCCTGCAAGAACCTGGGTGAAACTTTATTAATAACTTATGAGTATCTGTGTACCACTGGTATCTAATACTTAATGGCGTTAATACTGGTTGTAGTATAGTGGTGTATATTCAGTAATGGTATGGTGTATTATTCAGTCACTATGTGGTGATATGTGGTTATGAGGTGGCGCTATATATTCTTAGTGGGATTATTGGTAACATTAGCTTTGGGATTCTGTTTTTTGTATAGTGGTGTTACTTGGTAATTGTATGACTATTATTTAGTAGTTTTGTACACAAAACTTTGTGTTATAGCTTTCTGTATATTCAGGTACTGGTTAACCCCTTACCACCGGAGCCAGGTTTGGCCTTCCTGACAGAGCGCTGATTTTAAAATCTGACGTGTCACTTTATGTGAGAATAACTTTTTGACTCTTTTACCTATCTACATGATTCAGAGACTGTTTTCCCGTGACACGTTGTGGTTTAAGTTAGTAATACATTTTGGTCCACAAAGTTCTTGTTTATTTGAGAAAAATATCAAAATATCATGAAAATTAGCAATTTTCAAAGTTCAAAAATTTCTGTGTGTAAGACAGATAGTTATTCCACTCACAATAGTTTATAACTAGCATCTACCATATGTCTACTCTAGGTTGGCATCATTGTTTCAATGTTTTTTTTTTTTTTTACCATATTAAGGGGCTTAGAAATATAGTAGTAATTTTTCACATTTTCAAGAAAATTTACAAAAAATTTTTTTTTATAGGGACCAGTCCAGTTCTGCTGGCTTTGAGGGGCCTGTATGTTAGATACCCCAATAAATGACCCCATCTAAGAAACTACACCCCTTAAAGTATTTAAAAAAGCATTTAAGAAGTTTGTTGACCCTTTAGACATTTCACAGAAATTTAAGCAAAGTGGAGGTGAAGTTTCAAAATTTAACTTTTTTTTGCAGATTTTCAATTTTTATTCATTATTCACTGAAACACAGTAGATGTGAATATGGAAATGCAGCTTAATATCGATTCCTCAGATTCTGCCGTTTTCAGAGATATCCCATATGTGGCCCTAGTGCGCGATTTGGCACAACCACAAGCCTCAGAATAGGAGGTGCACCTACCAGACTCTGGGGTCTCATTTTCATTACAATTTTATTTAGGCGCCATTTCAGGTTTGCGGACATCCTAAGGTGTCAAAACCTAATAAACACCCCTAAAAAGACTCCATATTGGAAACTACACCCCTTATGGAATATATCGAGAGGTGCGGTGAGAATATCGACCCCACAGGTGTTTCGCAAATTTTTTTTTAGCGTTCGGCTCTGAAAATAAAAGATATATATTTTTTCCAATAATCTGCAATTTTAACTAAAAATGTTTAATTTTTACAAGGAATCCTGGAAAAAAAGCACTCCAAATTGCGTTACGCAATTTATTCCAAGTTCGGCAATACCCTACATCTGAGTGTAAACTGCTGTTTGGGCCCATGTCACATCTGCAAAGCCCCCAAAGTACTAGACCAGGTGAAACCTTCCAGAACTTGCCCCATTTTGGATTCAACACCCCTCAGGGATCTCATCTAAGGGTGTATTTTGCATTTTGGGCACACAATTGTTCTGTAGTTTTTTTTTTTTTTTATCATTGAGCCTTGAAAATGGGGGGAAAAAACGCAGTTCCGCCATTGTTTTTGGGCTTCAATTTTACAGTATTCGCCATACGGGATAAATGACAGAATAACTTTACTATGGGGGTCGGTAAAATTACAATGATATCAATTTTATATAGTTTTTATGTTTTATTACTTTTACACAATAGAAGTGAGTTTATAAAAAGTTGCGTTTTTATGTTGTCCTATTCTTATAGCAATAACTTTTTTAATTTTTTGTATACGGAGCTGCTTGTGGGCTTGTTTTTTGCAAGATGAGTTGATGTCTTTATTGGTACCATTACTGGGTGCATGTGATGCTTTGATCACTTTTTATTAAGGTTTTTGTGAGGCATTTTGAACAAAATACAGCAATCCTGGTAGTGTTTTTTATTTTTATTTTTTACAGCTGTCACTATGCGGTATAAATGACATGCTAGTTTTACTCAGCAGGTTGATACGATTACAGCGATACCCAATTTGTATATTTAATGTTTTACTGCTTTTACACAATAAAAACACTTTTATATGAAAAGGAAAACATGTTTTTGCATCGCCATAGTAAGAGCCATAACTTTTTTATTTTTCTGTATAGGGACTTTTTTTGCGGGATGAGTTAACGCTTTTATTGGTATCTTTTTTGGGGAGACAAGACTTTATGATCGCTTTTAAATCTGCTTTTTGGAGGCCAGGGTGAAGAAAATACTGCAATCCTTGCAGTGATTTTTATTTTTAATAGCGATCACCGTGCAGTATCCGTGACAAGTTAGTTTTACTTTGTGGGTTGAGACGATTACGGTGATACCCAATTTATTTAGGGAAGCACAATTTTTTTTTTTTAAAACAAAAGTGTTTTTATTGTGTAAAACAATATTTATGCATCGCTACCTTCTGATAGCCATAACTTTTGAATTTTTCCCTATACAAAGCTGTGTGAGGACTTTTTTTTTGCAGGATGAACTGACGTTTTTATTGGCACCACTTTGATGTGGATAGGAGTTTTTGATGACTTTTTACTCTATTTTATGTGCTGCGGGATGAACAAAAATCGCAATTCGGTGACTGTTTTTTGGTTTTTTTTTTATGGCGCTCACCGTACGGGATAATTAACATAACAGATTTATAGGGTGGGTTGTTACGCACTCGGCGATACCAAATATGGGCAATTTATTTATGTCTAATCTTTTTTGGGGCGATTGGCGTTTGTAAAGGGGATAAGGGTGGTGTAGGTGTTTTTATTTAATTTTTTGTGTTTTACTTTTTCACACTTTTTACACTTTTCCCCAGGGGGGAATTGTATGAACGATCGTCAGATCGTTCATACAATAGGAGATCAGCACACAGATTATAGCTGTGTACTGGTCTCCATGGCAACTGTCAGTCACACTGCCCACAATGCATTTTGGGCATCGTGACGTCACCAGACAACCCGGATGCTGTCATTCAGCGTCCGGGCTGTTTGGTAAGGAGATAAGTAGCGGCGCCGAGCGCTGTTACTGCGCCAGATCGCGAGCAGCAGGAGTGAGCTCCTGCTGCCTGCAGCTTCGATGTCGCGACCACAATGTCTCGACATCGAATCGTTAATCCCCCGCGGCCGGAGTGAGCTCCTGCTGCCCGCGATCCAGCGCAGTAACAGCGCTCGGCGCCCCTACTTATCTCCTTACCAGACAGCCCGGACGCTGAATGACAACATTCGGGTTGTCTGGTGATGTCACGATGCCCAAAATGCATTGTGGGCAGCGTGACTGACAGTTGCCATGGAGACCAGTACACAGCTACAATCTGTGTGCTGATCTCCTATTGTATGAACGATCTTACAATCGTTCATACAATTCCCCTCTGGGGAAAAGTGTCAAAAGTGTGAAAAAGTAAAAAAAATACTGCTGCTAATATACCGCTGGTTCCATGCCACAATCTTGCGAGCTCCGCTTGTGAGCGTACAAGATCGCCATGACGTACCCATACATCAATTTGCAGGAACCCCTAACCGACCTTGACGTATGGGTACGTCAAATGTCGGTAAGGGGTTAATGGTGATGCAATGTTTTGCAGTATGGCGCAACATGTTTATGATAGGGGGAGGGAGGGGGATTTCTTCACCCTGCCCTGAGTGCAAATTAACATAAGCATGGCCCTGGTCACAGCTTACAGGCACAACTCCCAGGGGGAAGACAAAGGACCAACCCCCAAAGGTTGCGCTGTGGCCCATACTCTATCCTCTGTACTCCCAGATGATCAGTCACAGCCGTGACCTTCAGGGATGCACGGGACGGAGTTTAACACTTACTACCAGATTAACTGGATTATGTTGGACCAGCATTACATCTATTTCTTTAGTAAAATTGTCAATGAGGGCAGGTATCGGGGAGTGTTTATTTAAACCCCTCCTGACTGACGGTCATAATAATATAGCTCTACATCTTTTTCCTTCTTGCATTCTGAAAGCCATACATTTTTTTATTTTTTCCACCTACATAGACATATGGGAGCTTTTTTGCAGTACAAGATGTACTTTCCAATGGTGTTATTCATATTACCATAGATTATACTGGGGAACAGCAAAAAAAATTCTAAGTGGGCAAAATGTGAAAAAAAAAACAACATATTTGCACCATGTTTGTAGAAGACTTGTTTTTACACTGTACATTCTTCTGTAAAAATGATGTTATCTGTATTCTACAGGTTGATACGCATCCGGCAATACCAAATATGTAGGGTTTCCGTTATGTTTTGGTACCGGAAAAAAATTCCAAACATTTTCTATTGTTGAAATTTGCGCCGTGGTGCCATTTTGTGCGACCGATAACTTTTTTGTACTAACACCCACAGACGTCAGGGAGGGTGCATTTTTTGCATGTCTGTGTGCAGGAGGCCTGGACCGACTGTGTCTTTATGCAGTGCAGAAGGCGAGAGATCACGCCTGCTGCGCCGCTGTATGTCTTAAGCCAGAAGCCCATAGGCTTCCGGCCTAGGAGAAGCTGGGAGCACAGTCCCGGCATAGTCGGCGTGATGACATCACACCGGAAACTAGGTCCCGGAGCCGGCTCCACAGCGGAGAGAGCCGAAAGGTGAGTAGCGGTTTTATTTTTTTCTCTAAATCCGGCTATATTCTCCCACATTGGGCGGTGTCCCTAGAGGGGGCTATAAACCTACGGGAGGCTACATATGTAGAGGGGGCTATAATTTTTGGGGGGGGTGGTACCTAGAGGGAGCTATAAACCTACGGGAGGCTACATATGTAGAGGGGGCTATATACTTAGGCGGGGGGGCGGTGTACCTAGAGGGGGCTATATACCTACGGGTAGTGTGTACCTGTGGGGGGCTGTCAACCTGGAAGCAATTAATCTCAAATAATAACATAAATGTTAATACGAGGTATTAATCTACTTTGGATACTTGTGGTGAAAAATATATTCCTATAATTACCAGTATAAACAACTACAATTTAACCCCTTATGGCTTATACCTGTTGTGAAAATGAGGCCAATCAAAACATAATAACCCAAGGGGTCAACTGTAGACTTTCAAAGAGCTTCATTAAATCTGTATATCATTATTATGATCAGATTAAATATAGAATGAATGGCAGGAGGCCAAGGAAAGCACAACAAATACCAACATATTTTAAGCAACTAAGGTAGAAAAACTGAGGTCAGAGAATGAAGTACTCCAAAAAACGTAATGGGTAGCCGAATCAAGAGAAGGCAGAGCTACTAAATGGGTTCTGATCTCTGTATATAAGAAAGAAGAGAAAGTAGCTGATGAAGGTAGGGCCAAGTTCTATAAATACATTAATATATTTAAATTTGAAAAAATTCTATTAGGCCATGACTACATGGCAATGGTAAAACGTAGTTGGAAATCAGACAGTATTTTACCATCGCTGTACCGTGGTTTTTGAGGTCACTTTTCAGATTTCGGCCGGCCCCAATGGGCACTGGTTACAGTCTGATTTTTGCAGATTCTACAGTAAATAATGAAACCACTAACAAATCTGACCTAAAACCAGTGCTGTGGAGACATAGCCTTAAATCTATAGCACACACACATATATAATATAAACATTTATATATATATATATATATATATATATATATATATATATATATATAATCAGATGAAAATAAATAAATTGTTACAAAAGAGCTCCTGGTTCAATTTAATTGTAACCAAGATTTCTTAATGAACTCAGCTTTTACAATGGGACCCCATGGGAGACATATACCACTTCTTCTTGACATCTGACTTACATATACAGCCTTAGGCCATGTTCACATGGCTTAAAATGGGCCGTATTTCGGTCCGTAATTACGCGCCGAAGTGCGCAAATTAAGGGCTGAAAACGGCCCAGTCATTACGGTAATCCACAGTTCTCATAGAGAACTATGGATTACGTCTCCTCTCCCTGCTCGGCGAATCCGCCGGGCGGGGAGATAATTGACATGTGAATTACCAGCGGCGTATACGCGCCGCTGGTAATGCAAGTCTATGGGCCAGCTCCTACCCCGCCCCCATCCACACGGCATTCTTGCGGGGCGTAATTACGTCCCGCAGTTAAACCGTGTGAACATAGCCTTACGTTAAACAGAAGCCATAAACGTGGTGTGTAGCTGGCCTAACCTGATCCGTTTTTATGAAGAGGCGTTTAAAAACCTAAATAGAGAGGCGGCCGTGGATATAGTATGTTTGAATTTTGACACTGTTTCTCATAGATGTCTAATGGTAAATTGTTTTTTGAACTTTAAAAATGATAGTTTGTAATTGGGCTGAAAAATGTCTCACGAGCCAAGTCCAGAAAGCAGTGGTAAACGATTCCTACAGTTCGCCTACTATAAGTATTGTACCTGAAAGGTTTATTGCTGGGGCTACCATCATTACATATATTAATGATATAGGGGAGGGTACTAAGAGCACTATTTCTATTTTTGCAGATAACACCAAGCTATGTAGTGTAATCTATGACAGATGATCAAAAATTGCCTGCAAACTTCTACACATTGTGTTATCTACTTGGTAAACTAGGCTCAAAGCGGATAGCTGTAAAGTTATGCATCTGGTTATTAATAATCTGCACACATCAGATGTCCTAGAGAAAGAATTACTTGTAGTTCACAGAAAAACAGAATATTATTTACTTCAAATCACAGAGAAAAGACCAGACTTACTGCTGAAGAGGCAGGTCAATGATCCATTTCTGGTAGACTGCCCCAAAAAAAAAGCCCCAGTGCCACGTGGGAGAAGTTGAACAGATGCAGAATACTAATTAATCACTCACACACCTATTATTCATAAATGGAGTGATTGCTTAGTAAATACCTGCACATGTTAAAAGCAAGTTCACCCCAAGATGCAGAAGACTCAGGGCGCTTTCACACTGTGCGTTTTTGCAATGTGGTTTTGTGCAGGAAGGCACAGCAATTAATGCTGTACATTGCTGCGCAAAAATCGCGGTAAATTCGCTGAAAAATCGTGGTAGTTACCGCGATTTTTGTGCAGCATTAATTTCTGTGCCTTCCTGCAAAAAAAGCGTTTGAAAAATATCAATAACGCACCGTGTGAAGTACCCTCACAGTGGAAAATACTGGTAAGCAACCACTCCAAACTTAATATCCATAAGGGGGTGATTGCTAGAACTGCACATATATAATGCTTCTATCGATCGCCAGTCATATGGTTATGTGTGATGCACCATGCTGGCTCACAGCCTACTAGTAACACCTAAACTATTCAATCAAGGAAAAAAAAAAACCACATAACCAATTGCAATTTGTATAGATGCACAGTGTTGTGACTGCAGAAAGTCAGTATTAGAACCATACCTCCCAAGTGTCCCTATTTTTAGCTCTTGCCCCTCTTTTCCATTTGAGAAATAGTTTATTGATGCAAATCTATCTTGCTTTAAAAGGCATTTGATCGCTTCCTCGCTGTATATTACATATCAACTTACTTAATACTTCATCATTGGATACAATGCAATCCTGAAAATGTCTCCCTTTTTAGCTGTCTAAAAAGTTGGCATGTATATGTTTGGGTTTCGTTAGAAGCAGGGCCTTATGTGTCCCTCTTTACAATTTCTAAAAGTTGGGACGTATTCTAAAACCCATACAAACATAATTAGTGAAACATCTCATTTTTTCATGTATAGAATACAGCAGCAATTAATTTTAAAAGGCGTTTCGTGCGCAGTTTGATCAAGTGGCGTTTGCCAACCTGCAGCATCAGGTTGCCTTATCCGGTGGGTCCCTAACTAATACCTATCTGTAGGGCAAAGCCACCATGTGTTCAGGACTGGGCTCCAGTCACACTGATTTTGTGGGCAACATGCAGCCAGATGTAAGGAGTGCATGGCTAAGATGGAGGCAGTCACTCCTCCCAATACCTAACTTTTTTTTATTTTTATTGTGTTTGGTTCAATTATGCGTCGCATGTTCTATTGGGATTGACAACGGACGCCACAGCTGAAGCCTGGCAGACCCATTGTTATCAATAGCGTCTACTGGACGCTGTTGGCGTCCGTTCTGAAACAGATCCCTTTGCTTTCATTTTAACTCTGCGAACAACATTCCAAACTTCCGACATAGATGTGAACCAGGCCTAGGCCCGCACATCATCAATAACGTTTACATAGGTTTTGGTGCCAGTTGCTGTATTTGGTGTTTGAGAAATGACTTTCTGCATTCACAACAGTGTGCACTAGCGTCTATACATATTGCAAATGGATCGGCGGGCTGACTTGTTTTTTATCCAAAGATTGTGTACTGTGAGGAGTGACTGCTTCCATCTTAGGTTTGGTGCACACTACGTTGGACCATACAGCCAGACATGTACATTATAATGTATACCCTAAACGTGCACTGTTTTGAGCAGACATTTGTCGTCCATTTTTTTTTACTAGCTATTCTATTGGCTGTCACTTTCTTTTCCTTGCAATTTGATTGGCTAGGTTTGTTTATATTTTTATGACTGATACAAAAGGATACATTTTCAACATGAGCACATACACTAGAAAACATTTGCCTCTTACTGTACTGTATACCTTTTTGTTCAACTTGAAAAAGTGCAGCTTCCTGCATCTTCCATCAGATAAAATTTGACGGCTAATTTAAAAACGCAAAGCATGTCAATGTACGTTGCACATCTGTCCACCTATATGAGTGAATTGACACAAATGTTTTTTATTACGTCACACCACCAGATAACGCATCTGCCATCCGTTGAAAATAATGTAGTGTGCACTAAGCCTTAGGCTAGGTTCACACGGTGTATTTGCAGGGCGTAATTACGGCCGGAGGCGGGGCGAGAGCGGCGGGCCGCCACCTCGCCGGCCCATAGACTGATATTGCTAGCGGCGCGTATACGCCGCTAGTAATTCACATATCACTTATCTCCCCCCGTGGCTGATTCGCCGAGCAGGGAGAGGAGACGTAATCTATAGTTCTGTATGAGAACGGTGGATTACCGTAATGACTGGGACGTTTTCAGCCTGTAATTCGCGCAGTACGCCGCAAATTACGGACTGAGATACATGTCCAGTTTTAAGCCGTGTGAACATGGCCTTAGGGTATGTTCACATGGCTTATTTTGGAGCACATTTTGCCGCATATTTCGTGGCGTACTGCGCTTAAAACGTGGGGAAATGCGCCCTATAATTATGGTAATCTATAGCTCTCATAGAGAACTATGGATTACGCCTCGTCCCCCCCGCGCGTGGAGATAAGTGACATGAGTAATGCATGTCTATGGGGCCGGCAGGCCAGGGGAGTACGTGCTGATCAACGTGAGCTCCCGAAACACACAATGTATTGCGCGCGCGTACTGTACATGCCACAATACATCGTGTGAACATACCCTTAGCCGTGCACTCCTCCCACCTAGCTGCAAAAGACCATCTTGACGCGATAGTTGAGAAAGCGCAACTTGAGTAAACTGTCACATGTATAAAAACTGTCCAGGTCTAAGACTTTCTTAGTTGCAACCAATCAGAGCTCTATAAGAAATTAAAGGGGACTCTGGTTGTTATGGGCAACAAAGAAAATCTTAGACCTGGACAGTTTTCATATGTAAGTTTTAAGGGATTATTTTAAAAACAAAAAGTTCTTAAAAAAAGGTCATCTGAGGAAGCGAGTGTGGCACTCGTGAAACGCATTATGTATATGTAAAATAAATTGTAATTTTTAAACTTTAGCGCTCTAGAGCACTTCCCACTTTTTTAAGAACTTTTTGTTTTTAAAATAACCCTTAATACCTTGAGTTCCATTGGCGTCCCATGTGCATTTCAAAGGCGGGAAGTTTGGAGCAGCTTCTATGAACAGAACCACCACGGTGGAGGATATTGAGCGATAAAGCGAGCTGTACCGTAATTTGTGCAGCTAAAATAGGTGAGCACTTGACCTCCACTGGGATCTAGAGTGGTATATTATAGAAGATTTCAGCTGCGCTTTCTTTTTCCAGTTTTTGCACACCTAGAAAAAAATCTTTTTGAGGCTATCTAAAGTTTTTTTCTACGGAGTGTATTTTTTCTACATATGTAAGTTTTCACAACTCATGTCAAATGTCTTCAGTGTCTTGCAAGTCCCTACCCTAATTTTACACAAAATTCACAGAAAAATAGGACATTTACGCATGCTTACTGCTAAAGAGGCAGGTCAAAAATCCATTCCCAGCAGAAGACCAAAAAAAAAAAACCAAAACCCTAAGGCTGCTTTCACACAGCGCAGTTTTAGTGCACGTTTAACTGCGCTCCAATTAAACTGCATTATTACCAGCAAGCTTCTTCACTTATCTAAACTGTTTAGAAAGTGAGTCAGTGTGTTTGTAATCCACAAGACTTCACACACAGTAATTGATTATTTACTTGAATCACCTTTCTGAACCATCTAGACAACGGAAAGGAGCTGCTGGTAATCAAGGCAGTTTCATTGGAGCGCAGGTAAGGGTCTGTTCACACGGCTTAAATTGCTGCGCATTTCAGCGCATATTGCACTTTATACATGGCGAAACATGCGGCGAAATTACGGTAATTCATACCGTAGAGAGCTATGGATTACGCGTCGTCTCCCCGGGTGTACAATGTGATCGTATTGTATGCGCGGGGGGAGAATTGACATGTCCATTGTTAGCGGTGCATACACGCTGCTGACAATGCATGTCAATGGTGCCGTCCGGGTGCCCCCCTGTGCTTTGGAATTACGCGCTGATCAGTGCGTAGTTCCAGAACACACGGTGTATTGCGACGTGTGAACATACCCTAAAACTGCACCAAAACTGCGCTGTGTGAAAGCACCCTAAGCTCTACATGGGAGAGGCTGCTCAGGTATAGAATACTAATGAACAATCGCTCACACCCACTATTCATGAGTGGAGCAATATTTGTACTTCACTTTCCCTGTAAGGTACTGCAGCACTTCTGCATCGGTCTGAACTGGTTATTAACTGGTGTGGAGTAATGTAAAAAGCAACCGCTCTTCTCATGAATAGTAGGTGTCTGATTTCTGCCCAAGATGTTTTGGGTTCTTTATATCCAAGAGACTTCACTTTTTTATTTCTACTTTGACCTACAATTCTATAAGGGCTTGTTTTTAGTGGGACAAGTTGAGGTACCAGTAACCCTTTACGACATTTAACATACGTGTGTGTCAATACTGCTAAAAGGAGTAAGGATTGGACTCTCATGATGAAACCACTCCATACACAGCAGGTAACGGTTGACTATTATAGCTGGGACCGGCTGCTGTTGGCTGGCTTTTTAAACTTTTATATGATGTGGCGATTGCGGCCATGGTGTGTAATTGAATGAGGTATGGTGCTGAGCGGTTGTCATGGAGGCCTCCATAGCTGCCATGTTACTATAGGCAGTCCCCGACTTACACCTTTCCGACTTACATCTGTCCCCTAATTACAAATGGAGACTTATGGGGCATGCTGGCACTTGTAGTTCCATGTTCCACAGCAGATAGTAGCTGTGGAACGACAAGTTCCAGCATGCCACAGCAGCACATGAGGTGGAAAATTCTTAACAAGGGCACATACAGCAAAGCAAATGTAAAAACCCTTCCCTGCACGATTCAAAACTAAAAAAAAAAAATGTTGTGCTGAAGTTACATTTAATAAATATACTTGTTCCGACTTACATACAAATTCAACTTAAGGACAAACCTACAGTCCCTATCCTGTACGTAACCCAGGGACTGCCTGTACTTCTATTATACCCGGCCATAGGCAGGATGTAATAGGAAAGCCATCTTTGTACACATTTCTGAGACATATTTATATTGCAGTGTACAAGCAACTGTACCGCTTTTCAGAAGTAAAAATATAATCATTTATTCAATATGGTAAACACGGTAGAAGAAAACTTTTTGCCCAAGACCAAAATTGTTTCCAATCCACAAACAATTGGAATAAAAAGTGATCAAAAAGTTGCCTTTATCAAATGGTAGCAGCAAAAAATACAATTCAGCCCTCAAAAATGTAAAAAGCACAAAAAGTTTTTATTTTATTTTTTAAAAGTACTACCACATTCTACAAATTAGCTTTGACTGGAATCATACTGACTTTCACAATAACATTTAATTTATACTGAACAGTGAACTCCATAAAAACTAAAACCCAATAAAAACTCATAGCTTTAGTCCAGGAGTGTCAAATTAGTTTTTAGCATTAGAGGCCGTTCACACGGCTTATTTCGGCGCAGATTGGCGCCGTACTGCGCGCCAGATTTGCGCTGCAGTATGGCGCCAATCTGTCGCAGTAATTACGGTAATCCACAGTTCTCATAGAGAACAGTGGATTCCGTCGCTCCTCCCCGCTCGGCGAATCCGCCGGGCGGGGAGAAAGTCACCTGCACATTATCCAGGCGCAATACGCGCCGTGGATAATGCAAGTCTATGGGGCCGGCGGGCCGCGTCCCCGCCCCTTATTCAAGCCGGAATTGTGAGCGCAATCCGGCTCGCAATTCCGTCTTGAATAAGCCGTGTGAACACGGCCTTAGGGTCTGTTCACTCGGCGTCTTTTCGTCCGTGTAACATACGCTTTATAGCTGCGTGTTTGGATCCGTCTGTCAGATCCCAAACGGACCCAAAAACGCAGCTAACAAATAGCAGTGTGATTTACATTGCTTTTAATATAAGACACGCATCGACGTTTCCACGAGTGATCACCGATATGTGTCTCACTGCCTCTTTCGGATCCATTCCAAGAATTGACATGTCAGTTCTTGGTCCAAAAGAGGCAGCAGGAGCCCTATTTTAAATGATAGAGTGCGATCCTGCTGCATCCAACACGCAGCTGTGTGTTTGGTACGTGTTGGATATGTTTCACATGCGATTGCTGCAGCGTTTTTTGGATCCGATATTCAGATCCAACACAGATCCAAAATCAGATCCAAAAATGCCTTGTGAACATACCCTTATACAGGCAGTCCTCGACTTACACCGTTCCTACTTATATCTGTCCCCTAGTTACAAACAGAGACTTATGGGGAATGTCGGCACTTGTAGTTTCATGTTCAACAGCAGATAATAGCTGTGGAATGACAAGTGCCAGCATGCCACAGCAGCACATGAGGTGAAAATGAAGTAAAATCTTCTTAACAGGGGCACAAGCAGCAAATCAAATGTAAAAACCCTTCCCTGCACTATCCAAAACAAAAAAAAAAACTTTTGTGCTGTAGTTACATTTAATAAATATACTTGTTCAGACTTGCATACAAATTAAACTTAAGAACAAACCTTCAGTCTCTATCCCGTTCGTAACCCGGGGATTGCCTGTAGTTGCCGTCAAACGACCAACGTGCGCTAAATGATCAGTAAAAGGTATCCATCTCTCTAGCATTGAGCTTTCTAGCTTGCAGGGTGGCAAGGGTGCCTGGGTAGAGCTGTCAAAGCTGTGCCACCACCTGTAAGTTGATGAATAGAGCAATGCGCAAGTGCATACCAGAGCTCTGAATCCAAGGTTGTGCCTGCTTCCTGTCCTGATGGCACGGTCTCTGCCAAGCACTGACTGTGCCCAGGCCATGTCCATCTCTGCTTGCTGTGTATAAGCTCTGGCAGGCCACATAAAATGATGTGGTGGAGCCCATCGACCCACAGGCCCTAAATCTGACACTTGTTCGTTAGTCCCTCTAGGGTACAGAATTTTCAAGAATAATGAATGGTGCAAATGTTTATTATTTAATTTGCCAGTTTCCCACATCAATTTTAGTGTATGGTAAAAACCCTTCAATAGTTTTTTTACCTTCCTTGGGATCAATAGTGGGAAACATAATTCCCCTTCGTTCATATTCTCTCATCATTTGGTTGAACACAATAGACATATTTTTTTTTTTTTTCAACCATATTTCAACAATCAAGCATAGCTTTGTTCAGTTCAGTCTGTCCCACGGTCTTGGATGGCTGCTGGCGATGTGGGGAGGAGAAGGGAACCATGACTCATAATTGGGTGGGGGGGTTGCACTCAGCTGTAGCCCTTCTGGCACAAGGTTATTGAGATCATTAAACATATTACTGGTATTCATGTTGGTTACGATACTGCTTCTCTTCTTCTTTTCATTGTTCCCATTTCATCTTATATCCTTAAAATACTGTATTATTATTTTATTAGTTGCTGCAAAAACGGTAATCCTTAGATTGTGGAGGACTTCACAGATCCCCACAATCTCCTCAAGGGTTTGAGGGCCTTTATCTTCAATGCATGGAGGAATTTATGGCTGAATTTACCAACACTTATCCAAAAATGGCAGGCTTGGATGACCCTCTGTTCCTCCTCCCATTATTGATCATTCAGATGATTTCTCTAGGAACATTCCTTTACCTCTTTTTAGAGTTACAGCCCCCACATATGGTTAATGTCTGTTAGTCCCATATTCCTGATTTAATTTAATTTTATTCTTGTTTTTCTTTCTGATTATATAGATTGCAACTTAAATTCCTGGTTCTTCGCATCCTTACTTCCCCTATTCAACCTACCACCCTCCTTCTTTTTCTTCTTTTTTTCCCCTTCCTCTTTTTGTTCTGGTGAACAATACATATCTGTACAATGTGTTCTGAGTAGCCTTAAAGGGGTTGTCTCACTACAAGGATTGCTTTTTATGTTAAAGATCTTGTAAAAACAAGTCACTTTGTAATATGTGTCCATTAACAGTGTCTTACCTATTCCTAGATATCCCATCCTGTATGGGCTGCATCAGCTCCTCAGGTCACTATAGCTACAGACCTGTTTACTCTCTCATGATGAGCTGCCAGGACTGGTTGCTATAGCTACAGACCTGGCTTCTACTGCAGCCTAGTGTAAGCCAGTAAACACGCCCCTGAATTCAAAATGAAACCAAGAGAACAGGACTGAGGTAAGATGATTACAAAATAGAACACACCAACGGGCACCAAGAGATATATATAGACTTGCCACATGCGTAAACTTCATCCGCAGGAAGCTAACCTGCAAACATAAACCGAACTCCAAACACATTAGGACAATGATGGTGCTCAGCCCAAAGCCAAAGATACGCAATTCCAACCACCGATAAGAAGTAATAGAGGCGCACTCACCACTACCATCGAGTTTCACAACCTTTATTCGGTACAGCGTATACATAAACAAAAGGAAAAGGATGGCTAAAAAAACGCCTAACGATCGTTTCGCGCGGTATGCGCTTTCTCAAGGCAAGAAGCGCATACCGTGCGAAACGATCGTAGGCGTTTTTTTAGCCATCCATCCCGTTTATATGTATACCGCTGTTACCGAATAAAGGTTGTGAATCGATGGAGTGGTGAGTGCCGCCTCTATTCTTCTCATCGGTTGGTTGGAACTGAGGTAAGATGAATCAATGGAGTGAGACAACCCCTTTAAGTAAACCTGTCTTACTATTTTTCTGACAATAGATTCTTTCTGGACACTTGTTAATGCCTTTGTTTTACATATATGTTACACCTCTGTATCTTCCTATTTAACTTTACACTAAAACTTTGAAAAATAAAAACAAGCACAGCTACTCAAATTTGCAGATGGCAAAAGTTGTCTGAATGGTTGTGGTGCACTATGACAATGTATCTACCTGTACCTACTTTATTCTATGTAGAGCCCCACTCATGGTTTGTATTAAAACAGCCACTTTTCAGAAATAACAGAGTGCTGAGTATTCAGATAACAATGGCTGACACTTCAGGGCAGAGGCGTAACTTGAAGCTCTTGGGCCCCAATGCAAAAAGTTAAATCGGGTCCCCCAACATTATGGCTAATTATAATACGTTTCTCCTTAGTGGCAGGGGGGGTTTTAAGGCCCCCCAGGCTGCAACCCGTAGCGACTGCTACCTCTGTACCCGCTATAGCTATGCCCCTGCTTCAGGGATGTCTGACAACAACCCCTGGAACACATTTTCATCAGTGAACCTCTGTACACTGGGAGCTCTCTTTGAGCAAAATCCATGCTGGATATGAACATTGTTTTCTTCAATATTCGTGTTCCAGCATACTGAACTTGCCTACTGGTTTTGTGGAATTTCACTCTGGCACGCAGCCACGTGAGATTAAGTAATGAATACATTATAGGAGTGCTATGTTTCACCTCTAGACGGAAGTATATGGGACTCGCCCAGCAGACTATGCTAACATTTCTCAGTCATTTTCAATTCACACCAATAATATAGGAATAAATCCAAATGTGATATGCCACGATTAGCTCTTTTTTTTTGTGTATAATAACATTTTTTATTGACACATTCAAGTGATACATGCATACAGTATTGCATATCAAAGAATGTTCAGTGTCATTTTTTACCAAAATACATCACATAATACATAACAATAAAACAGGCATCCTAAAGCTGAGGCCCTTCAGCTGTTGGGAAACTACAACTCCCATAAATTTTTATATAAAAATTTTTAACCCGTGGGGAAGAAGGAGTTTTAGTTTTTCCCCAACAGCTGGGGGCCGAGTTTGAGGATGCCTGCAATAAAACAATCCCCCAGCCACGCTCGAATGCAACTACAGTCATATTATAAATCACCACTAACCAAAACACATTGGCTGTAAGCTAAAGCAAGCAGTGCCTCAATAAAACACTGATACCGACCCGCGCCTCCTACACCTCTCCCCTCTCTGAAAACCCCAATCCACCTTAAGGGGACCCAAATCATTTGCTAAATCTTTGAGTAATTACCACTTGGTGTCTTTAAACGGCAGCATTTGTTCTTGTATCTTTTGTGGTGGTAAAAAATTTTCAATAAAAATTCTCCTTTGCCTTGATTCCATTGGATTGATGTGCTTTGTTCTTTTCCGCTTCCTGCCTATCTAAAGAAAGTGATTCACTTGTGAAAGCACCATTTCAAGTGAGGGGACCTACTTCTTAAAGGGGTATTCTCGTTTCATCATTTGGAAGCCGTTGATACTGGTTGCTAAGCAGAGCTTTTGAAATGGAAGGGCGGTTTCTCCTCCCCAGGGAGTATCTTTTCTCTTGAGACATGCCCCCAAATTGCACATATAATTTTCATTTTGTGTGAGCTGGGGGAAGGGGAAAGGGTTTTTCAGCTGTATTGGAATGAAAAGCTAAGTGTAACTCCCTAGTGGGGAAACTACATTTTTCCGCTCGTTACAAATTTTAATTAGAATGGGGATTTTTACATTCAGGACTCTTGGAAAAAGGGTGATTTTTTCTCTCTGTCTCCTTTTCACAATGATATATCCCCAGATTATTATACTCTGACCTCTACGGATCTGCAGAAAAAACTATATGTTTATCTTTTGTGGTTTTTCATGGGGCTGCACATTATCTCTCTCTCTCTGTTGCAGGGGCCTCTGACACTGTCAGTTTTAAAAACCCCTACGCATACGTCTCCCTACCCCTGATTGCTGTCGTGACCAACCCCGTAGCATACGTCACACCTACCATGATTGCTGTCAGTGACCAACCCCCGTAATACGCGCACCTACCCCTGATTGCTGTCAGTGACCCCAACCCCCGACGCATACGTGCACCACCACGATTGCTGTCAGTGGCAAACACCGCAAGAAATTTTGAGCCAATATTGGGATCTCTGTCTCTCCTGGTTCTATATGGAAAATAATAGGATATGGGGATAAATCAACATCTAAGTTGAAACACCCCTTAAGGAAATTCAACAAATGCTCTCAGAAGTCTTGTGATCTTGGGCAGGCCTATATTCCATGACAGAGATGGGGGTTTAAGCTTTTAAAAAATATTTATTTACATTTCCCTCACCACACTTTTTTAATTTTTTGAGACTGAGGGAGTTGGGGAAGGGGGTAAATGGGTCACCAGACTCCCATTCTTCCTATAGTTTATGGGTGGAGATGGGACTGTTATAATGCATAGTTGCCAACTTTTGAAAATGAAAAAGCAGAGAAATCTAGTGGGGCACGGTAGCGCGCCGCGGCAAAATTTTGCATGAACACCCCATCTTGTCGGTATGCCACGCCCCTTCAAAAAGCCACACCCACCCCCCACCAAACTGCAAAACGGCTTTGGAAGAAAGCCAGAAGACCCCCTTATAGCCAGGTTAGCCCCCCAAAACCAGGTAGTCCCCCTTAAGGCGGTAGATGCCCCTTGTAGCCAAGAGATGCCCCCTTGTACCAGGTAGAGCCAAATTTGTAGCCGGGTAGGTACCCCCCCTTTGTTAGCCAGGTAGGTGCCCCCATTTTAGCCAGTAGGTCCCCCCCATTGTTACCCAAGTAGTCCCCCATTGTTAGCCAGGTAGTGCCCCCAGGGTTGCCAGGTAGTCCCCCATTGGTTCCAGGTATGCCCCCCCTGTTGCCAGGTAGTGCCCCATCTGTTAGCCATAAGTCCCCCATCTGTTACCCAAGTAGTGCCCCCATTGTTAGCCGGGTTTTGTGCCCCCTTTGTTAGCCGGGTAGTCCCCCCAATTGTTACCCCAGGTAGTGCCCCCATTGTTACCAAGAAGTGCCCCCATTGGTTGCCAGGTATGCCCCCATTGGTTCCGGGGTAGGCCCCCATTTTTTCCAGTATGCCCCATCTGTTAGCCAGGTAGGCCCCCTCTGTTCCCAGGTATGCCCCATCTTTTTGTAGGTAGTGCCCCATCTGTTAGCCAAAGGTAGTGCCCCCACCTGTTACCCCAGGTATCCCCCATCTGTTAGCCGGGTAGTGCCCCCATCTGTTTGCCAGGTAGTCCCCCCTCTGTTTGCCAGGTAGTCCCCCCCATTGTTGCCAGGTATGCCCCCTTCTTTTTTTTTAGCCGGGTAAGTGCCCCCAAAACTTTTTACCCCGGGAAAGTCCCCCATCTTTACCCCCATGCCCCCCTTTGTTGCCAGGAGCCCCCCCCCTTTTCCATAATGTCCCCCCTCTGTTCCAGGAATCCCCCCTCCGTTGCCAAGAAAGGCCCCCTCTGTTGCCGGGGGTAGATGTCCCCCTGTTCCCCGGAAGTCCCCCCCACGTTGCCAGGTTTTAGTGCCCCCATCTTTACCAGGTAGTGCCCCCTTTTTCCCAGGTATGCCCCCTTGTTGCCGGAGTGCCCCCTCTGTTGCCATTTTAGTGCCCCCATCTGTTGCCAGGTAGATTCCCCTCTGTTGCCAGGTAGTGCCCCCACTGTTAGCCAGGAAGTGCCCCCATCTGTTAGCCAGGTGTTCCCCCATTTGTTGCCAGGTATTGCCCCCTTTTTTGCAGGTAGTCCCCCCCACTGAGCCAGGTAGGCCCCCATCTGTTAGCCGGGTAGTGCCCCCCTGTTCCAGGTAGTCCCCCCCTTTGTTGCCGGGTAGGCCCCCTTGTTGCCGGGTGATGCCCCCATTGTGCCAGGTAGTTCCCCTCTCTGTTACCAGTAGTCCCCCTAAAGCTAAAAAAAATAAAAATAATAAAATCCATTTACCTTACCGCCCTCAGCGCTCCACTCCCGACCGATCCCCAGCGGCGCAGGGGGAAGTGAGAGCAGCCGCGGTCACTCTCCTGCAGCCCCGGGACTTCCCCCCTGCCCGCTGAACTGTAGTGCGGCGCACACACCGGCGCCCCACATACAGGGGGAGGAGGGAGGGGGAGCATCCCTCTGCCCCCTCCCCGCACAGTGAGACCGCGGGGGGGTAGCGGCCCCTGGGCCGTCACCCCGCCGTAGGAGCGGTCCCGCGGCGCAAGAGTACGCCACGCTACCTTGCGCCGCGGTAATTAAAAAGGACCCCCGCCCCCTGCAGGCGGGGAAAGGGGGAAAAATGCCAAACCCCCGGGGGGCGGGAAAGGGGGCCCCCAAATTTGGGACCCCCCGCCAAAAAGGGGGAGTTGGCATGTATGTTATAATGTCATGAATTTATGACATTTTGGACATTACATACATATTTTATAGTCTGTGCTGTTAACATGGTTTTCTCACCATGATGTCTCACAGAGCCTGATCTTCACAGTCATCAGTCCAAACTTCCTGGTCAGGCTGTGGGTGGATCTACAGCAGTAATTGGGATATTACTCGGGGTATTCCAGCTAAGCTTTAAGGGGGATTGGTGGTGGAACGGTTAAAATTTGTCAGTAAGCCATATAAACAAGCTTTTGTGCTTCTGATAGGACACAACAGGGGGTGACATAACCATCCCAGCCAGGGCTGGTAACCTAGTGAACCTAGTGTACACAAGCTGGAGATAAACCGTTCTAAAACTGAAAGGAAGCAAAATCAGAACAGCAATGTATGTAGTAATTTTATTTACCTTTTGCCTATTTGTTTAAAGCTAATCAAAAGGGTAGTCTCAACAAGCTAAAGTAACATCTTTAGCTAAAAGCATTGTTTTGGATTAGAAGGAAAATAACTATTTAAGCATTAAAGGTAACCTGTCAGATTGAATATGTTTTATATCTTATCTGCAAACAGCATGTTATAAAACAAGAAGAGCTGGGGAGATTTG
Source organism: Phyllomedusa bahiana (assembly GCA_025379985.1). Taxonomy (NCBI): domain Eukaryota; kingdom Metazoa; phylum Chordata; class Amphibia; order Anura; family Hylidae; genus Phyllomedusa; species Phyllomedusa bahiana. The sequence goes on from JAODAL010001652.1 coordinate 158,510, forward strand.
ATAAATGGTGTTTGTGGTGAATGTAATATATAGTTTGATCCAAGTTATTCACTGGGTAATGAGGGATCCGGAGGCCTCACTTAAAAGGGCCGTTCACACGGCTTATTTCAGGGACGGATCGCAGCCGTATTCCGTGTCGTACTGTGCTGCAATACGGCTGCGATCCGTCCCTGCCATTACGGTAATCCACAGTTCTCATAGAGAACTATGGATTCCGTCTCTCCTCCCCGCTCGGCGAAGGGGAGAAAGTGACATGTTCAGTATCCCGGCGGAATTCGCGCCATGGATAATGAAAGTCTATGGGGCCGGCGGGTGGCGCCCCCGCCCCTTATTCAAGTCGTATTGCGGGCGGGATCCGTCCCGCAACTACAGCTTGAATAAGCCGTGTGAACCGGGCCAAAATGTGCAGCTAAGCCAAGTGCTCTCAATTATGGGGTGTATATGATGCTTTGATCACTTTTTATTAAGGTTTTTGTGAAGTTTTTGGACCAAATACAGCAATTCTGGCAGTTTTTATTTATATTTTTTACTGCGGTCCCCATGCAGTATAAATGACCTGCTTTTCTCAGTCGGTCGATATGATTACAGCAATACCCAATCTGTGTATTTTTTATGTTTTACTGATTTTACACAAAATAAACCACTTTTATTCAAAAAGGAAAACACGTTTTTATATCGCCATAGTTTGAAAGCCATAACTTTTTATTTTTCTGTGTTCGGGACTGTGCAGGGGCTTGTTTTTTGCGGGATGAGTTGACGTTTTTATTGGTATCATTTTTGGGGTAACAAGGCTCTTTGATTGGTTTTTAAATCCTTTATTTGGAAGGCAGGGTGAAGAAAATACTGCAATCCTAGTAGTGTTCTTCATTGCAGTATATATGACACGTTCGTTTTACTCTGTGGGTCGATAAGATTACTAAAATACTAAATTAATATATTTTTGTTTATGTTGAAGCACTTTACAAAAAAAAAAGTTTTTATTAAGTAAAACAATTTTTATGCATCTGTCTTCTGATAGGCATAACTTTTTTGTTTTTCCGTATAAAGAACTGTGTAATGGCTTTTTTTGAGGAATGAACTGACGTTTTAATTGGCCCCACTTTGGCTTTTATATGAGTTTTTGATTGCTTTTTATTCCATTTTATGTGTTTCTGGATGAAAAAACATCGTAGTTCTGTGACTGTTTTTCTTTTGTTTTGTTTTTTTATGGAATTCATCATGCGGGTTAATTAACATGACAAATTTATGGTGTAGGTCGTTACGCACACGGCGATACCAAATACGTGCACTTTCTTTTTTTTATCTCTTTTTGGCGTGTTTGGTGTTTGTAAAAGGGAAAAGGCTGGTGTACATGTTTTTATTTTATTTTCAATTTTTGTGTTTTACTTTGTTCTTTTTACTTTTTCAAATTTTTTCTACTTTTACTACTTATTTCTACTTATAACGGATTTCTATTAGTGATCTTCTGATCACTGATACAACAGAGATAATTACAGAGCAGAACTGCTGTATACTAGTCTCCATGGCGACTGTCACTCAACATGCCCAGCAACGCCCATAATGCATTGAGGGGCATGGTGACATCACAGACAGACTGGAATTGTTTCTTACACTCTTGGGCTGTCAAGTACCGAGACAGCAGCGGCAATCACTGCTGCTGCACCGTGAAAAGACAGAAAGAGTTCACTCCTTCAATCTTTTCCTTAGCTCTGGTGATGGTAATACATCATGGCGGTTAAGGGGTTGATCACCCATGGCCGGAGTGCACGCCAGCTGCAGGTGATTCGGCAAGAGGCCATCGGCAATATACTGCTACTCCCATGTCGCGATCGTGCCTTCATGATCTCCAAGATGTACCGGTATGTCCATTTCCGGGAATGCACTTCCTGCTAGCAAGTACCGTTACGTCCTATGTCGGGAAGGGGTTCACTGCAAATACATCCCAGAAAGGCACTGGGAAAAAGGCAAAAAGCAAGAGACAGAGTGTATGAAACATGTATTGTAACTGTAGGATGTACCCTCAGAAATAAATTCACTGGTGGGCCTCGGAACAAACTACACTGGTGGGCCTAGTCCGACACTGGCTGCTCTTCTTACTTTTATTGAAGTTAGCTATAAATGATGCCAGAAAGTGGCCTAAATTATAATGGAAATCAATATGGAAATCAATGAAAACTTGTATTTGGTGTGTAGCAAATGAAAAGCCACAGATACCGTACATTTATAAAGTCGCGCATGCCTCTGAAGAAATTTGTAGCATCTTGCCGCTATGCGCTTCTTTTGTAGACTGATGGGTGAAATCTGAACCTACATGTTTCAATTTTCTTTTTCATTCTCAATCCTGTGTGGATCAAATGTTTCACACAAACAGCTGAGTGTTTCTAACAGCTGTATCTAGTCTAGGCTGTACTGTGAACTAAACATATCAACAACACAAAAGACCTACTGTTTACATCAACTTTTATATTTCTTAAGAATTTTTGGTAGTTTTCATTGTCGCCATTAAGCCCAATAATAGACTTACACTTCCTGTTCTGTAAAGTACAATTAAGGGTGACACCTATATAAAGATAAAACAGGATCCACCATTCAAAATTTGGGCAACATGGTAGCCCCCATAATCATGTGCAGAAAAAAGAATCAAAATTGTTTCCAGATAACCTACTCTAACCTCCTTCCTCTCCCCTCTGTGTCTACAGCACTGATAGACATTTCAGCTCTGCTAGCTCCTACTCCCAGCTGTGCCTGTTAGCAGGGCTGCCAATAGAAATTTTGGGGCCCCATACAGCCAAAGTGCCTGGGCCCCCTTTCCATTTCCTGCCCCAAACACACCCCTTCCCAGGCACCACCCATTCATTGTCATAGCTCCCTTCACGTCCTCATTATTTCCTAGTCTTTTAACGCTTTTCTGACGCGTCTCGGGGACCGACCGGACGGACCCAGAGATGGATCTAATAATTAGCAGTGACTTTATTACTGCCGCCGACGAGGAACACATGAGACCGCTGCTGCGTGTCTGCCTCGCGCCTGTCGGCTCCGTCTTTCAAAGAATTGACGGAGCCTCATGGATTCATGTTTTTTTTCACAGCTAGAGGAGGAGGGCCCGGCTCCGGCTACAGCGGCGCAGCACAGGCATGATGTAAGTACATTTGAAAACTTAAGAGGCGGAGCACCGCTGTGGCTATGAGCGCGGGCCCCCTCCCTGCAGCCCTGCAGCACCGCAACTCGTTGCGTCGGCCGCTGCCGGGCCCTACAGAGAGCGTGGCGCTCGCCTGCGCCGTGTTCTCTTATGTAGTATGAAATAAGGGGGCCTGCTTGAAGCGGGCCCCCTTATTTCTCCGGGCCCCGTACAGGTGAAATAAGGTGTTAGTGATGGAAGGAGGATTGAAAAAACTGACCCTTTCCAAGCAGGATGTCTGGCTATAAATGTGAGTTAGTATAGATGCTTTTGTTCATGAGGGGGGATTCCTAGTCAGAGAGAAAAACTGACATCCTGCTAAGATGAACTGTTATCTGTGTATTTCCATACAAATTTAACAGTGTCAATGTAGACCTGACAACAGGGCACAACACTACTGAGCTCTTCCAGTAAATCTAAAGGGTTAAAGTTTCTTTCAGTAAAATCTTGTTCTGCTGATAAGACACAGCAGGTAGTGATGTCACCAGACCTCCCACTTCTACTGGAGCAGAGACGTGGTCTGTAAGCTAGGAAACAATCGGTAAACAAGCAGATAGATAACCTGCTGTATCTGTGAAATGAATCACAATCGGAATAGAAATGTATTTGATAATACTGTTCATTTAGCTCTGCCTACATATTTAAAGCTAATTTATGTCATGGGAATACTCCTTTATTAGTAAATAAAAATATAAAGACAACACATTCCCTTTAATAGACTGCAACAATTTATCAGTGTAAGTAAAATATATCATCTTGGAATAAAGTTCTTTCTTTCTCACAATGAATTGTGTTGACTGGATACAATTACGGCAAACTCTCAGCTGTGAGAAGTATTTGTTCTGTACAGAATTTTAGCCTTGGGATGTAAAGTCAAATAGCCCAATTTACTGACAACATTCAGTCATCTTGGAAATTACGATTAAGCTTTATTTGCCTAAAAAGGAAAATCCCTATTTCCGTATAACTTCAAAACATGTATTTTGTGTCATACACCTGGGCTATATATTTATGACTATATAAAATAACAAATGGGCAGCACATAAATTTCTACAGTCATGACTCACTTAGCAAAAACAAGCATCTGACATATTATCATAGGTCACAGCATTGCTTTTTATTTGCACATTTTGCATACGTCCCCCTGTGTGTACAGTACTTTGTACGTTTTTTATTAAGAACACAAACTGCTGCCGTCTGCTGCTGGTGTCCTCAGTCTTTTCCACACTGAGACCTTAAACAAATATATGCTTGTCACGGTCATTAGGTCAACGCAAGAGATGACAATAACCGCGCCAGGGAGTCTAAGAAGCTCCCCAGTAATCACCCGAGCCCGTCACAAGGCGGGATGGACTTGGCTGTGGGGAACTCCCAGGTCTCTAACCCTGATGTGGCATAGGCAAAGAGCTCAGGGCAGGCAAAGAGTAGTCCGAGTAATCCTGAGGGTCAGTGTACCATTGGTCTGTAGTCCAAAGTGTCAGTATATCATTGCTCAGTGGACCAGTATTCTGTACTAGTAGATGTCAGTATACCTTTCTTCTGCACAGTTTGCTGTTTTTCTGTAAACTAGTGTCAGTGTGCCGTTGTTCTGTATGCTTTGGAGTAGGGGTGTGACAATCCTTCAAAAAACGAATTCCAGCAGCTCAAGTAAGTGTTCCAAGGATAATGAATCAGTAGATTAGTAGATTATTTCATGTTAAAAAGGTTCAGCAGCTTTATTTTCAACTTGGTTTAAAAGCATATCATTACAGCAACATCGTGGTGTGGCGTTCACCGACGCGTTTCGGGAGGCGTGTCCCTTAGTCCTGGTGTGACGTGTACCATACGTTATATCCCTTAAATACACTGAATCAATTATATAAAAAGCAATAGTTATCATTTAAAATCAATACACTGAAAAACGCAACATCACCACGTTCTGAGTTGGAATCTAAACACTAATTCGATACATTTTTGTATTTTTCTCTTAGGGCTTTTTCACACGACGTTTTTGTGATCCGTTTTACGGATCCGTTTTACGGATCCGCAAAACGGATCTAACAATTGTCAATGTGATTAACATTGCTTTCAATGGCAAAAACGCATCACTGTTCACACGAGTGATCGCAGATGCGTTTTTCACGATCTGTTTTTCGGATCCGTTTTAAGAATTGACATGTCAATTCTTCTTGCGTTTTACGCAAGAGAAATCCCCATAGGAAATAATGGAGTGCGCTTTTGGCATCCCGAAAGCGGATCCAAAAGCGTAGCATACATTTGGGTGCGTTTTGGATCCGCTTTCGATGCCAAAAACACATCCGTAAAACGCATTGGATTTAAATTAAATATAACATTTGAATATTATGTTTGGGTTATATTTTGTATCATTTTAATAGTAGGGCTAATTTTTCTGATGCAGTGTGCTGTTGGAAAATGCCTTCATTCTACATGGGTAAAGGAGAGGAGGATAATGTCAGTCCCACAGCCCCCAGCATACCACCGGATGCACATGGACGTCGGGTCTCTGAGTTTATAAACTATTGGTTGATTTGAAAAAGAAAAAGGGGGGGGCGGTGGGTTCTAAAATCATAGGTGTATGTACAGTTGACTGACACTAGGTAAAAAAAGGTTTTTTTCTTGGTCATTGATAGGTTATATTATAATTGTAGTTTGATAGGTTGATTTAAATAAAGCATTGAAAAAAACGGATCCAAAAAACGGATCCGTAAAACGCATGCAAAACGCATCCAATACGCATCCAAAATAAGATCAGCTGTTGCGTTTTCTGGATCCGCTTTTTGGATGCAGTTTGCATCCAGTTTTCGCAAGTTAAAAACGGATCCGTAAAACGCATCCAAAACGCATCCAAAACGTCGTGTGAACAAGCCCTTAATCTAGTAATGAAACATAATGTCTTGTCTCCTGTTCAGACCTCCCGGGAATCTGGTGTTTAACCTGAACATCCACCAGGCTTCCCTCGACAGCAACTTACGCCTCATATCTCCTCCCCTCACTGGTTTATGAACTATTTCTATACCACTACAGACAAAACTACTTACGTTCCCTGAGTGTTTTTCTGCAAAGTGCCGGGAGGCCATTGAGATATGTACCAAATCTGTTTTCCTAATATCTGACAAGTGCCTCCAAATTCTTGTTTTAAGGCTATTGGAGCTATGTCCTACATACTGCACAGAGCAGCTTGTACATGTAATGACATATATTGTATTGCGTGTAGGAGGTGTGACAATGTTTTGTAACCAAAAGTCTCAATATGTTATTGTACCTTGGTCACTGGGCCGTAATTCAAGTGACTGACTGTAGCTCTGAAAACTATTAGCCAAAATATAAATGCAAATCACAAGAAAAGGCCATAATCACTGCTACGGAAACAAGTCAAAAATCCAGTCCTGGCACGAGGCAAAAAAGCCGCAGTGCCGCAGGAAAAAAAGTTGCAAAATACTGATGAACGATTATTCACACAGCTACCAATCATAAGGGGACTGTTTAGTATTATACTTGCACACATGGATGTATTTCCCACTAGGTACCTAAAACAATGTGCCTAGGGCGTCAGTATTTGAGGGGGCAGCACTTAACTGACAATTTTTTTGTTTTATTTTTTGGGGGTAGGGCTGTTTGCAGCTCTATGTTTTTGTTTTTTTTTATTTACCACAGGCAGTTCTAAGGCATGGGAAGGGGTCCCTTGACAATGGTGTTAAGCAGCAGCAGGAACAATGTCTGCAGCCAAGTCATTTTCCTCTGACGGCCACTGCACAGGTTTTTAAGTCAATGCATGGTAGCTTGTATTGTATTGCTACGAGATAAGACGCAGAATTACTGACCCTCTCCGTCATGCCTCACAAGTTTCCAGATAGTTGATGTCTTGACCTGTTGTAAATGACTTCTCTGCTTATATTGCATTTTGTTACTTTTAAGAATTCTAAGATCCTTTGAAGGTCCATGTCTTTTGTGTATAAAAAGTCTGTGAATTTTCAATTTCTTGTATAACATCATGTCTGAAGACGGGAGCTAGTTCTCTCGAAAGCTCACCATCAAATATACTCAGTTAGCCTCTAAAAGGTATCGCCTGATTTCTTCACTCTTCTGGTAGCTTGTAGCTAGAGTCTACTCTCCCTGAGATGTGGAGGTCTGAACAGGCACTAAGAGATAATATATAGCGTAGGTTCCCACCTGTATTGAGGTCGCCTTGTCGATTTGCGGATGGGCTTATTATAGTTTTGATCAAAATGTACACTAAGAACCTCAAATTTTGCAGTTGCAGAAATGCTTTCCAAAAATTCCTATGTTCATTTTTGATTGTTTTTTAGTGCTAGTAGTGTGCTGCTGTAGTTGGATTGTGTTTGCATTTTGCTGCCACACCAGTGTGCACCTATGCTCATTAAAAAAAAAAAATTTTTTGGATGTGCAGACCAAACATGGTTTCTCTAGACTGCTTAGAACACAGCACTCTCCAAGCACCGGGCTTTCTCAAATGCAAGACACTGTATACTACAGCAAATTTGCTTACACAATTGCACTAGAATAGAGTATACAACTTGGGAAAAAAGCAGCATTTCCCAGACAGCACAGAGGGGTTTGGGTTGTAAGCATGACAGCAAGTACTAGCTTTAAGCAACCCTCCCTCATGTCCCAGTAGGTGCTGAATATAAGAACAGCTATGAAAATAATTTTTCACTCATATAAGAAGTATATGGTGGATAATGGCCGCACAATTTTGCCTGCAAATCTGAAGCATTACGTGAAAACTATGCACCACTTATCTGCCGTATGTGGCTTTGTTATGCTTACATGGACAGCACAGCTACTGTATATGGTCAGTGCCTAAGGCAGCATTGGCTGTAAATAAGGTTCTGCTTGCACACAGACTAATTACATACAGTATATGTATTACATTCTAACCAGTAATGCTGAATTTTATTAAAGTTTAAGTCCAATGGCTACCTAGGAGTAGATTGAGTTTATATCATTAAGCTCAGGGATTCTGTTTATAAAATGTTTCCATGCAGTTATCTTTAACCTATCAGAATGAAAATAACCAGTCTTCTCTATAGTTAAAATAGTAAAACATAAAAGCAAATACAAGTGCAACTCCATGCCTGCCCAGTTTCCAGTATGAAATTCTAAAGTTATCAGTCTACAACATTGAATTTGTAAGCCAATGGCTTCTGTGGTTGTAAACATTATATTGTGTATATTTGCATTGCAGAAACTGTGTCAATTTCATCGAAGTTTAAATACTGTGACTTTATGTTGCCTATCATCTTTGCAATCAAGCAGCAGCATTTTCTATTTAAAAACGGTTTCCCTTTGCCCTGTAAAACTATAAGCCCAGGATACTTTGCTGTGCTTTATCTATCTCCCTTCCCACCAACTTCAGGTTCATCGCCCGCTCCTGTTTCATTCCTCATTTTGAAAATCTTGGGAGGTAAGACCAAAGTAGTGGATTCAAAGGCTGTCATGAAAACAACCAATGCCTTTTGGTCACCTGATCTCCAGGGCTCCACACAGAGCTGTTTCCTAAGTCAAGACTCTCAAAACTTCTGAGCATCCAGTTATCAAACAGCTGATGTAGAACTGCAGGAAAACCACAGAAAGTAAAACTTAAAGGGGTTATTCAGGAGTTGAATCATTTCATAGAACACTATAAACAGTATTTCTACTACCTTCATGTGTTTCTTTTCTTTTCTTTTGCCTCTTTATTCATCTCTCGTATGATCAGTGAAACTTCCTGGTTGTGTGTGTCAGTTCTCCTGCAGCTATTTCCTACAAGTACCAGAATTCCTTGCAGTTACAATCTAGGACTTCCGTGCACCCGCCCCCTAATCCTCCTAGCACTGTTCACCTTATACACCCATATTTCATCAGTCTCAGACATGTACTCCTCATGCCCCTGCATTTCTGCTCCAGTTCACTCCCTGGTTGCCTGCAGCAGGCTGTGTATAGTACAGTCACCAATTATTATTATTTATTTTATAGCGCCATTGATTCCAGGGAGCTGCACATTCAGGGGGTTACATACATAACATAAGTCAAACAAGTACAATAGTGACAGTCTGTGACTAACAACAGGTACAGAGGGAGAGAGAAACCTGCCCGCGAAGGCTTACAATCTACCAATCAGTTTGTAGCATGGTAAAAAGACATTCTTTCCTTATCCCATAATTTATGTAATAAAAGTACAAATATTTATATAATTTGGTTTATATATTTCTATGTATTTGCTGTACATTCACTACAGCAGGCACACAGCTACCCCATCATTGTAACTGATTGCAATGGGAATATAGCATCACCCAGCTTTCCTGTATACTGGATGCCTATCTGGCATCAAAGAAAGGTGGATGGCATCACATCCCCCATAGTAAGCAGTTTTGATCATGTGCCTGCTGTAGGAGAGGTGTCATCCTCCCTGCACACAATGATGTCAGGGCAGCGTCTCATAATGCTTTGCCCTGGCACCACTACTATATAAAGCGCAGTAGGCAGACTTTTTTTCTGACTGTTGCTATATAATCTCAAGGGTCCTAATGCACATTCGGCCAATCAAACAATGCAAGTCTTCTGACCATTTTCTCCAGAAGAGGTAAAGACTGTGCACAGTAATGAAGCAGCCAAGAATCTTGCAGTGATGAGTCACTATGAATACACAGTTTTCACGGTATGTGTAGAACACCCTCACCCTCCAGCTCTGTACTGAATGATTACATTCCTGTTAGCACTTCTGTTTACATAGTGACTGATGAGTCACTAGAGGCAGCCAGCTCTTCTCTGCTCAGGTCACATCCACTACAAAGGGGTGTTTCTGAGCTGAGCCTGGATTCAAAGCACATCCACTGAGTGATGACAAAACGTCCATAGAATCAGAAGCAAAACCATGTGATCGATGGACGTCACATGGTATGCAGGAAGAAGGGGAATAAAGGGCTCTCTGCCTGTTTTTGCACAGCAAATAATTTTTAATGAAATTTTATTACAAAGTTTAATATAATGAAGTTGTGAGCTCTATAATAAGTAAAAAGAAAACCTCCTTATTGAAAGTACATCACTATGGTACGGCAATTATTATGAAATTGTTTTTCCACTGGGCAACCCCATTAATTCTATTCCAGCTAATCAATAATATTAGGCTGATTTATGGCAACCTGGGTCTGCTTTTTCATAAATCAATTAACAGGACATTATTGAAAAATTTCAATTACTTATAGCCCTGCAGGGTTGTTATCAAATAGGAGCCATTTGTAGAGGAAAATCTTAAAACAATAAAAATATATTTTTTAGTTTTGTAAACAGCTACCAGTGATCTCATAGATCTAACATATTTTCTTGGGAACTTTTCTTGTCAGAGGAAACCAGAACAGGTGATATTACATGCTGCCATGCCTTAATTTTTTTTTCACTGTTGGGTGGAGTCACACTTAATCTGCAGGTTAATGCTGGTTGTCTTCCCTGTATTTATAATGGCATGCAATTTTCACCTTCAAGTTGTACACATATTAAATGTGAGAACAAGTAGTCCAGCAACACTAAACAAGTCAATTACTTCTTTCCTATATTTAAGATTCCTTGCACAAAACAAAAGGGAATTATAGTATCTTGCCTGCACATAAAACAACAATTTGCACTTTATGTGCATGATCTACTTCAGTCTATGTTCTTGTATATTTGTGTCCCAGATCACAAATACCACCTTAGATGTCCTCACCTTCTTCCGCCTGGGGACTTCAACAATTTGGAAACTATTCCAACACCAGGTTGCAGTTTTAGGGTATGTACACAAACCTTGGAAAAAAAATCCATGTGAATTTAATTTTCTGCATGGAGGATTCCACCACATATTGGGCTGCAGTTTAGTCCAATTCAGTGGAGCTATTCTGTATTCTGTGTTCTGACACCATTTCCACATGGAACCTGCATATAATAAGTGACATATCACCATGCAAAATTTTAAATCCACGTAGGACAATTCATTAAATCTTAATAGGCAGCTTTCCATCATTTCAGTGCTATAAGCACTCCTATTGCCGTGCAGAAAGTATGAGACAGATTTGTTGCAGAAATTTCACAGCTATCTGAATGGGGCTTGCAGAAATTCCTCCACCTGCTGCAGAAGTATCCCCATTCAGATGGATAGAACCATTTTTTTATTTGCAGACATTTCTGCAACAAATCTGCTACATGCAAAGTCAACCTAAGGGTAAGTTCACACGGCGTCTTGGATAAGTTTTTGCAATATGGAAAGCGTATTGCGTTGAATGCATCCAAAAACATACCACGAAGTGTGTTACGTTTTTGGATACATTTTCTGGACTTCAAAAATGTATCCCTATTGTTTTTATGGGCTTTTCAGTGCGTAAAACAGTTCAAGAATGAACGCATCCATTTTACGCAATACAAAAACGTATGTAAAACATGTATCGTCTGAACGACGATATGTATCTTACATTGAAATCAATGTAATCATACTTGAACATTGTTAGATAAATTTTGGGGTCCGTCTTTCAGTACATAAAACGTACCCAAAAACATATTTAACAAATGCCACGTGAACATACCGTGAGTCTGCACAATTCATGGGTAAAAAAGAAATAGGTAATAGGTAAACAGTAACTGCCAAGTGTTGGGAGGCAGTGGCAGTAGGGATTGTAGGCATGAAGGAGGCTCTGTAGCCACTAATTAGTCACTAGATCACTATTTATTTGTGCAAAGTATGGCACTCATTTGGGCAGATTTATCAAGGCAGTTGCGCCAGAATTCTGGCTCAATTTGCTTTTCGCCACATTTACTATGTGTTTTACAAAGTTTCGGACACTTCTGTGCCTCGTCCGACAAAGGGCCATGGCCTCGTAAAGGGGCGTGGTTTCACAGGGAATGGGCGTGGTTTAAATGCACCAAAAAATGTGCCAGAGTTTTGTCTCAGTTTCTGGTGTAAAAAGTAAGCCAACTTATAGACAGTTCTAACCTGCGCCAGATTCATCAACACTATGATAAATGTGGCGCATTGTAAGACTGTCTAGTCTAACTTTACGTTGTCTAAGATTAAGACGTTATTGATAAATCTGCCCAATTGTGTACTGTTTGACACCATTTTGGCTTAATGTAGCCACATTAAAGCACTGCATAGGGACTATATGACTATAATCAAGCTATGACATTTTCTGAGCACTGTTTGGCAATATTAAAAGGATTCTCCCCAAAAACCCCACAAGTGGAATTTTTGGTTTTTTTTGGACAAAAAAATTTCCCTTTTTTTAAGGAAGGAAAAATTTCAAAATGAACCACCATACGCTAAAAACGTATGTAAAAATAAGATCGCTCAAGTAAAAGGTTTTTTAAAAATTTAAAAACCCCCATGTTTAATTTTTGGGGGCCCCTTTTTTAAAAAAAAACCCCTTTTTAATTAAAAGCCCCTTTTGGGGAAAAAAAAACCAAAAAAATTAAGGGAAAAAAAAGGGGAAAAAAAAATTTTCCCGGGGTTTGTATGATTTTTCGTGGGGTTTTTGGGGTTTTGTCCCATTATCCAAAAACTTTTTTTTGGAAAATTAGGAAAATTTTGGGAGTTTTAAAGGATTTTGGCCGTTCTCTCTTTGTTTCCCTTTTTTTTTAAAGTTTGCCTTTTAAGTTAAACCTGGTTTGTTGGGTTTTCCGGGAAGGGGGGTTTTTTTAAGGCCCAAAAAGGGTCCGGTTTTTCCTTTTTTCGGGTTTAAAAATTTTTTAAAATTTAACCGGCCCTTTTAAATCCCCTTTTGAAAAAGTGGCGAAAAAAAACCCTTTTCCAATTTGTTTTTGGATTAAGAACTTTTTTAAAAACCCCAAAGGGTTACTTTTTTAAAAACCAATTTTGGGTTTTTCCACATTAAACCAAACCTATCTATAAATCAATATAATTTTTCCCATTTTTAATTTTTGCTTTTTGGTTGGAGTCCAAACCTAAAAAATTTTTAAAAAGGGGGCCAAATAAAACCCTAACATTTAAAAACCTTTAATTTTGGAAAAAAAACATTTCCCAAAAAAAAAAAGGGAAAAACAAAAAATACTGTTTAAATTTTAAAAAAACCCCAAAACGAAAAAATTTTGCCCCCAAAACCCAAAAAGAAAAAAACCCAATAAAATTTTTAAATTTAAAACATATCATAAAAACAAAAAATTTCCAAAAAAAATTTATTCCCAAACCCCCGGGGGAAAAAATTATAAAGCAAGTATCAAAAATTGCCACTTAACTTTGGGTTTTTAATTTTTTGGAAAATTAAAAAACACTATAATGGCTTTTTTTTAAAATTTCCCAACCCCCCCGGGTATGCCCCAAAAAGTTTTTGAATTTTGGGGGTAAAAAAAAACCCCCTTAGGACCCCCCCGTTTCTCAAATAATTTTATTTCTTTCATTTTGGTTTTCCTCCCATTTTTTATTTGGGGGGTTTTTTTTTTTTTCCAGTTTTGGAAATCTAATTTTTTAAAATTTGCTTGGATGTTTCATTTTAAACCGAAAAAACCGAGAAATGAAAGTTTTTCCTTGGGCCAAAAAAAAACCAAAAATTTTTTTTCGGGGCGGGTTTTCGGGGCCCGGGGGGGGGGGAAATCCGAACCTAACCTGTACACATCTGCTGACAACCTGAAAACGGGGCCCCCCTCCAGGGCGGTGAAAACCCAAAGGGGCCCGGCCGCCCAACAGCTGCGGGGGTTAAAACCCATTTAAACTCCCGAAGGCGGGTGTTTTCGCCTGTGAATTCCTGCACCTCGGTACTTGTTCGGTTTTTTGTTTTGCTTATCTTTTACCTACCTCGGCTTGTTCCCTGACCCCGGCTTGTCTCCTTTTTGTGCTTCCTTCGTTGGCTTTTGACCCTCGGTTTTGTTTTCTTTATCCTCTGGTTCGATTTGTGGCTTTTCGTTCCTAATTTGTAATTACCCGGGCTTCTGACTATTCTTCCTCCACGCCCCTCATTTAGGGAGCACAGGGGCGTCGCCCCTTGCCGCTGCCCGCCTAGGGCAGTACGTCAACAGGGGAGGGACTTGGGGTGGGTTCCATTTTAGCTCACTGCACCCCCTTGGGCCCCTGGACTTAAACCAGGCCGAAACCCTTACGATAATCCACTAAGGGGACCCCCATGACAAACCTGGTAAGCAATGCAGGGGGGTTTTCCCCAGCCATTCCGGATCGCGTTTTAGGTAGAACAAAGGGTACCCCCCAATCATAAGGGTCTCTGCTTAAAAAAAACCTTTCCCCCCTGTGGAACCCCCTACCAGTTGCGACAGTTCCAGGTAACAGGAAGGTTTTGGAAAGGGGTTTTCCCCGAATTTAGGCTTCCCCCCTTTTCCTAGGGGAAAAAGAGAACCCAAAAGGGTGGGAATGTTTTTAAAATCCCTTTGCGGTCCCCCCCAAAAAAAGTGGGCAATTTTCGGGAGGGGGCTTAGACTCACCCAAGTCTCGGGAAAAAAGGTTTTACCCGGGTTTTAAGGTACCTTAATGTACCCCGATAAAGGGAAAATGTGGCCGAGCCACAAAACCCCCTAAAAACAGGGTGAAAGACTGGGAGGGGTTTTTCTCCAAAATTTTGTGTGGGCTTCCCTGGGTTAACGATGGTTCAGTTTTCCATTGAATTTTTAGCTGACCATTTTAAGGTTTAATTGGTGGCTTACCCCACCCCTGGTACTTAATTAAGCCAAGCCCATCCACGTCTGGAACAAAGTTTTTAGAAGAGAAAAAGGGTCCCCCTCCGGGCACACCATGGTACCCCAAAACCCCCTTTTTTTTCCCCCATTTTTAAAATAAGGGCCCGCAATTTGGGGACTTTTTCTTTCATTGCTGCTAATGGAAACCTTGGACAAACTCGGGGAAGGGTTTTTTCAAATGGAAAGAGCCCAAAATTCGGGGTGCCCCAAAAAAACCCGGTCAAAAACCCAACACCAGGGGTCAGAAAATACCCGGCGGAGAATTTTCCTAAAATTTTTCAAAAAAGTTGCCCCAGTTTTTTTATAATTCCATTAACAACCAGCGTTTGCACTAGAAAATATTATTTACACTTTAAAAATGTCTAGAGTGTATTTCTGATTCATTTAATGTTAGCTTCATTGAAAACAACTGTGCTTTTCTTTCAAAAATAAGGAAAGTTCTAAGTGACCCCAAACTTTTGAACGGTAGTGTATCTTGAGACTGGGCCTCTGTAAGTCATGCAGAATTGGAAAGAGGTCACGCTTGCGCGGTACTCTTTAGTCTGCCATATTAGAGATCTGAATACAGAAAAGCAGTGTGCTCAGCTGTACTCAGAACTACCACTTAAATTAACTAAGAATGCCAGGCAAGCGTGACTTCTTTGGGAACTTTTGGGGGCTCATTCACAAGATAGGTCCTATCCAAAAATACCCCTTCAGTGAGTGACTTTACACAATAAGACCACATGTATTTTATACAGAAATGTTGGTTACATTGTGAACTGCCATAAATATTATTACTTTCTTATATTTAGTATGTTTTTATCATTTTGGAGGCGAGCTAAGCAGTGAATTCTCAGTATTAAAAGCACATAGCCCCCATTACCATTTTTTCTTTTTTTTTTTTTTTGTCTGAATCTGACAGATGCTAAATGCTTTGATGAAAAAGGGAACTCCCAAACCAGTTAGACTGGTCTACCACACCCACAGCTGAGTACATGACTGGTCTTTTCCGTGCCTGCCTAAAAATAGATCTTACAAGTATAATGCATGCTGTGCTGGATCAGTGCTGCTGAACAGATTTATTCACTACTAGATGCTGTGCAGAATAAGGTGACACCGGGGTTACTTGAAGGGCATCATTGTAGAAGGAAGAGACGCTTTTTTTTCTGTAGCACTGGGAAATGAAACACCTCAACCAGCAAAGGGCAAACATAACAGGGTCCAGGCTGCTGGTTTTTACACACAGATGAGTCTGATGAATAACTTGTGAGGAATGTGGGAGTCCTTAAAGTTGCAGTCATCATCTTTGTCCTCAGTGTTGGATATTTTCTGTTGCAGTTATAAATGGAGTATCTAGATGTAATGCTATGTTCACATAATCCGTTAAAGTTACAGAAAATTTCCACCCCTAAAATTTCTTTCATTCAAGTGAATATCCACACACAGATTTTTTTTAAAGAGAATGTTCCCTTTGTGTCCCTATTAAAGCCGCTTCAGGATTGGTCTCCGTCCCTACATGCAGAACAGGAAAATTAATATGAAAACACATAGTCATGAAAAAATTTACAGTTGAAACCAGAAGCTTACATACACTATATAAAAAGATAAATATGCAGAATAATGAGAGAATTTTTTAAGGCATTTTTATTACATACAAAGTTTACATACACTAGGATTCCTATGCCTTTAAACAATTTGGGACAGCCCACATCACGATGTAATGTCTTTGGAAGCTTCTGATAGGTATTGGCAACACCTGAGTTAATTAGAGACACACCTGGGGATATATTTTAAGTGTGCTTTCACACCGCGCAGTTTTGGTGCAGTTTTAACTGTGCTCCAATTTAACTGCCTTTAGTACAAGCAGCTTCTTTCATTTGTGTAAATTGTTCAGAAAGGTGTTTCAAGTAAGTAATCAATTAAAGTGTCTTGTGGATTACAAACACACTATTTGATTACTCACTTTCCAAACAGTTTAGATAATGAAAAAGTTGCTGTAAAAAAGGGCTTTTAAAATTTGGATCGCAGTTAAAGAGAACCTTTCACATAGAATATGCCCCCCTTTTCGGGACAGCCAAGCTGTGACGCCCCTGCTGTTTTCCAGCACTGTGCCCCTTTTTGAAGATGCTGGAGTTTCAGAGCATTTAATGCTCAAATTTTATTCATGAGCAGGTTTTAGCTCCCCCCCCAAAGGCTACCCCCCACCCAGACAGTTATTCACTGTTTCTCCCTATTAAAAAGTAATAGGTTTGTCAGTTGGGGGGCGGGGCTAGCCTCAGAGGGGCGGGGTTTGAAAAAAAAGACTTTTTTAATGACTCGTCGAATGACTTTCTGGCTAAAAAACTGAGATTGAGCATTAAATACATGAAAACTACAGCATTTAAGAATAAGGGGCACAGTGCTGGGAACAGCGGGTCTGAAATGTTGTCTGCCCTCACAGGGGGGCAAATCTAGTACAGGTTCTCTTTAAAACTGCACTGGTGAAAGCACCCTAAGGCCACCAAAACACCTACTTCTGGTTTTAAAAATCAGGGAAAAAAACATGTTCTTTGAGCTTTTCAGGAAAGGGGATGCGGACTATTTGGGAAAAAATTTAGGCTGGCTAGCATACATTATTTCGTATGCCTAAACTGGAGCTTCCTTATACGCGCAATGCTTATCAGATTCAAGGCAGGATAAAAGTCATTATGCTGCTAAACATTGCTAGTGGGTTTACCCAGTGAGCCCTGCTAATGCTCCAAACAGACACCAAAGTGACTGTTGTCAGGGCCCCCCAAAACAGGGGGTAAAACCCCGGTACTCCCGTAGGGGCCCCCGGGGAAAGGGGGCCCGGGCAAGCGGGCCCCTTTTTCCCTCAGGCAAGCGGGGCCCGGGAGGGGGAAAGGGCCGCCGAACCGGCCCCCCCTGGGCCCACATGTGGGCCCCGAGTTGCGGGGGGCCCCGGAGGAAGTGCCGTCCTCCCCGGGCCCCCAGCCGCGCATCCGGTTTTGACCCCCCGGGCCCCCTGTGCCCTGGGGCCCAGAGAGGGGCCCGGGAGCGGGGGCTAATGCCCCCGCTCCCGGGGGCTGGCGGTTCAGGAGGCAGGCCACTAGTGCTGCGCCCCGTGATCTCCCTGGGGGGCTGAATCATTAGGCCTTCACCCTCCAGGCGCCGCCCATGTGGACGTGGCGGCGGGGGTGAGTCATTCCCCCGCGCCGCCTTGCAGGGCGGAAGGACCCGGCGAGCTAGGGAAAGGGGCCCCGAGGCTCGGGAAAAGTGATTGATTTTTTTTTTAAATATATAGCGGGCACTGCTGCCTATCTTTTAAAGGGGGCCCCTGGCCTGTTCACAAAAGGGGGCCCTAATGCCTATCACTAAAGGGGCCCTGACTGCCTATCACTAAAGGGGGTCCCCCCCCTGGCGGCCTATCACTAAAGGGGCCCCCCTGACTGCCTATCATAAAGGGGGTCCCCTGGCGCTGCCTATCATAAAGGGGGCCTGATGCCTACACAAAGGGGGGCCCTGGCGGCCTATCATAAAGGGGGCCCCTGACGCCTATCAAAAAGGGGGGGTCCTGGCGCGCCTTCACTAAAGAGGGCCCTGACTGTATCACAAAAGGGGGGGCCCTGGCGTGCTATCAAAAAGGGGGCCCCCTGGCGCTGCATCATAAAGGGGGCCCCCTGACTGCCTTCATAAAGGGGGCCCGACTGCTTTCCCCTTAAGGGGGCCCCTGGCACTGCCCTATTTAAGGGGGGCCCGGCCTGCCTATCACAAAGGGGTCCTGACTGCCTTCACAAGGGGGGGTCCCTGTCGTGCCTATCACAAAAAAGGGGCCCCTATGCCTATCACAAAAGGGGGTCCTGACGCTTATAACAAAAGGGGGGTCCCCGGGCGCTGCCTATCATAAGGGGGTCCGGCGCTCCCCTTCACAAAAGGGGGGGCCGCTGCCTATCAAAAAGGGGGGTTTCCCTGGCGGCCTATCCAAAAGGGGCCCCCCTGACTGCCTATCACTAAAGGGGGCCCCTGCTGCCAAAACCAAAAGGGGGGTCCCGGGCTGCCTTCACAAAAGGGGGGGCCCCTGGCGCGGGGCCTATCAAAAAGGGGTCTGATCCTATTCCAAAAGGGGGGGCCCCCTGATGCCTATCACTAAAGGGGGCCCTGACCCCCTATCAAAAAGGGGGTCCGGCGCTGCTATCTTAAAGGGGGCCCCCTGGCGCTCCCTTTATTAAAGGGGGCCCTGGCTCCCCTAACATCAAAGGGGGCCCTGAAATACTAACCCTAAAGGGGGGCCCCTACCCCAAACCTAACCTCTAAAGGAGGGCCCGACTCCACCTAACCTTAAAGGCGGGCCATGAATCCACCCCCCCTCTAAAAGGGGGGCCCTGGACCCCCTAAAAAAAAAGGGGGATCATGGTAGGTACCCACCAACCTCCCCGGGGGCAGGCCTACCAATTATCCGGCAGGGGTCTCTACCTAAATAGGGCCTATCAATTCCCGGGGACCTTTCCCCATTTGCCTACTCCCGGTATAAATTGTTAGGGGAGCACCCTAGCTGTAGCATTATCTCCAGGGGGGTTTGTCCCCTTCCCCCCCCTCCCAACCCTTAGGATACAGGCCTTAAGTTATGGTTGTACCCGCTCTCCCACCCCCGGGAAGTTTGTAAAAAGGTGGGGGTAGGGAAAGAAAAAACTTTAAAAAATTTGGGATTTTAAGTATTGTTATAATTTCCCGAGGGGGGAGTTGGGGGGCCCCGGGGCAAGTCCCCCCGGCGGTGTGGGAAGGATGCAAAGAAAAGGGGAAAAAAACGACTATGAGAGAAGAGAACGACTCCTAGAAAAATTCCGGGGGAGTTCCCCGATTTCAGGGGTTATTTTGCTTCTAACTTGGATCGTGCTGTATTCACTGTAATGTGTGTCCTGAGCTGGTGTTGCCCCCTAGTGGCGGTTTTTGTAGGTTAACCTGAGCTGGGGTCTGACCTCTATGTGGTCTCTTGGGGGTGTTGTAGGTTATACCCCGAGCTGGTGTTTGGAGGTACATTCTTTCTTGTGGTTTTTTTTTAAGGTGGTAGGTGGTGCCAAGGGAAAAAATGGAGGGGGATATTGTATGGGGGGAGGGGGGTATTTTATGTGGGTGGAGGGGGGAATTTTTATGGGGGTGGGGGGGATAGTGTTGTGGGTGGAGGGGGATTTGTATGTGGGTGGAGCGGGATATTTTTTGGGGTGGAGGGGGGATTAAAATTGTATGGGGTGCAGGGAAATTTTTTATGTGGGTGGGGGGGATATTGAAAAGTGGGTGGAGGGGGATTTGTATGTGGGTGGGGGGGGTATTGTATGTGGGGTGTGGGGGGGGATATTGTATTATGGGGGTGGGGGGGGAAGGATGGGAAATTTTGCCCTGTGCTTGATATGTGAGACAGACAGAGTGTGAGAAGACAATATGTGACTCCCCTTGCTATTTCTACCAATACAGTTCTTTTTTGCACACTGTTTATGGTAAAATGGGCCATTTTTTGTCTTAGAGGCCGTTTTTTTTTTTTGGGGGGCGGGGCGTCGGGTTTCCGGGGGGGGGGGGTTTTTAGGGGGGGGCCAGGTGCTGAGCGAGGGGCCCTGAAATTTCTGTTGGCGGCCCCGTGTAGATCTAGGTGAAGGGGGCCCCTTCTAAAAAAAACTTTTAAAAAAGTTGTGAATGTGCCCCGGGTGTAAAAACCCGTTCTGTGCGGGGCTTGATTTGGTGCTTTTAGCCACTACGACAACTCAGGTTCAGGTAAACGCCTGATAATGCACCTAATTACATCGAGAGAACAGGGCTGCACCAGTTTTTGGGCTGAAAACACACCAGAATACTGACACAGCCCCGTACATACATAGTTACATAGTTGAAAATGTAAAGAAGAAAAAAGTCCAGCATCCTCAGTAACAAGATTATTCCAACACCTAAGGCCTTGTCCCCACGGCACGGGTTTTCACCCAGTTTTACAAACGGTTTTAGGTTTTGAAAACCGTCTGCAAGCCGCGTGAAAACTTATCACGGAGAAAAGCCGTCCCCCTGCGGCCGTGTATTTGATAAACCGACCGGTATTTGTCCTGTGCCGTGTAAACGGCCCCTAATCATCAGGAACGAACAACCACTTAGAGTTGCTACTTTACATTTGCATTTGCTTGGTTGGACTCCCAGTCGTCTATGCATCCTCTGAGCTTGTGAGCTGGCTTTCCTGTATCTATATATTTATATTGTGGTTTTATGCTTATCTGACATGGTAGATCTATATATGTTTCTTTTAACCACCAATGATATCAGTGTTTTATTTCAATATTAACAAAGCAGTGTTTAGTGTTTTACCAACATACCAATGTTGAGTCCATCTCCTCTGTTGCATTTAGTATATGGTTAATAGACATTTGGTGGTAATGCTCAGTTATAAATGTAATAGATGGTTATGCTGTAATGCATAAAAAACACATTGGTGTGCATAAACTGTTTTACTTGTTTGTACTAAAGAAGACACAAAGACATTATGGTGTAAAGGGAACTTCATGATCTTGCTCTGGTCTTTGAACCGGTGTGGTGAGAATTGATAACTTGGAAGCCTTTTTACCTGTTGGGTCAGATATCGATCTCCATAAGGAGGAGTGAGTGAGAAATTGGGAAAGGACAGCTGTATCCTGGATACATTCGTGTAATGCCTGTGGCCTCTGATTGCACTTTCACTCAGAGAACAAGTTTGGAGAGTCTACAGTTGCCAGACTTTTTTATGAATATAGACATGGAGTTAGTGATTTGAGGTGGTGTATTCTGGAAGCCATAGAGGGTAATGATAATGAACAAGTGTATTTAAGTGTATTTAAGACTCATTCAGTGTGAGGTTTATTGGATTTCCAGGCTTGAATTTCTTGCTCCCAAAGGACTGAATGAGGAATGTAACTGGAATGCATTTATCTAAAATAATGGCGTATATGATTCTGTGTTCTGGGTTAATAGATTGATGACACCTCTCCATGTACGCCAGTAATATGTACTTCCCCTTCGCTGAGCTAGATCTGATGCTCCGGACGGCAATGTTGGGATTAGATGAGGCCGCGCATGCGCTAGACTATGAGCCCGCGATCCTTGTTTCCGTTTTTTTTTCTGAGCGACTTGTGCTTAGTGTCACATTGGATATTTAAGTTAATGATAAATCTTATACTATTTACTTTTAGGAGTGCTGCATTGGATAGGTTTCACCTTCTATTCTTGTTTGTAAATATGTTTGTATTTGTATGTTTTAATGTTATAGCTAAGTCTATTTACCGAGTAAATCAAGTCCTGTTACTCTATAAAGGGTGTTAGGCCGTGTTCACATGGCTTATTCCCGACGGATTTGTGAGCCGTATTGAGCTCACAAATCCGCCGTGAATAAGGGGCGGGACGGGGGCGGGCCCGGAGCGCGGCGGGGGCGCCGCTCCCGGCCCCATAGACAATGTATTGTTTACAGCGCGTCCGCGCCGTAAATAATGTGCATGTCACTTTCTCCCCCGCGGCGGATTCGCCGAGGGGGAGGAGCGACGGAATCACTGTTCTCTATGAGAGCAGTGGATTACCGTAATGACAGGGACGGATTGGCGCCGTACTGAAGCGCAAATCCGGCGCGGAGTACGGCGCCAATCCGTGCCCAAATAAGCCAGTTGAAAGAGGCCTTACCGTTAACTCCCAGGTATACTTGAGAAAGGGGGCAAACCCCGAAATGTGGCAGGTACAACACAGTATGCCATAACAAGGAGATGTGAGAGGTTCCCGCTCATACCTTATTTTGGTCTAAAAAAATATGGATTTATGCAGATTTACAGACAGACTTAAAGGGGATTTGCCAAGACAAAAGTTTCTTGCCTCTCTCATTAGCACAGGGAGAATGTCAACAAATCATGCTGAGTCATGAAGCTGCAGGGCTGAGAGGGAGGGGGTGAGTAAGGAGTGAGGAAGAAGGGAGCGTCTCAAAACTTAAGTGAAATAATAAACAGTACAACAGTGGATTCTCAATACAGCAAGACACAGCCTCAGACTGCACTCTCTACCCGGTGTCTTAAAAGCTCATTAATTTTGCCTGTCATTAGATAAGAAATGTTTCACGTAAGCGCGGCCTGTCAGCTCCTGGGTCGTGTCTAGTGCAAGCTTTGAAGTAACTAAGGGGGATTGAGAAATGCTGTAGCTCTCAGAGTCTTCACTTTTTTTAATGACATATATTTAGAAAAGTTATTAAATACCCATTTTGGAGGATTCCACGTCAACATTACATGGTGGCAAAACCCCTTTAAACTGGATATACAGTAAGACTTTGCAGGTGTCGCATTCACTATATGTTATGAGACATATATCTGAATCAGTAAAGAATTTCATGATCTAAGAAGTGTTTTTTTGCATTTTTTAACTAACTGTATTTTATCATTTTTAGACTTCTGAATCTTTATTTCAAAAAGAGGTGTTATAGACTTTATTGTAATACACAAACTAAGGGGTTGAACCATGCACAATATTTATTACCTATCCACAGGAGAGGTGATAAATATTTGATCAATGGGAATCTGACCCATGCTAGTAGGCTTGAATTGGCCTGCTGGGGAGCAGGGTAAAACCTCCTGATTCCATAGACATAGTGGTTCCCTGGTTAAAAAAAGTTTCATAACTAGTACGGTTGAAAAATATGCCTGTGGGTGAAGGGAGGGAGATAAGGAGGTTTTTTTAAGTCTTGTTTCCCCCACTGATGAAGGCTTTGAAACCCATACGGCAAGAACCAATCTGCTCTCACGAAAATTTCATTTCTGATCCCAGAGTTGCCATCAGACTGGATCTAAAATTTTATATGGCTACATAAGTATTCATATTTTTTAGTTTCAGGTAGATATCTAAGCCTTTCTTGAAACTCCCACCTGTTCCTGCTGTGACCACCTCCTCGGGCAGGCTATTCCAAAGATTTACAGTTCTCATAGTGAAGAACGCTTTTCTCCTCTAGCGATTGAATCTTTTAAAATGTCTTCTTGTCTTTTGAGAGGGCTTTACATGAAATATTTTTTCCCCAAACTTATTGATGGGACCATTTATATACTTCTATAAATTAATCGTCTCCCCAGAGCCGTCTTTTCTCAAGACTAAATAAGTTAAATTCTTTTAATCTCTCCTCATAACTAAGATGCTCCATTCCCCTTAAAGTTTGGTTGCTCGTCTTTGTACTCTCTATAGCTCCATTACATCCTATAAACTGGAGCCCAGAACTGAACAGCATATTCTAAGTGAGGACGTACCAATGCTGTATACAGAGGTAAAAATTACATCCATGTCCCGCGAGTCCATGCCTCTTTTAATGCACGGCAATATCTTACTTGCCTTAGAGGCAGCTGATTGACATTGCATGCTGTTCTGTAGTCTATGATCTACAAGAACGCCCAGATTTTTTTCAACAAGCGATTCTCCAAGTTTTTCTCACCCTAGGACATATGATGCCTGCAGATTATTTCTTCCCAGATGCAGAACCTTACATTTATCCACATTGAACCTCATTTGCCAAGTGGAAGCCCAGACACTCAGTGTGTCCAGGTTTGCTTTCACTTTACGGACATCTTCCATAGATTGCACTACCCTGCATAGCTTAGTGTCATCTGCAAAAATAGAAGGCCTGGGGCTGCTGGTCATGGAAAGCCTGGGGCATCTCTTCAGGAAGGATGGCAGAAAGTAGGCAGCGTTTAAAAATCATGTGCAGTATGTGCAATCATGAACAGCAGCTTTAGGATAGGCATCAGGAATCAGCTCCAGTGGTAGGCCCCAGGCACCCCAGTCCGACACTACCCAAAAGGACAGGAGATAACAAGTTCCCTAACTTCGGGCATACGTTCTGATGCACTTTTTAACTCTATGGGATTGGGATTATGGTGATTGCTGAGCCCTTGTGGAGACTTTAAAGGGTTGTTCCAATATTTTCAAAAGCTTGGTACTCTGATGGGGAAAATAGAAAAAAAAAAAAACTCATCTTTTAACCTGTTTGTTCCAGCGCCACAGCCAGTCCCAGTGCGCCTGCTAATGATGTCACGAGCTGTGCTAACGTGACACTGTAGCCAATTGCGGGCATCAGCAGTCACTTGCTGAATATGTAGCAAGAGACCACTGCAGCCTGTGAATAGCTGCTGGATCATGTGAAGAATGAACGTGACCTCATCCTCTGTCATCACTGGGACCGGCAATGGGGTTGAAATGAACGGCTTTAAAAGTTGAGTTTTGGGTAAAAATTTATATCCCCAATGCCCCCACTGTACATATGAATACTATGTAGACCTCTGAATGTGTGGGGTAATACATTACATGCTATACCTCTATTTGTTGTCAGCGCTGCATACACCATGCCATTGTATCGCAAAAACACAAGACACAATGGAGTTTAAACTTACAGGGGTAAAAGTGTTTGCCCCCATGGGATCCTCTGCTGCAAATAAAAAATAATACATTTTTGCATTTTGACATTTTATGGAATAAGCATTGAGTCAAAGCATATGATAACATAAAAAGAATTATTGTTTCTAATTATGTATATAGAAATCACTGACAAAATAATTTTTTAGTCCATCAACACAAAATCATATCACTGAAAGTAGAAAACTAAAACTTAACTAAACTCCTCTAGAAAAAAAACAAATCCATAGTGATATAAAATTTAGATTTTAGTAGTCTGTGGGAGATAATGGCAGTCACTTCAGGCTATATAGAGACCACCAAAACAATCAGTAGGCTTTCTTTCACTCACCATACCCAGAGGAAAGTACCTAGATTGATATCCACTCTTCAATAAATCCACCACCTCCACATTGGGGAGAGAGGTGGTCCAATGACACCCTGATAAGACCCTGTTGTGTCCTGCCTAACCGTCAGGGTTATCGCCTTGAAAAGGACGTCCCCACCCTATGGAGGCTCTCCCTGTAATACCATAGTTAGTATAGGACAAAAATCATAAAGAGGTAGGCACAAAGAGACATAGCAAGGCAGGTCAAGAAAATAAGCCTATCTAATCCCGATGTTTCCCCTTTTATAAGGTACCACTAACGGTTCCTCAGGTAGCATATCTATTAAAGATGTTAGATGGAATACCCAATAATGCCAATATAAAGTATATATTCACCAGAGTACAAAAAAATTTTAAGCAATGCAAATACTGTATATTCATGCATGTGTCCAAAAGGACTGGTGGTAATAGTTACTACAGATAAATAAAGATAAGTTGTTGGTAGGGAGGTAAAAACCTTCTTCATATTTCCCTCGTGGCCAGCTGGAACGTCTGACCTAATTATGTGTATAGTCAATATTTATCCATAATTTATAAACCAGCTGGACAATCTCAGCAGAGGGAGAAATGTTTCTCAGAAGTCATCTTAGAGGTGCATTAAAAAAAGCTCAATGTACATTATGGGCTACCCACATTCCATTAATGCATATTTCTAGTTAATTATTCAAAATTTATTTTGGAGATTTGACTTCGAGAGAACTTATAAAAAAAACATTATTAGTTCAGTGGTCCATGGCTAAGCATATTGTTATATTGAATGAATGGAAAACTGAAGAGAAGAAGTGTAAACTATCAAGTGGGCATTCACACCTTGATGTATTTAAATCCAGGAAGGCAATGGAATTAACAACATGTCCCACCAGGGGCCTGAGAGTATACTGTCAATTTATCAAAAAACATGTCTTTAAGTACATTATGCCATTATCACTATGCATACAAGTCGTATCACTAAGTTATTTGTGAATCAAGCTAAAAAAAATTGCTAGTAGCAGCTTTTGATGGGCCCAGATCTGCTTCATATGTGCTTCTCCCTTTGTCCCTGGATATGATTATGGGAGTAGCACATAAACAAAACTGACATTTAATGCTCATAAATATTTATTGGTAACTAAGATCACTAAGTCCCATACGTGATCAGTCACGTACATGGTTCACCAAGTGACATGGGTGTGACTGCAAGGGGTTAATCTACCACCACTAACTCAGTCTTGCACTCACCTTCCATAAATTACACTCCAACACAGTCTATGCTACTAAGATATACATTGTCATTTCTTATCACATACATGTGATAAGTCCCCCATTCCCACACACAATGCTCTCCAGCAGTCTAAACGTCAAAAATTCGAACACAGAAATATTGCTTTCCAGCAGTGAAAGGGTTAAACAATCTAGCAAAGGCTATGAATTCTTTCAGCTCATACAAGGACCAAACTTTTTAAGCTTTAATATGCAAAAGGTTACAAAAAGAGACCAATGACATCTATACATAACAGCAAAACAGTTCTAAAATAAAAGTCAGGAGTAACAGAAAAATGCCTAACAGTTTGTCCCCACGGCAGGGTTTTCGGTCGGTTTTACAAACAGTTTTTGGATTTGAAAACCGTCTGTAAACTGACGGCTAACCTTTTACATTGATTTAAATAGAAAATCAATGCAGGAGTCCACACTGCATGGATTTTCTGTCGGATGGTTTTTGACGCCGCCAGTGTAATGACAAACTTATACTGATGCCTCTACCCTGTGTCTCTCCACAGTGTTGCTCCACCCTGGATCTCCTCCTTCCTCTCAGTCTGCTACCCTACCTGGTCTACGAGCTCTGCTGATGATTTTAGATTACATTCCTCAATCATCCAAACCTCCTATGCCCATATCCAAAACTTTGCCCGATCATCTGGGGTAGCTTATTCCAGAGAACTGGTGCAGCACGTGCAAAGTCATAACCCTCATAGTTTTAAGCGTGCCCTGGGAATACATTTTCTTAGTCCGGCCTACCAAGATCCTTGATTGCTAACCCCCTTCTATTAGTTACACATATTTCTGTCACTCCCTGCACTTGGGCACTCACAGGCACTAATCTGTATATAGATGTATGGTTTGTGTGGCAGGTTCGTCCACTTTTATGTAAACTCCATATATATGAAACATGGCTGGACCATTATGTAAACCAAGCACTTCTCACCCTTTGCTCACCTATACACCCTGGTTGATGGTAAGCTCTTGCAAGCAGGGTCCTCACACCATCTGTCTGATCTGTAAGTATATGTTGGCGCTATATAAATAAAAATTATTATTATCCCGGCCTTTAAATGCGGTGGCAAAAGTGTCCGCAGTATCTTATGATTTCAGAAACTGTGACATGTACCATTATTGTCCCTATTTACGTCCATTTCCCAGCTGGAAAGAGGTCAAGGGATGACGACTGATTTTAATGGTAGCCAAGGGCCTAATGAAGGCAGAGTGTAATAGAAGTTTAATAGAAGAGCAATTATTGTGCACTGTTATGCAATATACTACTTTGGCAGAACAGTATATAAGTGATCACACCACGCAGTGATCAAGTATCCTAGGGGGACTTAAAATAGAAAAAAAATAATAATAATAAGACTCATAACAACCACCCCCCCATTGCTATTTTACAAATAACAAACTAATAAAAAAAAAAGTTGAACATAATTGGTATGACTGTTTCCCTACAAGTAAATTATAACATTATTTATCCTTTAGAAAAAGAAATATCCAATTCCAAAATTGCATTTTTTGGGTTATTTCAGGCGACTAAAACATTGTGTTAAAAATGATCAAAAAGTCACATGTATCCCAAAATGGTACCAATAAAAACTACATGGTACCACAAAAAATGAGCACTCACTCAGGTCCATCAATGGGGAAAAAAAATATTGGTCACAATAATGCTGCACCACAAATTAAAAAAAAAAAATAGGACTTTGCTCTGAAGAGGTATCAGTTGGAATACATTTTTATGGAATCCCAACAAATGCCATGAATGGGCCGCAACAAAAGTAGAGAGAAAGTATCATCGGAAGCTTGACACTAACTTTATGTTCTGGAACCACTCAACCACTCCGGGTTTTGGATTATAAATACTGGTAATGATCTTTGGTGACAACACTCCAAAATCTTGTGCTATTACATTTATTTACAACCCTGAAGCAACCTAGTGAATGTGGCACAATGTTAAATGTTGTACCATTTTTATTGACAGACAACTGTCAGTACCAAGAGTTTCTATACATGTGCCCTGGATTGTTTATATGTGAAGGTTATGCTATTTTTTTTTAGGTTTTTTTTTATATAACAGTCTAATTCTTCTCCTTGTATCACAGCTAAAATAATATTACATAGACATAATAAGGTGAAGAGAACATCAGACTTGCTGCTTTTTACTGATAAATCACAGACATGCTGTTGTACACATCTGGGCGGAGAAGTGGTAATTATAGTATAAAGAGTTTACTGAATCTAAGAGTTTTATCCCAAAGTATATCTCTGTAAAAACCCTTTAATCTGGTACTAAAGCAAAGGCATCATTAACTTTATAGTCTGTTCTTGTTTGTAAACCATTGTCTGTAGATGGATGCACAGTAGACACACAGATAATTTTAGAGAAACAATTAAAATATTATTTGATGACCAACAGTTTTCATATAATGCATGTAGATTGATTTACAAACACTACAGTAAAACACTACCAATAAAATACAGTAAGTTCCAATAGGTCCACTTTACGGTTAGGGCATGTCCCCACGGCACGGGTTTTCGGACGGTTTTTCAGCCGGTTTGCGTTTTTTCAGACCGACTGAAAAACCGGCCGAAAATGAGCACAATTGTGCTCTATGGAAAACCCGTGCAGCAGTCCCCACTGCACGGGTTTTCCGCCCGGCGGTTTTTCCGCCCGGGGTCCGGCCGCAAAACATTGATTAAGCACAATCTTCCATCCGGTTTCCGGACGGAATCTGTGCTTCTCAATGGGAGGGCTCTTCTCCGCTCATTGCGGAGAAAAGCCGTCCCCCCCCCCCCCCCCGCGGCCGTGGGGACGGGCGCAAAACAGGACAAAATCCTGTGCAGTGGGGATGCGCCCTTATTTGTCATAACTATAATCCTGGCATTCTACTTACACTCAATTCACAGTCCCTCATTACGTTTTGCCTGGTATATTGAATGCACAAAACATTAGTCCACAGTGCTTATAGGGGTTTCTCCTGTTGGAAAACTCATTTTAATCCATCCAATTATAACATTCTAAGTTCAGTAAACTGGAGCTCTCTGCTTAGGCTCCTCCTCTCTTGGCCAGAAAGAAAGCGGTTATAAAGAGAGTTTTTCCCTCTGGAGGACCTGTCCTGTCCTGTCCTGCATTATGCAGATAACGTGTCGATCTGAATGGGTACTGTGTTTATTTTTCTCCTGCAGTGGCGTTGCAAGGAAACTGCACCCTTACTGACAGGTTTCCCCACAAATGAAAGCCTATTTCTGGGGGCCACAGAGGAAGGATCCTTTGTGATCAACTTATTGTCAAAGAACCCTTAAAGTAGTTGTTAGAAGGGTTCTTTGACAATAAGTTGATCACAAAGGATCCTCCCATTACAACCCCTAGCAATAGGCTTTAATTTGTCAGGAAATCTGTCAGTAAAGGATCATCCCCATGGCACTGAGCACATACCGGTATCCGACCCGTATTTGCTCTGAGGCCGTGCACACGGTCACAGAGAGATGGTTTTTCTCTGCTGTTTGCGGAGAAAAGCCCTCCCCCTTCACATTGACGTGTTCAAATTCCTCCCGAAGAATGAACATTTTCAATCTTTTTCGGACCGCCAGCAGTGTAAAAAACAGTCCGGTGAAAAATCCGTGCTGTGGGGACCGTTGCACGGATTTTCCATAGAGGTCCGTGCTAAAGTTTGACAGACGGTTTATAGACGGCTTTCAAAACTGGCTGTAAAACCGGCTGAAAAACCGGCCGTGGGGACATGCCCTGCAACACCACTGCAGGAGAAAAATAAACAAAGGTTGTCCAAAGTAAAGAACACCCACAAGGGTGTAGCTAATACATAGCGTATAAGTGGCATGCTAATAGGATACATGCACAATGTTTAGCCACTAGCAAATATTACATCTGTATTATTCATATATTTTAACATTAGTTCCTTAAAGTAGTTATCCAAAATTCAAGAAAAGTATGGGCCAAATTTAGTAACAAAAAAATCCAATAGTGAGTAGTAGAAACATGTGGTTTACCAAACGTTTACGTGTTTAAGACCATACGGTCCTTGATCACAGCAGTTGTCCACCTAGTGATTTATATTTAGCATACTAGTGCCTACTGTGACAAGGCGACCGCTGGTAGTCGCATGATCCTGCCACTAGAGGGTCTATGGCCGGAGACCTTCTGTAGATGCGCCACCGAGGAACTGGGCTCGGTGGGGAAAAGCCACCTATTTTGTGTCAGTGTCATATTACTGTCACTTACGGTAGCGGCTAGAATAGCTGCAAGGCAGCTAGTTATGGGGTGGCTCTTCCGGGACAGCTATAGTGTCGGGTGGGTGGCTGTCCCCGCATTCCAGGTCCCTGGGTTCCAGCCCAGATATTGGACATCTCTGGAGGCCTATAAAAGCCTAGTACTCCAGGTGATCTGGGGGCGTGGTCTGCTAGCTGGTAGTGCAGCAGAGGAGCTGGAGAGAGGCTCTGGCCCCCGGAGGCTTGAGGGAAGCCGTGACTGTACTGGAGAGTGCAGGAAGTGTAATACTGGACATTAGGTCCAGACAACGTCTAGAGAGGGAGCTCTCTGTTTAGTTAGTGGCCAGACGGCCTAGGATTTTTGTTTTGTATGTTTTTCCAAGTCTGTATAAAACCTGTGCCTCAATAAAGCTGGTGGAGGCCCGTATAAAACGTGAAACCTGTGTCTGAGTGCCATTCCGCCTACGAAAGACGGCGATCCAGGAGCGCAATACCCCCAGGACGGCCCAGGAGGGCGCCCAGATGTAAGTGGAAGCTTACACTACTTATTATTAAAAAAAATTATTCTCTCCCCCTCTGCCCTCACCTTGCATCCAATGCTGCACCCTCCTAACCTCAGATCCATTCCTTTACTATTCTCACTCTCTCTGCCAGTCTTCTGTTTTCTTCTCGCTTCATCCAAACAGAGACACCACCGTTGCAGCCACTAATTGGCTGCAGGAGTCACATGTCAGACAGTTCTCCTCTAACTGCTGCTGTTAGGCAATGGCATGTGACATCCCTATTCAGAACGAGCAAGAAGAAAACAGAGGACTGGCAGAGAGAGTGAGGATAGTAAAGCAATGGATCTGAGGTGAGAGACACTAGTTTAAAAAAATAAATAAAAACCTTTTGGTGGACAACCCCTTTAACTCTCCGCATGAAGATGTCCATGGTGCAAATGTTTATCAGTTCCCTGCTTATCTCTTAAACATATTTAGAGCAGATCATCTCTTTTTATCATTAAGGGGGCTCTTTTTATTTATATTATTTTATGTTTTAGGGCTCACAACTGTATTATATTAAACTTTGTAAATAATTTTTAATAAAATAATGAACTATCTGTCCTGCTGTGCAGAGCCAGGCAAAGAGCCCTGTCCTCCCTTCCCCCACACCTCCTGTAAATCATGCAACATTTATTGATCACATGACCTCAATGAACGCTTTGTGATCACTCAGTGGGTGAGCTTTAAAGCCAGGCTCAGCTCAGGAACACTCCCCTGTATTGTGTGTGACCTGAGTAGAGAACCATCTGGCTGCATTCACTCTTGCAAGCCTGTAGTTTGAAAGTGAATAGAAGTTACTACATTAAAGTAATTACTGTTTGCTTACATATGAGTCCTGCTGGCAGAATTTAGTAATGAGAGCAGAGGACTGCAGTTCAGAGCTGGGAGTTGTGTACTGCTGTCATGAAAATGATGATTGCAGCTCTGTACAGTTTACAAAGTGACTCCTTGACTCATGAGTCCTAACTATTATCATTATCATGACAGCAAGTACAGAGCTGGGGAGATTACACACTAGGGAAGTCCTAGATTGCAGTGCAGTCTGGAACTTTTAGGATAGAGCTGCTGGAGAACTACTGACACTGCCACAAGCAGGAAGTTTCACTGCAAAAAGTGGATCTTCTGATAGTTGAAAGGAGGCCAAAGAAAAGAAATGCATGAAGGTAGTAGAATAATTTTACTTTCCAATATAAATGCTGTTTACAGTGTTCTATGAAATCTTTAAACTCCCGGATAATCCTTTTAAGATATGATGTTGCTTGGTAAGTAATTTAAGTTTAATTTGCTCCTTACTCCCGAAGATACGGTTTTAATGGCAAAACATATCGGGGGAACATTGACTTTCATTTTTTATCTAGGCAATTCTGTGACAGCCATCAATTATGCTGGAGTACTGCAGACCTTGTCGCCCATTATGTTAACCACCATTAATTCCAGGTGGTTGTACATATGAAATCGGGTTTTAAAACATATAAGATAAAAGTGCAATAAACATGAACTAAATAAGTCATAGATTTATACAGAAGGAAAAACAACCCTGGCTGTGAGGAGTTGAAATTTACAAGAGAGAAGATAGGTGAGGGAAGCAGTTGTCCATAAAGTACTGTAGTTTTAGCAAGGTTATTGTAGGACGTAGACTTTGCTAAAGAGATTTGTTCCCAATTGATTTTGAAGGTTGGTTATGATTTGACATCACCCCAGCAAAGACAGCAGGGAGCATTGAGTGATTTTATGAGTAATACCTGTTTTTTATTTTATCATATGTCTTGTTATTTGACCAATTTTTTTAAATATCCCTTTTTAATGCTATTTTGACTGATGTCTCTGTAGGTCAGTTCTTTGATGTTAACTATTCACAAATTTAATGTACAAGCTACTGTCTGCTGAATTTATACATAGATAACACAAGGTTAGTCCAGTGATTTTTTTTACATTATAATATCCTTTATTTTCAATTTAATTAATTATAATGTACTCTAGCCAACAAATAAGTCAATTCTAGGCATGTGATGCCTTTTAGTTGCCCCTAAACAGATCTGCATGTTAACACGTCAGTGGGAAGGTCAACCTACAAAGTATCCATTGATTAATACACAGTGGTGGAATTATTTCCTAGCAAATACATTCATGTTTTTATCTTTCTAATTGTAAATGCACCAAATAATAGGGTATTTAGCAAAGTACTGTTCCATTACATACATGCAGAACAAATCCAGGCTTGACACTAAGACAGTCTTATCCATCTGCATAGGAAGATAAGATGCTGATCAACTATCTTGTCACTCATGGGTGTAACTACCATGGTAGCAGGGTTTTGGGGCCTAGTAGCTTTTGGGGGCTGTTAGAATATTGTCCTGCGGCCCAGTTTCTGAAGGAAGTAGCTCATGTTCTGCTTCAGTATGTCACAGTACATGTTGACATTCATGGTTCCCTCAATAAACTGCAGCTCCTCACAGCGGCAGCACTTATGCAGCCCGATACTATGACACTCCCACCACCATACTTGATTGTAGGCAAGACACACTTTTCTTTGCACTCTTCACCTGGTTGCCACCACACACGCTTGACACTATTTGAACCAGATAAGTTTCTCTTGATCTCATCAGACCACAGGACATGGTTTCAGTAATCCATGTCCTTAGTCTGCTTGTATTCAGCAAACTACTTGCCGGCTTTCTTGTGCATCATCTTTAGAAGAGGCTTCATTCTGGAACAACAGCAATGCAGACCAATTTGATGCAGTGTGTGGCCTCTTATACTTTTTCTCTTGCCTCTTTGTCTCTGCCTCTCTGACTCTAAGGATGTATATGCAGTTTCAAAAAGGCTACAGTAATGCAGAAAATAGGAAAAAGGCAGCACTTCAGAGACATGATTTCATTGGCCAAACAACAGCTGGGTCAATAAAATCACGTTTCTGAATTGCTGCCTTTTTCCTATTTTTTGCATTACCATTTTTGACCTTGGTTTTAAGGGCGTGCACTCACCTTTTCAAATTCTTCAATTACATTTGCTGCTGCTACATAGTTTGTTATTCAAAAAGACTACAGGTCTGCCTGTCTCAGTGGTCCACCGGGGCTTTCCCCTGTGAGCAAGTCCGAGCCTGCCCCTGACGAACAACTCTTCTCTGAGTCCATAGCGGTTAGCGTGAGGTGATCACAACGGCTGCTTCAGAACACCACTTCCGGTGTCCACCGGACTCTAAAGCTCGACATCAGCTTAGGTACAGGCAGCAGAGCAAGAGGCGTGATGATTTCATTACATCGCAGCCTCCAGGAGGCTAAACAGCCAGGATTGGAGGGGCCTGATCACAATTGCCACCCCTGTAGTTACACCACTGGTCATCGGTCTTGGAGTTAAAGCTAGTATATACGGATCTCCAGTGAGTAAGGCACCCTGTATATCAGGGAGAGCTGTAATTACTACATACTGTATTTAAACTTAAAAAGGAATTTATGACAACTCACAGTCACACAGACTTTTAAATGTAAACACAATCCTGATAACTGATATGGTGTTACACATCACTGTCCACGATGCTATACAATATAAACTGTATGCACACCTTTAAAGGATTTCAGTAGAGGACAATGCATGCTGACATACTCTGCAGTCACATTGTCACCTGTGTTATGCCTCAGTATTGGAGGATTTGTAGGGGGCGGTACTTACGCCTCTTTAAAAACTGGCTCAATTCAATTTGAAGTTGGGTCTATACTGAGGGACATTTCTCTTATTTAGGGCAAACTAGCCTTTGGCCCCATCTTTTTTGATACTTTGGTGTTTTCTTACCTTCTGTATCATGTGGTCACCACTTTTTACAATGTTGAGGTGGAGGATTAGGGACTCTAGGATAGCTGTTTAGCTTTGTGGGACCATTCTCTTTAGGACGCTGATCCCGCTGAGGGCCATTTTAGGGCTCTAGAACAGTAAGGGACTTATAGGCTCCAGTTTGTTTATATCCATTATCCCTCTGTGATGGTGCGACCTTAGAAGCTCGCATTTCTCCGCCACTAGATGTTCTGCAGCAGCTGAGTTCCAAGCTATGGGTTACCAAGTTGCTGCCTGTCAGTGAGGAAGGTCAGCAGTCGGGCAAGGGTAACCAGGAGTTAATTGCTCAGGTGGTAATTAGGAGTTACTCAGCTGAAGGTCTGTTAAATAGCCTGGTCTTCAGTATAGCCAGGCCCAAGGACTATATTGTACAGTGTGAGTACATGTTTGTGGGGCTGGGTAGTAGACCCAGACCACTGCTAGAGAGGGACTCTCTGTACGTTTAGTTAGTGGCTGGACGGCCTAGGATTTATTTTGGATGCTGTATATGTTTTCACTGTATTGAAGAATAAAGCTGGCGGAGACCAGATTTAATGAGAGAATCCTGTGTCGACTTGCTGTTCCGTTTACCAAAGCGGCGATCCCAGAGCGAGAGTGTCCCCCAGGCCGGGCCAAGATGGCGGCCGAACACATGTGAACGCTTACATATGGTGGAGGTATGCAATGGGCACATCGACATCAGGACTGACACAATAACTGAATTGGTGCAGTGCTGCAAGAATTGGTGCATGTGTTGCACAATTGAACGGGCACGAACCAGTGGACTGGTGAATTTTGCACAGTGTTGGGGCTGCGGGGTTAAGTTAAAGGGCCAGCAGCAAAACCACTACTGCTTCTGAAATGTGACTGTGCATTGGAAGGACTGGTTTGCTGATCCTACAAAGCTGCATAGGATTGCTACAGCCGCTTTGAAAGGGCCAGACCCCCCAGCACAGGGACTGTGTGTTTGCTGGAAAGAGACTGGTGCTGTCTGAACTTTTACCAGCTGGGGAAAGCATGGGTCGCAGGAAGCAATCAAAGTCCTGGAGGGGAGGGCAGGTCATGTGTGAGTTGGTGCACCCTGGGACCACCCGACAAGCAGCACCAGATGACCATAACCAACCAAATTCTTGGTGGGGAGAGCAGGTCATGTGTTGGTTAGTACACCCCAGGACCTCCCAGCAAGCTGTACCTCCCTACCTTAACCAACCAAAGCCCAGGCGGGGCAAAGGCAAGTCAAAAAGAGACCTGGATTCTGTTGTTGCCAGGAGCAACCCATCTCTTCCGCAGAAAGGGGCTGGTTTAGGCCAGTATGAGAAACTGCTAGTAAGGACTCTGACAATAGGGGTGAGGGGCGAAACACTGTCCGGTGAGATGGACTGCCGGCAACCAGCCTCCTATGTGCGTCCGGGCAGCGTACCATTTTTGAAGACTCGACCAAAAGCTAGTAAAACGGTGACCATGCTTTGTGAGACTGTTATTGGGACTGTCAGTCATAGATTTGAAGTATGTGAGGGACTGGATATGGAGTTCATATTGGGCAGAGACTTTCCTCAGTTCTGGCAGTTGTGGGAGGAAGCGGAGGGAATAGCTGAAGGGGATCCCCTCTTCTGGTCATTTCCCACCCCGGAGGTGGTTGTGCCACTGCCTAAGAGGGAAGTACCAAAATTGTCACCGACTAAAGTCCCTAAGAATAGGGTGGGCGAATCCCCACCGATTAACAGTCTAAATACCAAACAGGACGTGATAAATGTACGCCCAGATAAAATGGAGTCCCTAAGTTGCCTGCATGCTGCTGTTTCCAAGGGCAACCAACTTCATCCACAGGGAACCGCTGCCACCGGGCAGAAGAGGGAGTCCAGCTGGAGGAGCCCCACAGCAGCAGGAGGTGTTGTTGACTGTTTTCTCATCAGGGAGCCAGAGAAGTCACAGCCCTAGATCCAGGAGTTCCAGGTGGGTGGAATCCCACCTCTGTCTGATGAGGACTGTCACCGAGATGTGTCCAGAAGGTCCAGGGACATTGTCCACAGCATGGAGACCCGACTGGAATGGGGTAAGACTGTTACTAATGACACATCAAGTGACACTGTTAAACGTACACATGAATTGTGTGAGGACTTGGCCGGGCTGGACGGGGGTCCAGAGGTGCCGCCAGGCCAGAAGACTCCAGGAAGCAGTTGCCGGACTGTTGGGGTGGGTCTGGTCAAGTCTGATGGCCTCAAGGTATTACATGCTGAGTCGTCTATTGAAAATGTTATCATTGTGAAAAATGCTCTGTCTGAACAGGGGGGTGCCAGTAGCAGTCAGATGTCTGCTGCACCTGTGGGGGATGTGAAGGAAACATTCCCACACATGAATGTAGTAAGTCAGTTAGACAGGGCTAATGAGAGAAGTGCCCAGAGAAAGGTGTCCCTGGACAATAATGAAGTTAGTGTAGAGAGTGAACTAGCTTCTTTAGGAATGACCACTCCAGCAGTGGAGCAAACTAGCTCAGGTATACCCCTAGAGGTTGGGGTTAACTACGTTAGGAGTACTGTAGAGGATGTGTGTCCTGTGAGAGATAACCAGGAGAAAAGGGTTAACACGATCATGTCCAGGGGAGCTAAGGTGGTTGCCAGTAGCAACAAGGTATCCTATGCTCTTCTGGTGGGGAAAAGTCATGAGTATGAATGCCCCCCAGTTGTCTGTGAAGCTCCTGGGTTCCAGATGGTCAATGGGTCTACCACTGACCGGAGCGCATTGTGTGAACGTGAGCATAATGTGCAAGTTGCAGATGCGCCCCCAGTGGTAGTGGTGGACAACAGCACAAGTAGTGCAGGTAGTGTAGTCCCTGTGGTTTGTGACCTTAGTACAACTCAGGGTAGTACCCAGTGTGAACTAGCAGCTATAGCAGAAGAGGAGGCTAGTTCATTCCCTGTAGGTGATAGTGAGTCCCGACTGTAGTGCAGAAGTTATGAGTCCTGGAAGTGATAGCTATGAAGAAAAATGTGTGGTAATTTCTTATGAAACAAATGTGGTCTCTAGTAGCAACCAAGTGCCTTCTGCTACGAGGGCTCTAGAAGAGGTGAATGTGTTGCAGGTGCTACACCCTGCCAGCATGGTGCAGGTCAGGGAAAGGCTAGAGTGTGAATATGGTTGCCCTGCTAGTAGGTGTGAAGTAATTGGGGTCCAGGTGATAAACATATCCCCAAGCAGCACCTTAGACATAGCAGACTCTGAGATGAAGAAGAGTATGAACCATGTACAAGGGTCCAGTATTGACTCTAAGATACCAGATGAGGCTTATAGCGTGCCAGGTGCAGGAGTGGTCCTAACGGACACCGAGAGTTCTCCTGTGGTGGTAACGGGTGCAGGAAATGTTGAGGAAGAACCTCCCCATTGGGAGCTGCTTGACACAGCAGAGGGAAGTATATGCTCAAGCACTAGTGAGGTACAGAGGAAAACGAGGGGAGTAACAGATGGTTATGAGATGACAGATAATGCAGTGAAGATTGAGGTAGGCGATAAGGGAGACCAGGCTCCCCATGGGAAGGAGCAGGTGGATATCCCACAGCAAGGAGAAGGTCAAGACACTGCTGTGGAGATGATCAGTGCAGACAGGTTTGAACCAGGTCCTAGGAAAGGGATTCTGTCCTCCCAGCCGGAGGGTCTTAAACCTAGCGTAACTGAGTTTAGTTTTGGGACAGAGGCTGCACCTCAGGGCTATGAGATGCAATGCAGCAGGGTCTCTAATGTTACAGAGCAGGGGTACGATAGGCCCGCGTCAGAGGAAAGTGCACCTGCTGAGATAGGGAACATGGGTCAAATACAGGGGGTTGGTGGCAGTTCCCATGTGATGGTAGGGGAGGACCAAGAGTCTTGTAGTGGAGAGAAGTCTAGGCCCCAGGGTGGTCCTGCAGACTCAGAACTACAAGACATGAAGGTAATCAGTGAAGAAAAGTGTATGGGAATGTCTCAGGATTATGGTGAGTGCCCTGATGGGTCTTTAGTAGGGAACAGTCAGACAGATGGTAGGAAAATGCTGCTAGCAGTGGTGAGTGGTAGAGATACTCCTGTGTTAGTCGCTGAGTTGTACGTTAGTGCAAAGACAAGCTCCAGCTCTATTGGTTTGGGGAAAGGAAAGGATTGTGACCTGGCGGTTGCCCAATATAGCCTGAGTGAGTGCTGCGAACCTGCGGTAGATCAGGCTATGGACTCCCTGTTCTTAGCATCTGAGGATGTAGGAGAGAGGTTACCCTGGGCAACAGGTAGAAGTTCAGAAATAATCGGTAGTGATAGATCAGCCAGGGCTCTGGAACAAGATAAAAGCCTAATCCTGGTTAGGGAGGCGTAGTCCTAAACAACAGGTTACAACATAGGTGTTAACTGGGATGAGCAGCAAGTCACAGGTAGCTGGGAAAAGAGGATAAGTAGGAGGTTGGTGGATAACTCCTGTACTCTTTCGGTGGAAAGTACCGTGTCCCTCAAAGTAAACCAGCTGCTGAGTGTCTTGCAAGGATGGATACCCCAGACTAGGTGCTTTGACCCTGGAGGAAGGGTTGTGCAAGGTGAAAAGGCCTATGGCCTTTATCAAAAGGGAGGGGTATGTGACGGTGCGACCTTAGAAGCTCGCATTTCTCCGCCACTAGATGTTCTGCAGCAGCTGAGTTCCAATGTATGGGTTACCAAGTTGCTGCCTGTCGGTGAGGAAGGTCAGCATTCTGGCAAGGGTAACCAGGAGTTAATTGCTCAGGTGGTAATTAGGAGAGTTACTCAGCTGAAGGTCTGTTAAATAGCCTGGTCTTCAGTATAGCAGAGGGGGAGTGTGGCTCACAGTCAGTGGAGGACATGTGCAGGCCTTTGTCCAGGAGAGTATCCTGAATTCTTCCCCCTAGGCTTGAGAGAAGCCAGGCCCAAGGACTACATTGTACAGTGTGAGTACATGTTTGGTTGGCTGGGTATTAGACCCAGACCACTGCTAGAGAGGGACTCTCTGTACGTTTAGTTAGTGGCTGCACGGCCTAGGATTTATTTTGGATGCTGTATATGTTTTCACTGTATTGAAGAATAAAGCTGGCGGAAACCAGATTTAATTAGAGAATCCTGTGTCGACTTGCTGTTCCGTTTACCAAAGCGGCGATCCCAGAGCGAGAGTGTCCCCCAGCCGGGCCAAGATGGCGGCCGAACACATGTGAACGCCTACACCCTCATATAATACAATTTCTTTTAACAGAATTGTATTGGATTTAGAAGGTGACCAGTTGACATCCTTTGGAGGTGTGGTAAGTCCCTCGGGATCGTTTATTTTTTCATTTGTCTGTACATAGTAAGTTTGTAGTGAATATTTATTAAATGTTATGTTTTATATTGAAATATTTTTCCTTGTGATAACTTATCTAATATTTCATTAGTATTTGGTTACTTTTTTTTATTCTCTCCTTTCATAATAATAAGATACTGTAAATCAATCTATGTAGAATGTAACAAATAATTGTATGTTATATATAATATATATTGTAAAATTAAATTAATTTTAAGTATGGTGGAGAAGAGCCTTGTACCATGATTAGTCACTTTCAAAGGCAGAGAGAGCTCTGGCATTTTTTAGGGTACTATATAGTATTCTGAACTGTCAGAAGGGCTGTATCTTGGCATGAGT
Organism: Phyllomedusa bahiana; assembly: GCA_025379985.1. NCBI lineage: Eukaryota > Metazoa > Chordata > Amphibia > Anura > Hylidae > Phyllomedusa > Phyllomedusa bahiana. Next base: position 199,573 of record JAODAL010001652.1, read on the forward strand.
AGGACAGACAACTGCCCTGGGCACCACCAGGAAGCAGGGGGTATGCCGCTTTTACTGATAAGCCTCCTATTTAAAGGGGTTTTGTCACTACATTGATTCATCTTACCTCAGTCCTGTTTTCTTGGTTTCAATTTGAATTCAGGGGCGTTTTTACTGACTTCCACTAGGCTGCAGTAGAAGCCAGGTGTGTAGCTATAGCAACTAGTGCTGGCAGCCTATCAGGAGAGATCAAACAGGTCTGTAGCTATAGCGACCTGAGGAGCTGATGCAGCCCATACAAGAGGGGATATCTCAGAATAGGTAGGACACTGTTAATGGACACATATTGCAAAGTGACTTGTTTTTGCAAGGTCTTTAACAGAAAAAGCAATCCTTGTAGTGAGACAAACCCTTTAATCTTCTCACTGCCTACTAAAGATTCTTATTATGGTGTGTATTTCAATTAATTATAGAGGCACAATGTGTTATATAATATAATTATGTAAGGGGGTTGCTTTGTGTCATATAACTTATTTCAAGGAGTGCAGTATGAAATATAATTTCAGGGGTGCAGTATATAATTTATTCAGGGGGGTGCAGTGTGTAATCTAACTTATTTAAGATGGTAAAGTGTGTAATATATTACGGTAATTCATAGCTCTCATAGAGAACTATGAATTATGTTTTGTCTCCCCGGGTGTACAATCCAATCGTATGGTATATCCGGGGAGAGAAGTGACATGTCAATTGTTCGCAGCGCTTATGCGACGCTGACAATGCATGTGCATGCGCTGATCATCGCGTGCTTCCAAAACACTCGCCGTATTGCGGCGCTTACAGTATGCGCCCCAATACGCAGTGTGAACATACTCTTAAAGAACAACAAAAACTACATGCTGGTACAACTTTGGGTATATTCCTTAAAGGAGCATTTTCATTTCATAGACTGGCTTTAAACATGTAGACCAAGGTCTATAAAGACTATTATCAAATACACTGATTTTTTTACTTTGCTTCTCATCAGAGTTAGAGCAGTTTTTATCTCCTCTTTTTGTACACAAGTCTCTCTAGTAACCAGCCATCTATCTCTGCTCTTACAGGCTGGAGCAATGGTCGGGATGGTAAGATCACTCCCTGCTATGTTCCTTATCTTGATATACAGAAGCTAGTTTACATTACTTATTAACAAGCTTTAACCCATTAGAGCTCTGTAGTCTTGTACACTGCTATTTACAAACCTCCAACACTCCTGTTACTCTGATAGAATAGAAAAATAACAGTTATGCCAAGCAGTGATGTAGAACTGGCCCCAACATAACCAGAAAGTGTGCGTCTGAAGCTGCCTGTAGCTCTGTCAAACAACATGGTGAGACAACCCCTTTAAAGGGGTTTTCTCACTACAATCATTGGCTTTTAACATATACGGAAAGGTATATGAAGACGATTACCAAATATATTGTTGTTTTGATTTAGTCAAGAGATAAAGAAGATTTTATCTCAACCTAGAATACACAAGTTTCTCTTGTTACTAAACTACCTCTCCCCGCTTCCTCTTATTGCTCAAAGCTGCTGTCAATTGGTTAGTTTGAACATGGCGAGTCTCTCCCTACAGAGATTTATCTCTAGCAGCAGAGTTTGTTTACCTAGCTAAATGAAAAACTTTCACTCTTTTGAGCTCTGTAGCCATCAGTATAAATTTATAGATCTCCTGCAGTAATGTCACTGTAACAGGAAGATTTAAGCACAGCAGAGCTAATATGCCAAGCACTGCTATAGAACCACTCACAGCCTAACCACGGAGCGTGCGCCTGAAGCTGGCTGTGGCTTTGTGAAACTGCTTAGTGAGAAAAACCCTTTAATACAGTTTGAAATGTGTCTATTAAAAACCTCAAAAGAGAAAAACTGTGTGAAACATATGTGCAACTACTTACAGTTTTTGTAATGTTCATTGTGGTGTGGTAATGGTACACTTTGCAACCGCATTTAATTATAAAGAAATCCAATACTAAATCAATAAAAAAAGCTAAGCTATGAGGAATGAAGACTTATTTTTAATAAGTGATTTAGATGCAGAGATTAATGCAAGTAAAATGAAATCCCTGACCATCAATTTAGAAATAAACCATGAGATTTTCAATCCCTGTGTGTAAATCTAGGCAGAATAACATACATCTGATGATAAACCCCGGCCCTCTGGTAACAGTGGTCTGAGATACAGCAGGTCATTTCCTGGATCATATTAGGGTCGGATTCTATATGAATTACATAAATAGTGGGAAACCTAAAAGGTGAAGGGATGAGGAAGGCAAGTTATAGGAAAACTCTATGACAGATGACATGACTTAAAACATAAATTCTCTATTGAATGTCACCTGCTTAATCCAGCAAGAAGTGCAGCACTGCCTTAAAGGGGTTGTCTCACTACAAAGAATAGCTTTCAAAATGTAGGGAACACTAAGTGAAGACGTTTTCCAAATATATTGCTTTGTTCATCTTTTTTTTTTTTTTTGTTAAGGAGCTACAAGTGATTTTATCAACTTCTGAGGGCTTTCTACTTTCCCAAGTGACCGACCTGTGTACTCCCCCCCCCCCCCTGCTGTTTGTTCTATCTGATAGCAGAGAGTGACGTCATCACACAGGCCACTGCAGCATAGAATTTCCTACAGTGAGAGCTTGTGTGTTATCTGATCTTTCAGACAAAAGACAGTAATTACTCTACTGTTTACATTAGCTCAGAAGCTTCTCCTGTCCTGGTAGAAGGTAATTTAGCTAATCTAGACTTATAAACATAATAAAAAGAGAAGTCTGAATAAACAGAGCTCATATGCTAATAACAGACAGCTTGACCAGGAAGTGACAGAGCAAAGCAGCATTATTTCATTCATGCATCCTATGAAACTTTAAGATGAGACAACCCCTTTAAGAGCCCTAAAATAAATTACCAGTCCAGACAACATTCACCCCAGAGCAGGGCCGGGACAAGGCATTTTGGTGCCCTAGGCAAGTACAGCCAATGGAGCCCTACAAAACCAAGACCCAAAACTATTACTACTTAAAGATCAAATAATGCTGCCAGACCCTGACCAAACGCAACCACCACATGTGACTACACAGGCTCTGAAGATGTATATTACCACCATACAGGGACCATATAGTGGTAGATACTAGTTGTATGTAGATGCTCTGCAGAAATATAAGTGATTACACTGCAGTTACATTTAGTGACTCACAGGAGACGCCTTTTCTGATCAGCGTCGTTCACTTTCCCTTCTCTTCTCCATCCGGTCCACACCTTCATGCTGATTTCTCCCGGCCAATACTCGTCCCTGCAGATTTAGACACAAATATCTTAGAATCCTCACATTTCCAGCAACTCCTTACTTATAGGTATATAAGTTCCCTCAGTTAGACAGTTATATATGTTCCCTCAATTAGGCAGGTATATATAGGTCCCCATCAGTTAGGCAAGTACATAGATATGCCCTCTCAGTCAGGCAGGTGTGTGTATATATATATATATATATATATATGTCTCCTCAATCAGGCAGGTATATAGATATTGTACCCTTAGACAAGCAGGTATATAAATATAGGGTAACTCAGGCAGGTATATTGATATATGGTCATTCTCAGGCAGGTATATAGGGTCACTCAGGCAGGCATATTGATATAAGGTCACTCTCAGGCAGGTATATAGATATAGGGTCACTCAGGCAGGTATATAGGGGCCCTCAGGCAGGTATACAGGGGCCCTCAGGCAGGTATAAAGGGGAACAAAGGCAGGTATATAGATATAGGGGCACTCATGCAGGTATATAGGGGCACTCATGCAAGTCAAGATATACAACATCTACAGCCTTACACAGCTCCAGTTTGGAGCTTACCTCCTCATAGAAACTGATAAGAGTAGTTTGACAGAACTGATCCCTTATAAAGTTGTGCTGATGCTGTGTTATAAGGTTATCCGTGATAGTATCTCTGAAAAAACTTTAAAATATTTACAAACGATGAAAGGTAAGCTCAGCAACCTATAGTTTCTGGTCTTACTTTTTGACCCCCTTTTGAATATTGCCGCCACTCAGGCAGGTGTATAAGGGCACACAGGCAGATATATAGATAAAGGGGCACTCAGGCAGGTATATAGGGGCACAGGATATAGGGGCACTCAGGCGGGTATATAGGGGCACACAGGCAGGTATATATGGGCACACAGGCAGGTATACAGATATAGGGGGCACTCAGGCAGGTATATAGGGGAACACAGGCAGGTATATAGGGGCACACAGGCAGGTATATAGACATAGGGGAACTCAGGCAGGTATATAGAGGCACACAGGCAGGTATATAGACATAGGGGGAACTCAGGCAGGTATATAGGGGCACACAGGCAGGTATATAGACATAGGGGCACTCAGGCAGGTATATAGGGGCACACAGGCAGGTATATAGACATAGGGGCACTCAGGCAGGTATATAGGGGCACACAGGCAGGTAAAAATAACAACATTAATACTCACCTTATCTGCTTCCCGGCCGCGCGCTCCTCTTCTGGTGGACACTTGAGCCGTGATGACGGCAGCTCCTCGGGTGCACAGCCTATGACAGGCTGTGCGGCCGAGAAGATGGCAGCGTCGCGATGAGCTCACTTCATCACGGCACTTCCCAGCTTAGAGGCACGGGGCCGCGGCAGGTCCTCCGCGCTATGAGGACCCGGCGGCCCCGCTGTGTCGGACCCGTGACCTACCAGAGGATCCAACGATCCTTCGGTGAGCCTGTCCGACACTGTCTGTGGAGCAGGGAGCGCTCGCTCTCTGCTCCGCAGAAGCCCTCAGCTGTATGTGCGTCCAGCGGACGCACATACAGCTAAAGAGACCGCCGGCGCTCCAGGCCCATGGCAGCGGCCTGGAGCCTGGCGAGGTTCGGGGCCCCTGCCTGCGCCCCTTAGGGACAGGCAGAGGTAGGCGCCCTAGGCGATTGCCTACCTCTGTCTATCCATCGTCCCGGCCCTGCCCCAGAGTCCTGCAGAAACTTAGATCTTAATAGACAAACCTTTGTTTTCAATACTTATGGATTCTATAATGACAGGGTCTGTTCCACAGGGCTAGCACATCGCTAATGTGGGGGCAATATTCAAAAGGGGGTCAAAAAGTAAGACCAGAAACTATAGGCTGCTGAGCTTCTTTCATTGTTTGTAAATATTTGAAAGTTTTTTCAGAGATACTGTCCTGGAGTATCACAGTTAAAATAACTTTATAATATAGCATCAGCATGGCTTTATAAGGGATCAGATCTGTCAAACTACTCTGATCAGTTTCTATTAGGAGGTAAGCTCCAAACTGGACCTTGGTAAGGCTGTAGATGTTGTATATCTTGACTTCTTAAAGGCATTTGCTAGTTTGCCACATAAAAGATTGATGCAAAAATTGAGAATGGTGAGACCAGGCGAGAATATTCGTAAATGGATCCACAACTGCCTCTGTGATAGAAAACAAACAATAGCTATAAATGGAACATACTCTGATTGGGTCAGAGTTGCTTGTGGGGTACCACTGGGGTCAGTATTGGGTGTTCTCCTTTTCAGTATATTTCTTAATGATCGTGTAGATTTCTTAAAGAGAAGAATTGCAATATTTGCCGATGGTACAAAGCTCTGTAAGGTCATTGAAACAGAAGAGGATATTGAATATTACAGAGAGATTTGCAGAAGTTGGAGGCTTGGGCGGAGAGATGGCAAATAAAGTTTAATATAGATGAAAGGTCATGCACTTGGGCTGAGAAAACAAAAAGTACAGTTATGTAATAAATAGTATGATACTGGGTAAAACTACGGCTGACAAAGACCTGATATTGATAGACTGTTGTCTTATGCTATGTCTTCACAGCACTGGTTTTTGGTAAGATTTTTGGTGGATTCGGTATTTAGAATCCGCCGAAAATCCAACTGTAGTGCCCCATAGACATCAATAAAAAATCCATACTGTAGTCTACACAGCACAGATTTTTTTCTGGTTGGTCATCTTCCACCAGATTCCCTTTTGATTCCTGTACAGTCAATGTACTGGGCCAGCTGGAAATCCGAAAACCGACCACGGTTTTTAGCGCAAAACCGTGCAAAAAATGCGGTGCATGTTAAAATGTCGTCGGATTTAGGACGGCATTTAAACATTGCAGTGTAGGCAAAGCCTTAGGGTATGTTCACACAACATATTTAAAGGGGTTGTCTCGCTACAATGATTGGGTTTTAATTAAAAGATCTTTAAAAAAACAAGCAGTTTTGCAATATATGTTCATTACAAATGTCCTACTGATTTTGAGATATCCCTGTTAGTAGTAGTACATCAGCTTCTCAAATCTCTATAGCAGCCGACCTGTTGATCTTTATCTCACTGGCTGTCAGGTCTGGTGACTCATCACCTTCAGAATACAGGTCAGAGCACAGAGCCCCTCCTGCACAGTATGCTTCTGTAGTGGAGGGAGGGCTCTGGCTTCTGTGTCTGTGCTGCCTGGATTAACCCTGTGTGTGCCTGCTTCCTCCTGCTCTCTACACAGATTGAGGAAAGCAGAGGCTGATCTGTAGTCAGAAAATGTGACAGCAGTGACCCTGTGACCCTATAATCATGATGTGTCTGTGGAGCTCTGACTATACTAATAGAACAGATCAGGGAGGCATGTGAACGCTTCATGCTCTGCTGTATTAGTGACACATTGTGATAATAGTAATTCACTTCACAGCTGCCCTGTGTCTGTTCTGACAGGGTTTGTTGTTGCTGGAGATGTGGAGATTTGTATGCTACGCAGGGGGTATAGGAACACTTACATCCCCCCTGCTCTGCTATTAGCAATCACAGCTTCACAGACCTCTGGCTCCACACTCATAGATCAGCCCTCTCCTTGCTGTCTCCGTGGAGCTGACAATACAGCTGATCTAGCAGCAAGAGCCTGCAGCAGACCTAGGCAGGCACACACAGGGTTAACTCTGGCAGCAAACCCCTCTCCCCCCCCCCCCCCCACTGCTGTATAGAAGTTATGGAGGAGAGCTTTCTGTGTGCTGAGGGTAGGGGGGAAGTGGGAGAAGAGGCAGACAAGAAGAACGCCCCTCAATTCAAAAGTGCTTTGCTGCCAGAAGTATTGAAGTGGGCTGAAAGCTTGTAATGAGACAACTCCTTTAAGGGTTGTACTTCGGTACCTTATTGCGCCAAAATACGACCAGCTAATAAGGTAAAATCCATTAATCTTAAATTCAGTGACTAATGCCAGGCAGCTGCTGCCAAGGGCCATACAATCATGGGCTGCATTAAAAAAAAGGCATAAATGCCCAAGAAAGAAATATAACTTTTTCTCTGTACAAATTATTAGTAAGGTCACTGTCAAGATGCGAGCCACAGTTCTAGGCTCGTGCCTGTGCTCCCCTGCTCTGCCCAGCACTCAACACTCCCTGCTCCACTCCTGTCCTCTGCTTGTCGTGAGTGCACGTGTAATCCCATCCACAGGGTGCTCCTGCGCTAGCATGCCGCTAACCACCTATCATCTTCCACAACCTCCTTTATTAGAACACTTCCCCCTGCACCTAGTGCCAATTTGTTGCTGTTCCTACCCTGGTGTTTGCGGTCATTGCAAGTTTCTGTGTTACTCTGTTTTGACCCCTGCTTCGGACTTCTGACTACTCTCTGTCGGCCGTCTGCCCTGACCTCTTTGCCTGTTACCCAGTTATGCCTCTGCCTGCTCCCTATGTACTTCGTTGGCACTTTGGCCACATCAGGGGTAGCAACCTGGGAGTTTCCCACAGCCAAGTCCATCCTGCTTTGCAACAGGTTTTAGTAAATCCCGGGAGTTCCTTAAACTCCACTCCCGGGCATGGTTAGTATCATCTCTCGCAGTGACCCAGCGGATCCACCACCTGACCATGACAGTTTGGGTCCATGGAATCACCCCAATGTCCTCTGTCGACCTCCAACATTGGGGCCCATAGGGGGTCGAAAAGGTTTTGTCTCCCAAGTTTTTAGGATATTGCAACAATCTCCCAAAAGCCCACCTGTGAAAGATTCCCCATCCACGCCTGCCCCTTGCCTGCCAGCTTGTCACCATGGAGACCCCAGTAAGCCAGGGTTTTTCTAACCAACACACACTGTGAGGTCCTGGGGTTTCAGCTCCTTAGGATTGAGCAAGGGGGGGGGGGATTTTTTTCCCTGCCCGGAGAAGCCGGGCCTGTTTGAAAAACCCCCTCGGGAGCAAGGGGATCCATTGACAGCTAACCTGCAAGAGTTTCTGAAGTCCTTCCGCAAGGTCTTTGAAGAATCTGGGTGCGCTTCCTTCCCCGCATCATGCAGGGTAAAGGGAGATTCCCACGGGGCAACACGTCCTATAGTTCCGCACTGAGGTCTCTGAGCTACCGGAATAAAAGGCTTCATTTGGGCCTTCGGGAAAGGGTCTTGCCAAGGGGATCAAACAAGGGGCGGGCTGAGTTATTCCTATTACTCAGGAAAACTCATCGCCTGGGTTTCCCGACCAATATCCATTTCACTGAGAGACAGAGCTTCACCAGCAAAAAGAGTCCTTCATGTCTCGCAGCCTTCCTCATCTTGCACCAGTCTTCCAGAGACAGCTTCCATCAACATCGTGTTGTTGGAAATATGCACCTGGAAAAAGGTCGTTTAACAGAGGAATAATGCACCCGTCTTTGTCTGAACCTCTGTCTAATTGTGGCAGCAAGGAACATTTTTGAGAGATGCCCAAATTTATTTGGGGGAAACTCCCGCCCCTAGTTTTATGGGAGGTATTTTTTTCAAAAAAAACAGCCTCTCCATGCCCCTATGCGTCAAACCCCCTGCCCTCACCAGTGTCCGTTTTTTCCCCTGTTCTGGGCTGGCTTCACAGGAAACTTCATTCATTCATCACTGGTTTCCAAATAGGCAAAACCGTCACTTGCGGTTTCTTCTCTCAAACCTTCTTCCCAGCAGAAACAAACTACACCATTGGGGACCACAAACTGTTGGTCATTAAATTGGCTTTAGAGGAATGGCACCATCTTCAGGAAGGAGCTAGTCCCCAGGTGAATATTTACACCGACTAGAAGAATCTCCTTTATCTGCAGACTGAACAGTGACTAAATCCCCAGCAAGCTAGATGGTCTCTCTTCTTTACCAGTCTGGATTTCCTTCTGCACTGTAGGCCTGCCGAGATTAATGTATACGCTGTTGCACTCTCCTGTTCCTCACAGACTGCTGACTCGACATCAAACCACAGCATAGCCTTTCTCCGGAACTTGTGCTCTCCGCATCTCCCATCGACCTCCAACAGATTGTTCCCTGGAAAACTTTCATATGTCCAGCCCTGAGGAAACTTGGATCACTCATCCAGGCTTGCCAGTCACCCGGGATTTAAAAAATCCATGTTGCTGATTCCTAGACACTATTGGTGGCCTTCTCTCGCTCAAGACGTCAAAGATTTTGTCCTTGCTTGGTTTACCTGTGCCTGCAACAAATCTTCACGTATGAAACCCTCTGGACTTCTAAAGCCATTATCTATACCTGAAAAAACCTGGGTCCATATTGCTATGGACTTTATTATGGATCTACCTCCCTCTTCTGCTCATACAGTCATTCAAGATGTGTTTCGGCTCTAAACCCTCAGCTCCTCAACTCGCCTCTCACTTCTTTCAACACATATTCTGTTTACATGATCTCCCCCTCCATAATGTGTCTGATAGTAGGGTACAATTTGTCTCCAAATTTTGGTGTGCACTCTGCTCTTGTCTACAGGTCAAGTTCGATTTCTCTTACAGCCTACCGCCCTCAGTTCAATGGGCAAGTTGAAAGAGTGAATCAAGTTCTAGAAAATTATCTCCATCACTTTGTCTTTTCCCATCAAGATAATTGAGCTGATCTTCCCTGGGCTAAATTTGTATACACCCACCTTAACTCTGGCTGTGCAAGTGCTTCTCCATATTTCATTGTCTACAGGCAACTCCCCCCACCCTCGGATGTTCCACCTGTGGACGTCACAATGACCAAGGTAAATGTTTTCTTGAGACATTCTCTCCTCCAAACATCTGCCCAGACCAAAGCACAGGCAGATAAACTCAGACCATCTCCAGTATTCCATCCTAGAGATAAAGTTTGACTGTCTGCTATATATGTCCATCTCAAGCTTCCTAGTCCTATGCCTGGTTCCTGCTTTCTAGGAACCTTCCCATGTCCCCTACTCGATTTAAACCAGTGCTGCAACAAGGCATCGCACCTGCTCCATCCATGCAGATTCCAAATTCCTTCTACATCTTTCCTAAAGCCTATAGTCCTCAACTGCTTTTCTCAAAAGCCAGTGGCATCTTCTAGAGAAGCAATTACTGGCGACATCTTCGAAGTCCAGGAAATTTAGATTGAAAAACATCTCAGAGGTAAAAGGTACTAACCTGTCAACTGGAAGGGACTCAGGCCCAAAGAGAGATCCTGAGAAGAATATTGATGATCAATCCTATCGCGGCAGAGTTGTCTTCACAGACTATTAAGATAAGAGAGGCTTAAGGGTGGGGGAAAAGTTAGTTGTCCACGATGCAGTCCCGGCGTCGGGGGTGGGGGGGGGGGGGGGGGGGGGGGGGGGGGACGCCCAGCACTCACCTCTCTCTGCTCAGCTCCCGTCCTCTAACTTGCATGCCAACGCTTTAGAATTTAAAGAGCCAGTACACAAATCATCTGACCAACCTCCACTTTCTACCAACACTTCTACCTGCACCCAGTGCAAGTTTATTGGTGTTCTTGCCTGGTGTTTGCGCTCATTGCTAGCCTCTGTGTTGCTAAGTCTTTGACCCCCTGCTTCAGACCTCTGACTACTCTTTGCCTGCTGCCTGCCCTGACCTCCTTGCCTGTGACCCAGTTATGCCTCTGCCTTCTTCCTGTATACTTCTTTGGAACTCCAGCTGTCACCTTGAATGGCCACATCAGAGGTAGTGGCCTGGGAGTTCCCTGCTGCCAAGTCTCTCCCGCTTTCCATCAGGTTCTAGTCAATACCAGGGGACCTCTTAGACTCCCCTCCCTGGAGTGGTTAGTGTCATCTCTCACTGTGACCCAGGGGATCCACCACATATCCGTGACAGCCGTATATGGAATGCAGTTTTTGGTACCATTATATAAGAAAGACATACAGTGGATTGCAAAAGCATTATACTTCACAAATACCTGCTACTTTGTGTTGCTGTAGCACATAAAATATCTATAAAATACATTTGTTTGTTTCTGTAACATTTCAAAATGAGGAATAGTTTGAGATATGAATACTTCTGCAAACCATTGTATCTCATCTAGAGCGGGTGCAGAGGAGTGCAACCAAGTAGGTTAAGGGAATGAGGGATTTGCAGTATCAATATAGATTATCAATCTTAATCTTAGGGTTATTCTGCTTGGAAAAAAGACAGCGTGGAGGGAATTGAATTACCATACATAAATGTGTAACGGGACAGTAAACAGATCTCTTGAATGATCTTTTTACAACTTGGCCTGTAATAAAGACAAAAGGGCATCCTCTAAGTCTAGAAGGAAAGTAAGGTTTTCACCATCATCACAGACCACGATTCTTTACTGTAAGAGCAGTGAGACTAAGAAAGTTGCTGCCACAAGAGGTTGTGATGTTGAATTCATTGACCAAGTTCAAGAAGGTTTATGGATTTGCTGTTCTAATTTCATCATACTCTATAGAGAATCACACACTCTGCGATTTATGCATGCTCACATTACTTCTCTCATCCTACACTCTTCGAATTAGAACCTGGAGAATACATGACTTCATTAGTATGATTCTCTCTATGATGCTCTACTCTATGAGACGACTAGCATTTGGGAAAGGATTTTTTCCTCCGGGGTGGGGGGGGGTGGGTGTGGGGGTGGTGGGGGGGGTGTAGGGGTGGGGGATGGAGGAAGCGGGGGGGGGGGGGGTGGGGGGCGGGTGCAAAGAGTTTTTCGCTTTCCTCTGGATCAACACTGTAGGATTTGATGGACCCGTGTCTTTTTTCTAACCTTATGTACCATGTTACTATTCTAGCTTCAATCCCAGACGTTTAACTCCCTATATCAGGGTTACTGGAACAAAGGCATAAGCTGAAGCTCCTGGACCCTGCAAGAAGTAACATGGGCCTCCCATTACATATTACATATAATTCTTGATCTATGAAGTTATTAAATTACTTAATAAAAGCTTAAAAAAAATCCAAAATTGCAATTTTTGTTTGTCTAGATCGGGCCTGGAGACTATTCTGTGCTATAGAAGTTCTGAGTGCAGCCGAACACACACATCAATTCATTAGGAACTCCGATTGAAGAGAAAGAAGAGTTGTGTGCAAGCACGACTAACTCTGTTCTGAGCGGAGACTTTTGGAGGCCCCTGTCAAAGAAAGGGCGGTCACACATGAATGGCATACTAATTGATATGCCTTTAAAGGGGTGGATGGAAAACCCATTTAAGATGGATCCATTACATGCCAAAACAACAACAAAATTGTTCCTTGTTGAATCCCTTTGGCTGCATTCAAAACTCCAGTTGCAATTTTCACAAAAAGTAAAAGAAAAAAGGTTTGTATGAAATCAATCTAAAGCAGCTTTTTATGCCATTTGAGGTTTGCTGAAAGTGAACTGCATTGGTTGTAAAAATACTAAATGCATGGTCATTCCTTTTTAGGTGTTTTAGGCAGTAAGTTATTATGGGGGTGTAATATCTTACCAGGAAAGTTTGGGAAAATGTTATCACTTACTATTTCCTTAGTGAGTTTCCTTAAAAGGAAATGATTTCTAGCACTGCTCCTTTAAAATATCATATATTCCACATGTCTATAGACCAGGAAACTAACACAATGGGTGTGATAACAGTAGGGAGGGCATTTACTAGACTGGGACTAATAGTATGCATCTCCCTACAGAGCAATCTCTGGTTATTACATATACATTGTATGCTTTAATATACTATTCATGCTCTACATCTAATTACCTAAAGAGAATTTGCCACAGAGATTGCTCGATGTCTGATTTAAAGGCCCCTGGCAAAGAGCTGATCTTGCCTGAACATTACATCTATATGCCACACTAGGGTATATAATCAGGATATGTAATGATGGGAAATTGATAGATGGCAAAATCTTGGGATACATACGCCATCAATATATGATCAAAGACACTACAGCTCATATCTATTACCTTGACTGGTTGGTGCAGCTACCTGACATGCCATCATTATATTTCATTGCTTTCATTTAAAAACAGTAGAAGAGGAGCCACATGGGGGTATTGCATAGCAATGTTGCAGAATTTAAATTGGTAAGTAAAGTGGTCCCTCAAAATAACGATGGGTCAGGATTTCAATTTTTTTCACTAAACAAAGGGTTTTTCCCGGGAAAATTTAAAACTTGACAAAACTGACCATAAATTCACAACCCCTGCTTCTGCGGGTCAGGGGATTTTCTGGAAATTCGTCCAAAATTTTAAAGGGAAAAATTTTACTTGGGAAAACATCTTATTTGTTTAAAATCATGCATTTATTAGCCGGGCTATTTAAGTTCCCCTACAGTTTCATTTTCATTCTACAGTTTTTTTACGGGCCTTTTCATGTGCCAAATAGCACCCCGGGCCCCAGTGGGCCCCCTGGGGGGCATGAAAATATCTTTAGGCCCCGGGCAAGGGATTGGGTCCAAGGCATGACAACCCAGGGTGCTTTTTAGGAAAAAAGGAAGGGAAAAAGGGGGGCCCAAAAAACAAGGGGAATGGTCAAGCATGTCAGGAAAGTACCGTTTCTTTTGAGTGGGGCCCCAAAAGGGAAAAAAACAACCCACTGGGGGGCCCCCAAAAATTTTTATCCCCATTTGTCCAACATAAAGGGCCCAAGGGGGAACCCTTTTGAAAACTTATTCTCTCTGTCCATTGGGGAGGGGGGGGGGAACCGGGAAAACCCCCGGGGCGGGCCCCTGGGGGCTCCGCCCCCATTTGCTACCTCCTAGGGGGGGAAAACGAGCACATCCTCAAACCCAAGAGGCGGCGGGGGGGCCCCACAACGGAAACCACTTCCCCCACCTCCGGTTTTGAAACAGGGGATTGGGGGACTATTTTCCCGGGGGTCATCCCATTGAGGCCCACTTCCTGTCACCGGGGGGCGCCATCTTTTCCTCCTCCCAAACAAAACCGGGCCGGGCCCCTTTCACTGCCCGAAGAGCGGCCGGCGCTCATCTGCCAAAAAACCCCCCGGGGGCCGTGGCCCGACGAACCTTACCCGGGTGCACAGATCTCCTCTTCGGGTCCCCCCGGGGCGGGCCCGCCCTCTCGCCTAAACCCCATCAGGGGCATGGGGTTCTACACCAAACGGCCGCGCAGCAGCAGCCCAGCGAAATTAACCCCCACACCGGAAGCCGTTCTGCCCCCCACTGTCACCCAACCCCTTTCCAAACCCCCGGGGGACCCCCCTGCTTGGGTTTTCCCCCCAAAAGGGATTTTTGTGCCTCAAGGAAAATTGCCTCAAATCTCCATTTTTGAGGGCCTAAATCCCGCCTCGGCAACCTGCAAAATTTCCTTCCCCAAACCAGAGACAATCGGGCCAAAAAAAAGGGACCCGGGGCCCCGGGCCCTATGAAACCACCGGGAACGTCTCGAGGACACTACAAAAAAGGGGACACTGGGTGCAGAAAGGGGAAGGGCCCTTTGGGGGAAAAATAAAAAGGGCCCCCCTTCTACTCCAATAAGGGGGCCCTGTTTCCCCACAGAGGAACCCCTCTGAACAAAAGGGAAGGGGTTTCTTTTTTGAAACATATCCCAAAAGGTGACTTCAAGCATCTGGTGGCGAAGTGGGAAAGGGAAACCCAGGGCGGGGAAAAGGGACAATTGTGCCAAAACTTGAATCAAGTGGTGGAGGGTCGACTCTTTTTAGACAAACGGGACGCGATACGGGGCCGCTTAACTACCCACCTAACAATGTGTGAAACCCCCCAACCCTGCTGCTTTTAAAACCTCAAAAAAAACCTAAAGAAACCCTTTACAACAAGGGCGCCGCAAAAAAAATAATAGTGGGGGCCCGGGGCCTGAAGGGGGAAAAAAACCCGGGGAAATTGTTCT
The DNA here is from genome assembly GCA_025379985.1 of Phyllomedusa bahiana. Taxonomy (NCBI): domain Eukaryota; kingdom Metazoa; phylum Chordata; class Amphibia; order Anura; family Hylidae; genus Phyllomedusa; species Phyllomedusa bahiana. The sequence goes on from JAODAL010001652.1 coordinate 214,629, forward strand.
TTAACTGCTGGGTTCCCCCCCCGTCTACTCCCCTAAAATTTGACCGGGTCCCCAAAAGGCACTGGTCCCAAATCTGTGTTCTGCAAACCCCGAGACAATTTGTATGTTGTGTGCATGGGCTTTACTGAAAAAAAAAAATTTGGGGGCCCCCCCCCAGTCAAGAAAAAAAAAGCAAATCGAAATTGAGGGGCAAACGTCCAACTCAAAACCCCACCTTTTCCCGGGGGCACGTGAAAAAAAGGGCCAAAATTTTTCGCCCTTGCTTTCTCCCTTTTGAAGGAAAAAGGGCATCGCCTATAATGGGGGTACCCCCTTTGCCCTCTTTGGGTCCCGGGAAAAACAATCCGCCCGCTAAGGTTTTTTTGAGGACTGGCAAGCCTTCTGCTCCATCCTGAAACATCACGCCCCCAAACTTTCAACTGGGGAATTTTTGGGGTTTCCCCCCAATTTTCCCCCCCCCACTTTGGACCAGGCAAAGAAGCAAGGGAGACGACTTTTAAACCTTTGAGACTCTCGGGGGGGTCCCCTGCTGGCCCCCCACCCTTTCCAACCCGAGGACTCAGGGTGTGACAAATTCTTCACACTTATCGGACCCCGGGCCTTTAAAGGGGTGCAAAGGAAAGATGGGTGACATTTTTTTACCCTGATCTTCTTCTTTTTTTTTTTTTTTTCTTTTCCTTTTCCCCCTTTGGTTCCCTTTTCAAGTTTAGTCATCCCCATTTCCCTGGCCCGTCCCGCCCTCAACATACCCTTGGGCCCTTTTGGCCAGGCCCAGTTAAGCACAATTTTGTTTTTTAAACTCCCCCAAGCACGAAATAGGTCAAGTTTTTGGGATGTTTTTTTCACCCGGTTTGGACCCTGCTTATTTAGGTGGGCTGTCGCGGGGGCCCCTTTTTACAGAAACCCCTGTTTTTTCCCCCACTCACAATCTACCGAGTAACCTGAAACTGCTTCTGATTGTTCCAAAACCCCCGGTTTAAGGGGACCCAGCTACACCTTTTTCCTCACTCTTTTTCAGAGGGAGAAATCTTTGGGGGGCTTTTTTCCCTAAATTCCCCTAAGGCATTTAGGGGCCCATGAAAAATTTAGTAGAGAAGGTTTTTTTTACAGTTTTTTATTGTTTTTTCCCTTTTTTGGGGCCTTGTCCTTTTTCTTTCCCCCCCTTCCCTTGTTTCTGTCTCCCGCAAAATGCTTGGGTTTCCCCGGTTTAAACCCCATCGGCTAAGGCTTACAGTTTGGTGGGGGAAGTGGAATGGCTTCCCTTTCTAATCAAAGGGGAAAAACTCATAAATGGGCAAGGGGTTTAATTCCAATTTGAAAAAGGACCGCTTTTTTTAATACCTTAGAAGGGCTAAGGGGCCCAAATTTAATTTTTACAAGAAACCCCCCACTAAAGATGCGGGTTTTAACTTTGTTAAGCAAATTTTTATCCCAAGCTTTTTAGGGCCCCACATGACAGGGAAAAAAAAGGGTTGGACCCAACTTGCTTTTTACTCTTTTCCCTTTTCAGGTGCAGGATCAATATTGGGTCCGGGAGGTCGCTTTTTTTTTTAAGGGGGGGAGAAAAGGGGCGAAGTTGACACTTTTTAAATTTTTGTTCCTAACAACCCAGGGCCCAATTCTTAAAAAATTTGACTAAACGTCCACCTTTCCCCGGCCCACGCTTTTTGGGGGGGGACTTTAACGGGTTTTTTTCCAAAAGGGGGACAAATGCTGGGTTCAGGGGGAGAACCCTACATCCGTTCCCCTTTTGTTCACTAGCCGGGAATTTTCCGGGAAAACAAAGGGGGTTTGATCTGTAGATTTGTGGGGTAAGCGCACCCAACTGAGAACAAATTTCTACTCTCCCCCCCACCCCCACTCAAGTCTTTGATTATTTTTTTTTGGGGCTACGCTTTTCTTTGCCAATTTGGGGAAATAGAGGGTTCACCCCATCCCCTTCGGATTATGCGTACTGACGTCCTCAAAAACCCCGGGAAAAACGCGCAAAAAATTTTTTCCCGGGTCTTAAAAAGTCCCTTTTTTAAAAACCCCCCCACAGAGAAAAAATTTCCCAACCATTAAGGAATATTTTCCCCAAAAAAAACGCTGGATCTTTTTCCCCGCTAAAGAAACCCTTTGGGAAGGGACACAAAACGGGGATCCGGGGGCAAATGCATTGGGCCCTTTGGGGACCCCATTTTAAAAAGGGTGTGGCCCCAAAGATTCACTTCTCCGAGTGCCCCTCAAGGCTCTTGGGGTTTCCCCGGAGGAAAGGGGAAACCCACTCGTTTTGACCCGGGGGTTTTAGAGATTGATCTAAAATGGAAGTTGGAAGTAGCTTTAAAAAAGGGGAAATTTTTTGGGTTTTCAGTAGAAAAATTTCTATTTTCACTAACAAGGGACATTTCATGCTGGGCCCAAAATGTCCCAGAGGGGGAACTTGGGAAAAAAACCTACTCTTAAGGAACAATCAAAGGGCGGTAAAATAGCCCAAAGGGAAATTTCTGGGTTTTTCCCCTTTAGTACATTAAACTCCCAAAAACCTCCAGACTCTTTTACCCCGGTTGTTGTGGGGACACAGATGCCGGGAAAAAGTTCTTATCCTCTTCAACCCGCCCTCCTATTTATGCAGATCGTGGGTTTTCCCAAGCCCCGATCACAAATTTAAACCTTTGGGTACTCTTAAAACCTTTCCTTTTTAAAAAGTCCCCGGGGCCCCGGGTTCACTTTTTTTTTACTTCCAACCTTTTCCCCCAACCCAGAGGACCGGATTCGGACCTATTTAAATCATTCATAAAAGGGGAACATTTCCCCCCTCCATGCTTCCCTTCCTTTATAACTTTACCCCAACCAAAGGGTCATTTAGATTGTTTTTAAAATTTTCGACCTATCGCCCTTTTAAATGCCGCATTAAAAAAATTTTCCCAAAAAACTGGCTAATCGCTTATTCTGCCCGCCCCAAAAGGGAATAAAACCAAGTTTGGGGTTGGGTTTCTTGGAGAGACAGGGGGCGGATAACACTAAAAAGAGCGAAAAGTTTTTAAATTTAGATTTTCACAAAAAGAAACAGGGAACCCCCTTAAATAAACCCTTTTTGACCGGAAAAAGGGTTTTGATCACCTAATTGGGGAAATTTATGTTTAAGTATTTAAATATTTGGGGTTTTGGAAAACCCCGTTTTAAACCCCCCCCGATCCCTGTACTCCCCCTTCTGCAACCATTCTCCCCCACCCAACCCCCCTGAATTTGCAAAAAAACCCGGGCCCAACAGGTTGCCCCCTGTCCCCATGATCTTTTGTCCTCTTATTTCCCCGGGGCCCTACCAATAAACCCCAAAATTACGGGCCCTCCCCTCCGAACAGGGGGTTTTAAAATATCAATATAAACGCGACACATTTCTCCGGGCCCCAATAATTTTTATACCCCTATTTCCCCTTTTTTCAATCCCTTTTTGGTTTACTTCGGGGTTTTTTGGGGTTTTAAGGGCAACTCCTTCCCAAACCCGAAGCTTACCCTTGGAATTTTTCCTGCCTCTTTAATTGGCTTTACAATCGAAATTCGGTTTTCAACTGGAAACAGAGACCCTTTTAAATATTTTGGGGGTCAAAATTTACCCCGCCGGGGGGTTTTCGCCCGTTTTTTCTCAAATAAATACCCTAAAAAAAATTTAAATGGGACCGGTTATTGAGTAAAATAAGCCCCCGATTTTACTCTTTTGGGAGGGAAACGGGATTAAAAGGGAACCCCCTCCCAAAATTTAATTTTTTTGACACGCTGCCCGGCCCATTCCCCCCTGGGGATTTAAAAAAATAAGGGAAGCTCTTTTTTTGGGATTTCATTTGGGCCGGGGTTTGGCACCGGGTCTCAAAATTTAATCCTATTGGGCCCCAAAATTCCCGGGGGGGCCTTTTCCCTGCCAGGAAAACAAAAGGATTTCGGGCAGCCAGTTACTAGAATCCCGCCTGGGCTTTACTAAATTTGCATATGCCGATGGGCAGAAAATGGAGAATTTTTGGGTGGGCCCCCAACCAAACCCCAAATGCTCCATGGTCCCATAAAACCCCAAACAAATTTTCCCCAACCTTGCTGGGCCACATGGCTTTTTTACATGGAAGGGTTTGGAAAAAAAAAATTTTTCAAAAAATTTAACCTTTGCTCGCGTTTTTTCACCTTTGACATCGTTTTTTCTTCCCAAACCAAGCTCCGACGTTGGGACCCCCCAAAGAAACCAGTTTTGACAAACCCTTTAAGCTGGGGGACATTGGGACCCATAGACTCGAGAAATTCCCACCTTTTTTAAATTTTAAGGGAAAAAATTTTGGGGTCCCCCCCCCAGACTTATTAAATCTTATTTTCAATTAGGCATCCTTGCAAGATCTTTATCCCTTTTACGTCGGGGATCGGTCCCCCCCATTTGAAAAGATTTGCGGGCAAGGGGGTTTTCCCCAGCTGGCTGAAGTCCCCCGATAATTTAAAAATTAGACGCCGGGACTCTGCCCCCCGACCCCACTCACTTCTACTGGAAAAATGGGGGGGTTTTTGGGGACGCCCACCCCTTTGAAACAGCAAACGATTTGGTCCAGCACCAATCTTTCCCCGGGCGGGCTCCTATAAGGAAAAACCCAAAACAAACTGCTGATCATTTTGGGAACCCCACCCCCCACTTTTGCAACCTTTTTAACCCCTTCCCGTCTCTGATGTGTGGGGTTTTGGGGGGGGGCCCCCGGGGAAACCCGGGGCACATTTTCTTGGGGAAAAACCCCAAAAAAAATCCCTTTTGGGGAATAGTCAACCCTAGTTTTCCCATGTTTTTAAAAGGGATCAACATTTCCTTTTGAACCCCAGGGGTTTTTCCTGTTTTAAAATTTTTCCCAGCGGCCTTCCGGGGGGGGGGGGCCCCCATCGCGTTTAACCCGGGAAAAATGCTAACAGCAACCAAAAGCCTCATAAGTAGACATGGAAAGATCAAAACCCCCCTCGTAAAAACCCCTGGGGGGTCGAAATTTAAAAACACCAAAAGATGGGAAAATCTCCAGGGTCTTCTGGGGCGTCCCATGACAAGGGCGAGGTTTTTCTGGAAAACCGGGGTAATTTCTAATCTCCAATGCCCAGGGGGAAAAAGCAATGTAGCCGAAATAGACCCCAAATTTCCCTTCTTCAAAATTGTTTCTTCCAGCACCCCCCCCCCCAGTTGATTTCCCATTGTTGTTTGTCTTTGTCATGGGTTTGATTTTTTCATGAAGGTTTTTCACGCCCTATTTTTGGCTATTTGCTACCACCTTTTTAAGTACCTGTCAACCCCATGGCTTTGGTTTGCGTAACTCTTTAAACCCAACTAATTTGGGGGATGTTTTTATGATTTGAGGAAAACTTTTTTTTTTACTCATGTATTTAAACAATACGATACAAAGCCTTTCCTTTTTTATGTTAACGCATTTTTGGGTTTTTTTGTTATCTCTTTTTTCTCTTTGAAAAAAATTTAATTAAAAAAACCCGTTTTAAAAAAAAAAAAAACTTTTCCTTTTTTTTGTTGAAATTTAAAAAAAAAAGTAAAAATTTAAAAAAGCTCATGCCCCCAAAATAGAAACGAATTTTAAATTTCCCCAGCCCTTTCGGGCTGTTATATTAGGGCTTCCAAATCTGGTTTAGTTTTTGTATTTAAGTTTTTTTTAATCTTAAATTTTCATTTGTTGGGGGGTATTTTGGTTACTTTTTAGATCAATTACCATTTTTATAGATTGTGGGGTTTAAAAACAATTGGGCCTCCAAGAACCCAATACATTTTTTTTTTGTTGAGGGGCCACTGTAAGTTTGTAGAAAAAATTAAGGGGGCTACTAAATTCCTAGGGGAAACCCCTCAAAGGATCAGAGGGGTTTAAAAATCAAATCAATCTAAATTGTTCTTCCAAAGAGAAACAGAAGGGAATAGTCTGTCTGCCCCATATATATAGGATTGCCGGTATATCCTGCCAAAAGGGGAAGGAAATGTTTTATGGTTTACAGCCAGCTTTATGTAAGCTACATTTATGAAAAAACCCAGAACCTATTAAATAAATCATAGTTTCTAATTCCCAATCACTGCAAGATAAATGCCCCCAAGTGTCATCCTTCAAAGCGACATTATTTGATCTATTAACGCTCTCCCCAACTGATGGCAGGTTTACAAATAGAGACATTTGTACTAATGAATCTTGAGGGCTCCCACAGGAAGCCTGTGTCCTGATCTGGAGAGATATAATCTTAATTTTCCAGTGCATTCAGTGCTCATATCCTGTTTATTAGAGCACTGAACAGAGACAAGTCTTGGCACTAAAATAGGTTTCATTGATGTCAAACCCCAATAATCTATACATACAAAAATATTAACATTTCAGTACTTGTATGTACTCAATAAGGCCAACGTTTTACATTGTAGTATACGTAAATGTGCTTCAGTTGGCTGAATGTACTTTCCCTTTTTCAGATTAGGATTGCGGAATGTAACAACTGATGAAAAAGGCCAGCGCTGTGATGATACTCTATGACCTATACGCTTTCAGTCACAAAAGAGTAAAAATAAAGGGGAAAGGCCTGTGGGCATTACCAGAGATCTAAATTTTAGGGTACTTCTAAAGGGAAAGATCTAGAACATTAGACACCAGCAAGAAAGACTAGCCTAAAAGTATGCAAATATGGAATTTTTAGCATCCATATAGCTCTTACTGGCTCAGAGGGCTAATGTGACGGCATCTTCTGGTTGTTGGAGACCACGGCTGCACTACAACTGGTTGGGTCTAACTTGCACAACATCAGCCTACTGTCAGGCTCACAAAGACAGGTGGGTCAGCCAGAAACCATGTTGAGAACTGGAGTCTAAATAGTCCCCTGTTTTTCACCCTTTAAGCCCTGGTACAAGAGATTGTGACTTTGCAGCAGAGAATCCACAGATTGCTACCTCCAATGGGATTTACCCAAGGTGACAGCTGATGTATGGGCACAGTAACGGAGGCATAGACAGAAGACGTAGTTGGGTTACAATCAGAAGGTCTGTGGAGTATAATCGTTGTTTGGTTACAAGTGGACACTGTGATACCACTGTGCATTTTTTTTTATTATTTTATATGTAAAATGGCAAGGTAATTTTCCCAAAAAAAGTGGCTTG